>CM076667.1:402722-609888 GCA_038496675.1 Rachycentron canadum
AGATTTCATTCGGACTTCATGGGGGCACCAGAGGAAAGCCTCTCAGGGTCATCAGTTTCTTTGTTTTCAGTGGGAGCAAAAACAGATAAACAAAACTGACAAAAACAACAAACCAATAGACCAAAAAAACAAGACAACAAACCAACAAAAAAATGACTCACATCACACACAGCCTAGATGGACATCAGTTACATTGACAGACATTGTCAGTCCTCAGTACTTTCACATTCTCCACATCAACACTTTATATTTTGCTATTGCTGAAAGTGAAACTACACTTTTCTCAGTATTGAGAATTGAATTCAAGAAAATAAAAAATGCTGCTCCAGATTAATTTGCTAACACGTCACACTGTGGAAAATGACCCAGCTGCTCTGCTTCATAAGCTGCTGAGTTCTGTCCAGGGGACTCAGCGATGCACTTTTTATTTTCTGTCATGGATCACAAAGGAGCACACTGGCTCCCATCCTGCCTGGTCCCACAGACAACAAATCCACCCATTTTTACGAATCCTCACCCACCTTCTTCTTCATGGGAAATGAGACACTGAGGCTCAGGGAATAAACACTTTCATTACAAGCATTTGTCTTCAGCCCCAGACAATCTGAGAATATTTACTGTCTGGTGTCAGTGTGGTGGAAACACACCAGGCCAGTCCTGTACATAAAATCCAGACCCAGTTTCCACTGTGAACCCACCTTCTGATAAATGAAATGTATGTTCACCTCAACATACAGCTGCACAGTGTCATAGATTGAAGATGTTACACTTACACCAACCAACAATCATCATCAATCATCATCATCAGCCAAAAAGTGAGTGAGACAGGCACAAGACTTAATTATAAATAAACTTAATTAAAAATGTATTTTGTTTAGGACTATCTCTGTTTTAGAAAAACTCAGGTAACACAGAGAACCCTTCAGTTGAGGTACTAAAATTAAATAATACTATAACAGTGAAATTATTGAACTGCATTTGGAGGGAAAACAAAGTATTATTAGACTGATATGATCTTGTACTGGGGTGATTGGAAATTAAACTGAAGATGGGAACAGGAAAAGTGAGAGCTTAGATCAATCAGCTGCTCTGTTTGACAAAAGAGGACAAGCACTAATAGAAACGCTCCATCAGGATGAAACAGCTGTTGTCTCAATCCATCTCTGTGGTCTCCAGCACACACAAAAAGCATGATCATGCAAAAAAGGCAAAGAAATCTGGCTATTCTCCATCTTTGTAATCGCAATGAACCACTCATAAATGTCTCCTTTTCTGTTTCAAACCTGAAAATACTGCTACCCCAACTTTCTAATAAGCACATATTCTTCCATACCTCCCATCTGGCCAGCCAAAGAGGTAGGACTGCTATCCTCACAGATCAAATGGACATTCACTCACCTGTTGCCTCAAAACAAATACTCTTCATTTGAGTACCATGCTGTTACGGTGACCTCACTCTGCCTCTGCAGAATCCAACTGATAAGTCCTCAACCATAATTCATTTTTAATCACTTCATCAATATAATATTTTCGAGGTTCAAATACCATGTTATGTTCCTTATTTATTGTATAAATCTATCAATGACTTGTGGGAATACTTCAGAGACAATTTTGCATGTGTGCATATGATATAAGTAATTAATAATGATGATAATACCTTGATTTGTTTAGCATCTCACATGTAATTAGTGCAAAGCAGCTGAAACACTTTAGGAGGATGTTGATAATGATAATGATTAATTACACCTATGACCCAGCACTTTCTCATACTATTGCCATAGTAATGTAGCATTTAATACTTAAACCGAGGCCTGGTACATAAATAACATCTCTTAAACCTACTGAAAGCAATAGTTTTATATTGACAGTGGTGATTTAGCATCATTCAGCTCATTCTTCCAGACCATTGCTTCTTGGCTCTGCTCATCCCCTGCTGCTGAAGTTATCAGTTACCACACAAAATTGTCATCTGACACACAACCCTTAGGAAGACAAAACCTAGCATTTTAACTTTGTATGGTCCCCATTGATTTCAGTTGTGGTGAGTGGCAACCACAGCAGCAATCCTGATCTCACAAGAACAAAACACTCATCTGGATCATGTTTATCTATGAATATTCAAAGTTTAATCAAGAGGAAATGGATTTCCCTGCTGCTGTTGCTCCTCTTTTGGACAATCGAGTCCCTGTTGGCAAAGTACACATGGGACATTCTGCTGCTATGAAAATTAAACTATCCAGCATAAACTGGACAGTTGTTTGGAGTTAATAATAAAGCATTGTGGAGAGGGCAGCCATCAGCAGAACGAAGTGTCAAAGATGTGTTATAGCAAGAGGGAAGAGCTAAGCAGAGGCTGAGGAGACTCAGAAGCATGCATACTTGCTAACATCAGTTGTTTAAGCAAAAAAATACAACCAAATATAACATGGCAATGGGTCTGGGTCTGATTTACCTCACAGGACCTTGATTCCCCTGTGTACATAAGCTGGAGCAGGATTGCTAATGTGAATGTTGTACACTTGTCCAAGACAACCACCAAAGGTAATATTTCATAATAGCTACAGCTAACAGTTTGAGGTGTTTTTTTTTTTTTTAATGTCTGCTGCTAGCCCATCAAACATTCACAAGTCAGTTATTGGAGACGACTACAGACTTTTGAAAAATATAATCTGCTGACCAGGGCACTCAGCGACCTCCACAAGCCCTAACCACTTATTGTGGAAAGCTTCAGATTCCCGGTGAGAAATCAAAAAGAGGGCAAATCTGAATTGGACTATATAGTCTAATAGTCATATATATCCTAAAACAACTGTCTACTCACTGTGACTAACACCTTGATGAAGCTCTACGGGAAAAAGCAAGGAGACCTAAATCTTCCCTGCTGTTCCTTCCCAAATACCTAACCTCTCCCAATTTCCTTTGGAATTTTTAAATCCCATTTCTTTTGCCGCATTTCCTTCAGTCTTTGCTAAATAATGCTTTTTTTCCCCTGTTTTGCTTCATCTAACTTAAATCTGTGCATTTATGTCCTATTGTTTCCTTCACCACCTTATGTCATTTAAATTCCCCTAACACCTGTGTGAGCAGGGATCCATTAAAAACATCACTGTAATCATTGTTTGCTGTACTGTGCTGTAACTAGATATCAGGTCTGCTTTCTGAATGACTGAGCTGTAAATTAATAACCTTTGACAATCATTATCTGATCATGTCATTACCTTGGCCTCCAGTTTCATTGTAAGGAACCTTGGAATCATTTTTGACCAGGACATGTCCTTTGTCCCTCCTATTAAACAAGTGTCTAGGACAGCCTTCTTGCACCTGCACAATATTGTAAAAATTAGAAACATCCAGAAGAAAAACTAGTCCATGCATTTGTTATCTTTGAGTTATTGATTCAATAACCCAATCAAAAGCCTTCAGTTGAAAATGCTGCTGTGCAAGTACTGACAGGAACTAGAAGAACACATCTCTCCTGTGTTAGCTTCTCTGCACTGGCTTCTGGGAAAATTCAGAAAAGAATTTAAAATCCTTCTCCCAACATAAAAAGCCCTTAATGACCAAGCTCCCTCTATCTTGAAGAGCTCATAGTTCCCTATTGTCCCAGTAGATCACTTCGCTCTCTAAATGGAGGTTTACTTGTGGTTTCTAGAGTCTCCAAGAGTAGAACAGGAGGCAGAACCTTCATCTACCAGGCTCCTCTTCTGTGGAACCAGCTCCCAGTGTTGGTCCTGGAAGCAGACACATGTAGCAAGCGGAAACTGCCTGCGTGACCCTACAGGGTACAGACAAGGGCGGTCGGGTCTCCTTGTCTAGCTCTCTCTCACTCTCTGTATGGCCAAGTCCGCTCCTCTTAGTTGCTGCTTCAGGGCCCCATATTAATCCGTCGTCCTGATCCTGCCCCAGTTCCTCCCGACTCCAGCACACTTCCAGCGCTCAGTCCCCCTCCACGACCGGTTCTCCTGTCTCCGCTCTCCCCCTTGGATCAGTACCTGTAGGTATATAAAAACACCCCCACACAGCTTGTGGCCCAATCGCCACGCATTCCAGCCACTGCACACCTGCAGCGCATCCAGTTAATGGGTAAGTCAGCGAGCGCCTAACTACTGGTATATTGAGTGCAGCTGGGGTGGCCATCTTGGAGCACCAGGTAAAAGTCCCCCCCTGGGAACTTTTCCTCCCATAATTCGGTTCCCCCATAGTCACCCCGTGACACACAGTCTCTATAATTTACCTGTAAGAATTTCTCCTGTGTTTCTCCTGTGTAAACTGGAACATCATTGATTCCTTTTCCTACTTTAATTTGAAATTCTGAGAAAAAATGTTACTCTTACTTAATAATTATTATATATACAATTCTCATCTGTTCTTATTCAAATCAAATCAAATTTCATTTCATTTCAAATCATAACAAAGTTACCTCAAGGTACTTAACATATAAAATAGATCCAGACCAAACTCTTATACTATATACTCTTATATGAAGTTATTTAAAGGGACCCAACAAATCCACCATGAGCAGCACTTGGTGACAGTGTCAGGAAAAACTTCCTTTAAGAGACAGAAACCTGGAGCAGAACCAGACCAGGTGAGAGAGAGAGAGAGAGAAAGAATGAGAAATGAGAAAACAATGGAATACAAGCAAAACATACTGATGTAGAGTAATAATGATGATGGCAGTGACTGATACTAATAAAAATATTACATTACTAAATAACATCAGTAAGTTAAAATATCAGAGGAAGATGAAGCTGTCAATAGAATTCTTCTCTGATCCAAACCTCTGCTATATATATTGCAACTCTGTCCCTTTCCCAAAAAACCAATATTGTAACCCTTGCTTCAATAATATAACTCCACTGCCCTCCGCTGTCTCTGCAGATGCCATCATAAGCTTTGATTACAACATCTAATGGTTGCTTGAGCCATGATTCTGGAACACATGTGATATCTGGTTAGATTTTTAATGAATCAGCTTGTCCAATTTCCATAGCCCTCTTCCTGACTTCAAAACTACAATATGAGACCCCTGTGATGTCCATTACAGTTAAAACATCTTTCACATGCACATTATCATGGTCACGACAGTCAACTTTATGTTGACCCCAACATTTGGGACACCTCTGCTTTCCTTTACAAACTGCCATAATATACCCATACTATTTGTAACAGCAAAGCAGGGGATGAATTTATTCCCTGACTTGGAAAGTTTGTCCAACTAACTGCACAGACTTTATTAAGAGGAATACCTGTTATATCTACATGTTACTCTGCACTCTCCCAGAATTCTTCTTTCATTTACATTTTTTTTTTTACAAATGCTTTCGATAGGTAAAGATTTTTTTTTTGTTTTACAGATTATCAACAAGTTTCCATCTATCAGAAATTACACATCCTCTTTTTTAATTCCCTGAATGGAGCTATAGGATCGAGATTAGTATTACATTAAATGACCAACAAATGTGACGATATTCCTATACTCAGGGGAGTTTATTATGAATTGATGGCCAAATCACACAAATGGTGAAACACTCAAGCCATTCTATTCCTGGAGAAATGAGCTGTCTTGTCTCAAAGGGGCACTCTGGGACAGCATATACTACAACATAGACTGGCAAACTTTCTGCTAATGCACAGAAGGAGAACACTACACATACAGTGGCATGCAAAAGTATTCATACCCCTTGAACCTTTCCACATTTTGTCACATCATGACCAGAAACATAAATATATTTTATTGGAATTTTATGTGAAAGACCAACACAAAGTGGCACACAATTGTGAAGTACAAAGAAAATTATCCATGATTTTTACAAATAAAAAACTGAAAAGTGCGGTGTGCAAGTAGTATTAGAAGAAGTATTCAGCCCCCTTTTCTCTGAGTGCAACCAATTGCCTTCAGAAGTTGCCTGATGAGTATGGCACAATTGGAAACCTACCAAGACACGGCCGTCCACCTAAACTCACTGGCCGAACAAGGAGAGAACTGATCAGAGATGCAGCCAAGAGGCCCATGGTGACTCTGGACCAACTGCAGAGATCCACAGCTCAGGTGGGGGAATCTGTCCACGCAGCAACTATTGGTCATGCACTGCACAAATCTGGCCTTTATGGAAGAGTGGCAAGAAGAAAGGCATTGTTAAAGCCATTGTTAAGAGAAAACCATAAGTAGTTCCATTTGCAGTATGCCAGAAGCCATGTGGGGGACACAGCTAACATGTGGAAGAAGCTGCTCTGGTCAGATGAGACCATCTGACCAGAGCACCTTCAGGAGCACCAGAGATGAATACTTTTGCACACCACACTACTTACACACGTTACTTACCCGATCAATGATGCAAGAGAGTGCACATTCCACATTGATCACCTATTTTCTGTCATGAAGAAGCCCTGGATTGCAACAACACATGTGCTTATACTGACATGGAAACAGAACTAGAATTGTCACATCCAAGTAGGGTCATCTTTAGATCTTCAGGACAGGTATGAGGCCTCTCCTGGATCAGGTCAATACTTGCAAGCAAGTCTCCATGTACAACAGCTGCAGACTCCAATACAGTACAAAGACATTTATTATCCGAAACAACTGAGGTTCCCACCTAAAAGACAAAATCTGTGAAGCAGATAGTTTGAAACCAAACCAGGGTAGAACAGTCTGCCATATAGTACGGTGCAAAAATCTGGCTATCACCAGGTTTGTTGTTTTAGCAAAGTTTTAATGAACATCCATATGTATTCTTTTACTCTCTTTTTTAAGATACAAATATAAAATACAGGAAATATGTACACAAAATAAAAAAAACAACAACAACACAATTTTCAGAACAAAATGGTTCTGCAGTCAAAAGTCAGTATTTAGTGTGAGCTCCCTTGGCACTAAGCACATCTTGAACTCTTTTGTGGAGACTGTCCTGAAGTTTTCTGAAGTCATCTGGTATATTATACCAGGTTCTTTCAGCACTTCTTCTTCTTTAGATTAAGGCTGTCTTTTATTTCTCCCCTTTCCAGCTGATCCCATACTGAGTCTATAATATTCAGGTCTGGACTCTGGAGGTCAGTCCATGACTGTCAGTGTTTCATCATCTGTTTTTCTCTCTTGGGATCATTATCATGCTGAAAAATAAAACCATTCTCAATCAGACTCTTTCCAGGAGGAATGGTATGATGAATTAAAACCTGTCTGTACTTTTCATCATCATGATCCCATCAATTCAGAAAATGTCACCAACGTGTCTTGCTCAAACCTGTTGTAATGGACCTTTTTCACAGCATCATGTTGACATGAAATAGTCAAACGGGTGTTAACAATGACATTGATTATAGCTCCATTCCATTTAGGTTTAAGAGCCAGGTTCCTGCTATTGCTCAAGATGAAGGGGAGGTCAGTTTTTTTTTCTAATACTGCTAAACATTTCCTCTATTTTCTGGTTGTATAGTAATAAAGAGGCCAAGAAATAATTATTTACGTTCATTATAGCATTGGTAAAACAACAAATCTAATGGAGGCCAAAGACTTTTGCATAGTACTGGATATTTTGTTATTTTGTTGTGTATATATATTTTGTGATTATTGTAGTTGGTACTAGACGTTTGAAAAGAAAGGAGAATAAAAACATGGATGAAAAGACTCAGATGAGACAAAATGTAAAGAAATTTTAAGACTTCACAAGTAAATGTTTTGTTAAAATAATGTTGTTAAGTCCACTGAGTTGGAGCTCTGGGGGTTAAAATTTAAAGGGGAGGAGTATAATGTATTTAGTTATTATTGAGACTTGTCTGTGTGGCTATACTGACACTGTTTGGATGTTTGTTGAATTGCAATCTGTTGAGTGAAGTTCAAAGTCTCCATCTATGACTATGAACTATGACAAGACCACTAAAGACGAAAGTGCTTTTGATTGAGCATGATGATGTGCTGTTGGTGGAATAATATGTGGTATTATGAATGAAGTACAAAGGTTTGATTTTTAAGGTGTGGTTTTGTGAATTGTAGTAAGTGTAGTAAGTAATTGTAGTAATGAGGCCTGTTTTAAAAAATTTGTTTAAGCTATTGTAAAAAAAACTAAATAAAAAACTGCAAATATCAAAAACTGAAAATTCTCAAATTGTTTTGGTTTCACAATGGTAATCATAGTAAGTACTGCAGGTCAATTAAATAAATAAATACAATCAATTAAGATCAGTTAAATATAAATAGAAAAATTAAACAAAAAAATTAAACTGAAAAAATATTATAACCACCTTAATGTTGTGGAGAGTATCTGAGTCTGAGTGTGGGTTCAAAGCCTCCATTGCAAAAGTTGTTGCCAGTTGGGAGCTGTGGCCTCAAGGTCATTGGTGGCAGCAACCTAAGAACCCACCAGTGGACACCGGTGGTAAGGGAACCTATTGAGCTGAAGAAGGGGGCCTTCAGGCTTCGTTGGTCCAGTGGTCTCCAAAAACAGCAGTGTGTGAAGAGTTTGGTGAGACTATGGAGCAGCACTTTTGCTTGGCCTCAAGGAACAGTCTGGCAAAAAAAGGGACCTATGTAAGATAAGACAGGTGGTCATGATGTTATGCCTGAACGGTATCATACATACATACATGTCACAAATTTATTTATGTATTTCTTCTCTCTTGTAGTTTGTTCTCCTCTCTCTATCGCTCTGCTATAATTCTGCAGGCATGACATATACCATAACATGATACGTGGCTACATGATGGATGGAGGAAACGAAGGAAGGAAACGACATTTGTGGAAGATTTCTGCATTGAATAAACATTCATTTTACTTCTGCTACATGGCCCCTGGCTGGTAAGGAAATGCAGTCTGTGGATTTTTGCATAATAGGCATCTTTCTAGTTAGCAATTCATATCAACTGTTGTGGTTCTGATGGAAGAGTACAGTTTATATGAAGAGCCAACAGAGCTATCTTCTGGGTTATCTCTATACCACAACTTTGAAGATCCAGCAGCTGATAAATGAGTCTATAGAGGGTGTATGACATGCCTGACTGTGTGTGTGAGTCTGTCATGGCTTTTACCTGAAGGAAGAGATGAGCAGGGCCAACCAATCTGATTGTTTATCCCTGACAGGTTTTTATGAAGAGCATGCATTTTATTTATTATATTTATATTTTATATACTGGCTCCTGTGTGACAGACCAATTGAACGGGTGGAGTGGGGATGGAGGGCCTCACTGTTGGAGCCAGGAGGGTGAGAGGAAGGATGATTACTGTTCTCTTGTGTGTGTGACCATCTACTAGACAACTGGTAGAAATGTTTTTGTCCCTATTGTTCACTCTGGTTTGTAAATAGAAAACAGGGAGGTGAGTTCTGTTTACATGCTGATGACGTGTGTGAGATATTTTTTTTTTATTTAAATGCATTCAGAAGTACAGAATTAATAATCTCTCCATAACACACTTAATTTATGGCAAAGGTATGAGAACTGTGTTTAAAGTCAAACTGAGAATTGGAATCAGTCAGTCATAAAGATATAATGGTGAAAAAGGCTCAACTGCATGTGATGTCTGTATTTGACTTCAGTTTTAACTATGGGTTTAGTAAATCATTGTAAATTGCCATGGTAACTTATTCTGAACTCCTAACCTGCTCCTGGGCAGATTAACTATGGAAGATCAGATTAACAGCCCAACTACTTACTAATCAGTTGCCTTTAAAAACTGAATCATCACTTATACAGGAGCATGAGGGGAACAAATACTCTCCTAAGGTAATTAAGGATGTTTCCATTTTTGATATAATATGTGCTTTAGGGAAGGCTCCCTAAATATTTTCTGAAGTTTGCAAATGTTCCTGGAGCGTGAATGTTCTTAGAACCTTTGGGGAACATTCCCCGAAAGTTTACCTACCTGTTTGCTGGCATGCTATTATAGCTTGATTTTATTTGACAGATTTTTTAATACAACTGATGGAGATAAAAACTAAACCACTTTGATTAGAAAAATGATCCACACATTTGTGAATATTTCCATATATATATTTTTAAATGCCTGACCTCATCAGACATGAACTGCATCAGTAATTATAATAATTCATGTTATTCATTCTTATCCTTAGTCTGATTCATACAATCTGAAATTATGTCTATGTCTATGTCTTTTCTACTACAGTCAAGAGATCATATTGTTTGCTGTCACTTTACAGTGGCTTGCAAAAGTATTCATACCCCTAGAACTTTTCCACATTTTGTCACGTTACAACCAGAAACATAAATATATTTTATTGGAATTTTATGTCAAAGACCAACACAAAGTGGCACACGATGAAGTACAAAGAAAATTATACATGATTTTAAAATATTTTTACAAATAAAAAACTGAAAAGTGCAGTGTGGAGAAATTGTGGAGAAGTTTAAAGCAGGATTAGGCTATAAAAAGATTTCCCAAGCTTTGAACATCTCTGAGCTCTGTTCAATCCATCATCTGGAAATGGAAAGAGTATGGCACAACTGCAAACCTACCAAGACACGGCCGTCCACCTAAACTTACTGGCTGAACAAGGAGAGCACTGATCAGAGATGGAGCCAAGAGGCCTATGGTGACGAACTGCAGAGGTCCACAGCTCAGGTGGGGGAATCTGTCCACAGGACAACTATTGGTTGACTGCACAAATCTGGCCTTTATGGAAGAGTGGCAAGAAGAAAGCCATTGTTAAAAGAAAACCATAAGAAGTCCCGTTTGCAGTTTGCCAGAAGCCATGTGGGGGACACAGCTAACATGTGGAAGAAGGTGCTCTGGTCAGATGAGACTAAAATTGAACTTTTTGGCCTAAATGCAAAACGCTATGTGTGGTGGAAAACTAACACTGCACATCACTCTGAACACACCATCCCCACTGTCAAACATGGTGGTGGCAGCATCGTGCTCTGGGGGTGTTTCTCTTCAGCAGGGACAGGGAAGATGGTCAGAGTTGATGGGAAGATGGATGGAGCCAAATACAGAGCAATCTTGGAAGAAAACCTGTTGGAGTCTGCAAAAGACTTGAGACTGGGGCGGAGGTTCACCTTCCAGCAGGACAACGACCCTAAACATAAAGCCAGGGCTACAATGGAATGGTTTAAAACTAAACATATTCATGTGGCCCAGTCAAAGTCCAGACCTGAATCCAAATGAGAATCTGTAGCAAGATCTGAAAACTGCCGTTCACAAACGCTCTCCATCTAATCTGACTGAGCTTGAGCTGTTTTGCAAAGAAGAATGGACAAAAAATTCAGTCTCTAGATGTGCAAAGCTGGTAGAGACATACCCCAAAAGACTTGCAGCTGTAATTGCAGCAAAAGGCGGTTCCACAAAGTATTGACTCTGGGGGGCTGAATACTTTTGCACACCGCACTTTTCAGTTTTCTATTTGTAAAAAAAAATCACGTATAATTTTCTTTGTACTTCACAATTGTGTGCCACTTCGTGTTGGTCTTTCACATAAAATTCCAATAAAAATATATTTATGTTTGTGGTCGTAATGTGACAAAATGTGGAAAAGTTCAAGGGCTATGAATACTTTTGCAAGCCACTGTACGATGTTGCTTCAAGCTAATTTTCTGACAGGTATCACGATTTTTTTCTCATATCATGTTAAATAGCTACTATGTAGTTCATGGACAATGTTGCCTATAATTAACAACTCTACCTATTTTACATGAATGTGCTTGACACCTGCATAGGTTAACCCAGGGTTAACCTCCTTCATATTACAGGGGTCTATTCCAGAAAGCAGGTTTAGTGAGAACTCAATGAGATGAGGGAAAACTGGGGTTTTGGTTTCTGAAACAGAGATCGCTTTAACTCTGAGTCAGTTACCATGGTAACTTTTTCTGTGAAGCTATGTGTCTCCTCCTGCTGTGATTAATGAAGGTTCTGACACAGTGCACAATTTTCTCATTCATAATGTCTACATCAAAGTACAGTACAGGATTCCTGGAAATCCTGTTTGGAGATTAGTTTGTTACCCGAGGCCTGTCTTCTTGAACATATGACCTCTTTTATGATCACTTATAAATGAGGTGTGAAGACAGATGGCCATACAGCTCCAGACCAACCTCTAACACTGATCAGAGAGCAGGGGAAACAGAGGGAGAAAAAAAACACTTAGGATCCTGATAGTATCAGGTTGACAATCAGTTCCCCTTCACTGACACATTTACTGTACATTCATCACTGTATATAAAACAAAAATGGGAGGAAAGATTTATCATTACAGATGTACCAGATTTCTTACTTTGGGATGAATAAATTATTTCGAATTGAATTAAAGTCTAAGTTACCCTGGCTTCAAAATAAAAGAACACGTGCTTTATGGGGGTATCGCGTCTGCTGACGCTAGAAATTGAGACTGTATCTGAAGTTCTTAATCAAAGTGTGTTGCCTGTTTTGTGCGTCTGTCTCATATACAGCTACGTTTACTCGCCTGGAACGCTTCTGTGGATGAGTTTTATTTTGATAGCTGTGTGTTTTATACATGGATCCGTTGTTAGGTAACAGTTACAGGTTGGAGGGTTAAGTTACTGACAGAGGAGAATAAAGGAGCCATGAGGTAATGTTTTGTTTTAATGTTGTTTGACAGTGAGGGAGTTCTTTCGTTTAACAGTTTAATCAATTTCAATATTAAATTAAATCATGCGACACAGCTTAACAACTTAATGTCGTTAACGGCTTTACTTAATTACTTCCACCTAGGTGTTTCAACTCTGTCTGTCTTTGCCTCTCTTCGTTTGGTTGTTAGACTAAGAGTATTGAACTAAAGTTGGGGGGTGTCATGGTCCACGGAGCAACCCATTCAATTTTCAGCCAGATCCGGATGCATGCATTAACAGACATGAGTCGAAGTAGCTTAGTCACCCCAGTTGGTGAGCGCCACCTCATTCACGGGCTGAGATCACGGTTAGCTACTACCATGCGTTTGTCATGAGGCTCACGTTCACCTCAGAGAAACTGCTTCTTAGCATTGATCCCATGTAAGAGAACTGTATAATGATTTGAACAGAAGCTGAGGCCAGCGTTCCCCCACCTGCTCAACGCAGGTCAACACATTCAGTCAGTCCCAGACATCTCTTCTTACTGTCATAAGACTTTTTTCACAATAAGCAGTGCTGCAAAATTTAAAAAGAGAAAATCTTGCATCAGTGCACCTGTCTGCCTTCTCTCCTCTTTGTTTCCCTTCTTTCCTCCCACACCTCCAGTTTACAGGATGGGGGTCCCTGGGAGCCTCAGCCAGAGCCACTGCAGCAGATAGCAGCCAGAGTAATTCAGAAAGCCTGGAGAAGATATGTGGTGGGTACTCTTCTGCTGCTGTGGACACAAACTTTTGTACACAGGCACAAAGCAAAATTCTTGTTTCCTGCCCAAACTGTAGTGCAGAGGGGTCTTCATCTATTTCAAAGAGCTGATCAGCCAGTGCAACCAGCAGGATCCACAGTGGATTCTCAGAACAGTCAATCCTAGAGAGGTAACAGCCAAAGTGCTTCTCATGTAATAAAAATATAAGATGAAAGATATGGTGTGATGACATCTTCCTGTGGCAGGCTGAGCTTCTGGATGCTGCTGCTGGGGTGTTCATCAGATTTCGACTCGGTGGGGTAAGTGGGTTCAATCGCTCAGCAGCTCTAAGAATGTGACGACAAACATACCTGTTAACATCTTGTCTTCAGATCACCTTTCCTCCAAACATCTACTACAAGATCTTCACCCACCGGCCCATCGTAGACATGTGTGCCAGCAGCCCAAAGGACTACACCAGAATGTGCTTGAAGAAGACTGTAGCCCGGCAGATCAATAATGCCTGGCCTCTGGCGCAGGAAGACCAGTCAGGATGGTACCAGCGCATGGAGAACAACAGCTGGAGGCTGTTCTGCAGCAAGGTGAGAGGAGATAACAGTGTTCTGTCCATGTTTGTGAATGAATGTGTGATGCTCAGTGTTGTCTCTCCTGCAGTGAGTCCAACCCACTGACCAGCAGCTGTTGACCCTACCCATACAGAGAAGAAGTTGTGAAGCTCTCAGACTATGGTGCTTCAGTTCAGAGCAGATGATATGAAGTGTGCCTTCTCTTTGACAGGTTGGTCCCATCAGTGAGCCCAGGGAGATTGGAGCAAACAAAAAAATTGACTTTCACTATTCCAGGCTGCAACGGCAGCAGGATGTTAAGAGGTGGAGGAAGAGGAGAAAAATTGAATGGCTGAGACAGATGTGAGTCATAGTGGCTAATGTTAGCTAATGTTAGTTAGTTAGTGATGCTAGAGCAGAGTATGTTGATCTCAGCTCAGAAGTCTTTTACTACTCATGTCTCAACTTCTCATTATAAGGTGCAGAGGGCTCTATCTTACACCACGTGAAATGTGGTTCAAAGTGGCGCAACTCTGCTTGTCTGATCTAGTTTCAGACCAAGCATCCATGGTGTCCAACACACCATGAGGTGAGGTCAGATCATTATTATTTTGAGACAGTGTAAAGTGACTGACCGACAGAAACCTGGTCTAATGTCAGTAGCTTAGTATGTCACTGTTATTTTAATGACGGTAATAATGTCCTACACAGTCTGCTACACAAGCAGAGTGCTCTGCAGATATTTGCATCAGTCAGGTAAACATGGTATATTGTATGTTGCATAACATTGCAGTGTGTCTTGCACATCTGTGATGCATTAGGCTCTGCAGAGTGTTTTTCCTTAAAATCACCAGTGTAAAACCACCAGTGTTTCCATTCATCACCTAAATTTGTCCACTTTCTCAAATATATAAATGTGTGTAATGTTGTGATTTGTGTCATTACTGTAGAGCTTTGCACAGCTCAGATTCACTCAGCTGTTCCTATCCCTTCAGGACACACAGCTGCACACACAGCAGCTCTGTGCAATCTATCCTGAGGGGGAAAGAAGAGCTGAGTGAATGAGTGCTCTGATCACAGCTCTACAAAGAAATAATGACACAAATCACAATGTCAGAGAACTATGTTTCTGATGAGATGTGTGAATTCATTTTAAGTTCATGATCAAACTGTCATGGACAATTCTAGTTGGATATTGGAAACAGTGTGGCTCACTCTGCTTATGTGTAACAGGCAGTGTATGTATGTGCTCTGAGCACTTGCCTATGTAGGAGCATATCACTATCACGATCCGTTAATAACAGCAAAATACTGACTCCAGACCAGTTTTGTCTTGGTCAATCACCTTCTATTGTATTTGCTATTTAAATAAACTAGAACACACACTAGTGTTACTCTCTGCACCAGATGTAAGGTAGGGCCCTTTGTCTTGCAACAGAAATGTTGCTGCTTCACTAAAGGTCTTGTTAACTGATTGAATTTAAATGTGAATTTTAGCCCCAGCTGCATGTTGATAGGACTCGCTGGTTTCCTTCTTTCGGTTGAACCACTTTCTCCAGACTGATTAAGGCGTATATTGTAATAACAACAATGTAGTATTTAGTATTAGAGAACAACCACCCATTTCAGTTTGGATCAATGCCTTTATAAATACAATATATGACAGAAAAAAAACAGGTGCTGTTAGAGTCACAAAGAAAATGAAACTGTCCCAAGGAATGTTAACCATAAACATACAGAGTGGTAGTGCTGTGGGAAGGGAAGCAGAAGCTGTGAAACCTCCTGTTCAGGAATGAAACCATGAGGTTATCCGTGATGAGGAGAGGCTGTTGCTCCGATTTATGTTTCATTTTCAGGATGAATTTGCATTTTCATGAAATTAAACTCAAAAAGTTCACATCAAAGAAGATTATGACAGAACCAGATATAAACTGAAACAGAGGGCAAAGGTCCCTGAATGCTCAGCTAACACCTGCTACCTCACCTGGATACTAGAGGAATTGTGACAAGCACTGTTTGTGTTGTTTGTGATCTTGGTGTTGTTGAGGATTTGTTTAATTTTGTGTTCAAAAAGCTATGACTTGAATCACCTGATAGAGAACTTCATCTGAAGATTAAATTTGGATGTCTGGAGGTGATTGTGTGGCTCTTTCAGGAGGAGACGTTTGTTTTGAGCAGGTTTATAGAAAACAAGGCAGCTAGAACAAGTCAATTAACCAATACAAACCATACAATCAGTTCTACAATAAGACATTCTAAAACAAACATTCTGTTTGTTGTGACAGGTTGTTGTTGCTGAAAGGCTTTAAATCATCACAGAAACAAAGAAAACCAGCTCCCACATCCATACTTCTCCTCCTTGGATTAACTGTGTCAATCTTGAGCAGTGATGTGTACGCTGTACAGAAGGGTGTGTGAGGAAATGTGTTCTCTTTCATACGAACAGGTATAGCCAGGGTCGTCTCCAGATCCTGGCGGAGAGCTCAGCCCAGGAAGTGATGGACAATATTGAAGAGAAGGGGGATGATGAGTTGGAGGAGTGGGAGCTGGATGAGCTCCTGGCCTGGACAACCACTCTCAGCTTTGAGGAGTAAGATCCTCTGTTACTGGTAGACACTGGTAGATGCAGTTGGTTGAACTAGGTCAGAGTTTGTGTGTTTGAGCTGTGCTCCCTCGCTGTATACATCTGATAGTATTATTCTGTGACATATCATGCTTTTCTGCCTGTGCAGGTATATGCAAGAGTGGAGACGTTTGGCCTGCAGTCTCTCCTCTGAGCCGAGCAAAGGTCAAACTACGTCTTTTTTACTGAAATGTCATCTCATGACCTGCAGTTATGACTGCATCTGTCACATTAATTTAAAGAGGAAATAGACAAATTTTAGCTTAAACAAATTTTTATGAAGGTAAATGTAAGGTAATAATGACACTATCAGTGTTTGGATTGGGTCACTATGAACTTCACTTTCACTTTGTAGTTCTTTCTGCCATCAGGCATGAGATTTTACTGAAAAATGAAGGTTTGATCCATCCATTCAGGAAATGTTCCTGTTCAGTAGCTCATGTAGAGGAAATTGAGCAGAGAGAGCCGAGACAGAAATTCAGCCATGGACCCATCTTCTGGGTACGGAAGTGTAATACATTCACTTGAGAAAATAATCTGATCTGTTTCAAAGTATTAATGAGATAATATCTGAGAAAGCAAGTGAAAGTATTGTCCTCCCCTACCCAGCTAGGGATGGCTGGATAGGGGATGAATTATGGGATGAATTATGGTTTTGGTATTCCTGATGACCAATCTGACTATGGCAAGAGATACAAACCAACAACCAACTATTTCTTGTGGATCTTAAAAGAAAAAACCTTTTAAAAAATGTATCTTACATTTGTTGTCATGTAGCCATGTAGTATCCATGTTGCTAACAGTTCCTTGATTCAGTCTTTGTTTTCTAGTGCCCCATTAATGCTATGTACTTCATGTTATAATGCCACCTGCTGTTGGTATATGACTAATACTGTGTTTTCCATTAGCATGTATCTCATCTACTATGATAAAAAACCCATTGATTATCACATCTTTATTCACATCTCTCTATTTCTTCTCTCTCTGCTCCTTTGTTCTCTTGTCCTCCTCTTCTTCAGAACTTCATTCATACCCATCCTGGTTAGAGCCACACACTACTAACTGATGAAGACAGTTCAGACAGAAAAGAATAAAATCAATTATGTAAAAAACAAACAGGGCTCATGTGCTAACTAAGCAGTCATATTTGTTTTAGCATTGTCTCCCTGCCAGATCTAAGTAGAGGAACACTACTGTGTCAGTCACGTCACTATGCTTTATTTTCATATAGCAAGTTACTGTGATTGTGTTATTTTATTCATTCATTCAGTCTTATGAGTCACTTCACTGAGATTAACTTCATTGGCCCTGTCCTCAGAATGTGTCACGTGTGTCACAATACACCAAGTTTAAAGTGTCTTTTCCTGATTTTACACAGACACCGGGTCTTATTCTTTTATAACACAGTAACTCATCTTGTCAAAACTTTTATTAATGTTTCCAAATTTAATTTCGTGAATAGTGACACAAAGTGAAGGAACTGACATAAAGTCTGGATGAGCTAAGAGCAGAGTTACAGTTGTAGTCCTGACAGAAAGGTGAACCTGGGTCATCTCATTTTCAGCCTCAGAGTAAATAAAACAGCTGAGGAAACAAAGCTTCACTTGAGAGATTTAACTTCTAGGCTGAATCCCATGCATTATAAACAGAAGCATAACACCATGGTACAATAGAATAAACACAGAGATTATTCTATTATTAGAACAGATTACATCATCTTAAATACGAAGCAAATCAAACTGGATGTATGTGAAAACCTACATCAAATCAAATATGTCGATGTTTTTTGGTGACCTCACAGCAGCAGCTGTAAGACAACATTAGTGTGCTTACTGGGATTGACTCCTTTGATGTGTCCAGAACTTGACTGGAGTCCGTGGACTCTCTGTAGACCTATGAGATCAGACAGGTGACATTGATGAGGACAAAGAGTTCTGAGTGTTCGCAGGAGTAGAGTGGGAAGAAGAACTGTAGAGAAAAAAAGACAGGACTCTTCTACAGCTGGTGTTCAGACAGACCAGATTAGAGGGACCTGGGTTTTGAAGAGGGTCTCTGTAACTGAGCTTCAAAACTCCTCGTGTCCATCGGGTATTTATAGGTTTGCATTTTGGGAAAATATATATGGAAATCGACAATGCTTGAATTTCGGTCATTGTGGGTTTGTAACGTTGCGCGCGGAAAATGAGGGGGCACCCGGATTTGAACCGGGGACCTCTTGATCTGCAGTCAAATGCTCTACCACTGAGCTATACCCCCACACATAGGAATGATATATATAGCCATTTATTTAAAGATTACCAGCACGTGTTTTCATGTGTAGGTAAAGTGTTTTCAAACGGTGGTGTACATTTTTCTGTAGTTACAGACAAACTAACTACACGCAAGCAGGCCCGTGTTAATGAACCCTTTCTTCATTTCTCGGTAGAACTCTCCTTCCGGCTCATACCGGGTGTGACGGACTGAAAACGCGACTTTACCGGAAGTAAGACCGAAAAGAAAGTGGAAGACACTGAGATCACAATGGTACGTTGCTATTTATATCATCCTCGTTTAAAATAATGTTTTTTTCTCCTCAGTGTGTCCGCGGTGGCGCTGCTGTTTTCTGTAAATATACAGTCTATATTTCAGGCCGTGGGGCCGTTCTCCTCTGCTAACTGCTGCGAAGTGAACTGGATTTGATTAGTCACTCGGCTAATGCTAGTTAGCTCCACCATTAGTGAGAGCGTTAGATAAAGTTAGTCTGTGATTCGTTTATTCTGGTGTAATGCGAGTAAATATTGACGATGTCTGTCGTCTGTGCTTGACAGAATACCCGGGGACTCCGCTCTCAGTTGAAAGACAGCGTACCTGTGGCCGGTCTCTGTCCGCAGGGACAATATGGAGTCCAGGACTCTCTGCGGGGCGGGTAAGGCTTTCAACTGCCGCTGAATAACTCTCTGTATAACTCCGATCTATGACTGATGTTCAGTCCCACCATCAATTGACACTTTAGCAAATGCCATTTCACTTAATGTGTCAATGTTTATTTGCTTTTTAAATAAATGTAATTTATGGCACTGCCTCACTTGTGTCGGATGTGTACCAGATTACCCTGTCACGTCAGTTGGAGAGCCTGATTATTAAAATCGCCCAGTAATAATCATAGACTGACATGTTTGAGGTTATTTAATAAGCTGTAAACAAAGTCTGTGATTTTGTTTATTTATCCAATAATTGTCAATTGGTCCTGTCTGAAGCTCATTAAATGAACATGGTGCCTGCTTGTTTCTTCTGTTTCTGAGCAGCTTTGCCAGTGTAAAGAATGAGCTCATTCCCAGCCACCCACTGGAGCTGTCAGAGAAAAATGTGAGTAAATCTCAGCTGGAAGAGATGAGTAATTGAATGTTTCTACCAAATGGTATAGTGGTTAGTATAACTTCCAATAGTTCAACATGAGGTTATAAAGGCCTGTTTTTGTGGTCTGGCTCTGTATTTATTTTAGGAAACACACAATTGAAAGATTGACTCTGATGCATCCAGGTGTCCCGTGAGCCATGTCTAACTGCAGTGCACAATTATTAATGTTTAATCACACCTGTTCTTTTCATGTGATGTATGTAAGCTGTTCATCTTAAACTTCACCAGAAAGTCATTTAATTCTAGAATTATTTTGAAATGTTTGCTTATTTTTAAATCCATAAACCAGAAAAAATTGGTCCCATTTATACAACAGAAAGATTAATTGATTTCTGAATGTGTTTCTGGGTGGCTGACTGTTGCATGACTGTTTTTGTGATGTGCAGTTCCAGCTGAACCAGGACAAGATGAATTTCTCAACACTCAGAAACATACAGGGCCTTCATGCTCCACTCAAACTGCAGATGGAGTACAGAGCAGCCAGACAGGTACTCAAACTACCACAACTACTCCACTCTTTAAATGTATTGTTCAGGACAGTCCTAAATCCTGATGTCTGTCTTTCCTCCCTCCAGATTCAGCGTCTGCCGTTCTTACAGAGTTCAAACCTGGCTCTGGATACACTGCGAGGCAGTGATGAGTCTGTTGGCTTTGAAGACATCCTTAATGGTGAGAGTTCAACCTGTGTACATCATCTCCGACTGAGCTGAGCTGTTTGAGTATGAAATCTGATCATCACCCTGTGTTTGTGTCATCACCTTTTAGATCCAGCCCAGAGTGAAATGATGGGAGAGCCTCACATGATGGTGGAATACAAACTGGGACTGTTGTGAAAGAAAATGGATGCTGGCCCCCAGGTTCTGGGGGATAGCAGTCTGCTAGGAAAGATGAGAATCTAATTAGAATCTTCTGAAACATGCATTCTGTGCTGCTTTTGTATAATTCCAATACAACTGGTATTTCTAATAAACTCCATAACCTTCTTCTTTGTATTGTGGGTGAACTTGTGCTCATGTTGTCGTGTTGGGGCATAGACCATATTTTGTGTGAGCCTGGTTAAAATTGACTGGTATTACAGTCTGTAAGTGAAATGTCACAAAGGAATTTGATTAAAAGACCTGCGCCCTGTTCCATCAAGGCAGGTAAAGAAAGATTATGGCAGCTGGAAACAGAATCCTAAAAGTCATTTTTTTCTTGTGCTGACATTACTTTTGTCATGTCTGTGTTCAGCCCCTTTCCCCCTTATGTGCCCATAAGCCAAAAATAACAAAAATTAGAGTAACAAAAATGTAGCCTATTACTGTTTTACAGTTATTTTTTGGTTGGGTTCCTGTCTGCAACCAGTGCTGTTATAACTTTGGTGTATGAGATCAATGACTCAACTGCAGCTGTTGCGGCCAAAGCAAGAGTCATTAGATTTAGATTATTTATTAAACATAAAAAAGAACGTTTGATACTTTGCTACAGAAAAAAATATCAATCTGCTTATCATTGCCTTCATTTGTTACTGTTTCATATAGAGTATAGACAAACATAGCTTACCATAGACTATAATATAGGGTACGGTGGGCAATGTCGGATGAACTAAACAGGTCAGACTCGAACCCGTACCATTACATTTATGCTGCCATAGCATGTGTCCTACTATGCGAAGCTACTGGGGTATAGAACACGCTTGCTTTTACTTGACACACATTTTCGTAGTACAATTTAATATATAATATAATAGACAGATTGAACATTTAATTTTCAAATACAGGACGACCTTGTGTTATACGGGACAGGTGATGGCCCATGAATCAGCAGGTTTGCTCCACTGCTGAGAGGCTCTGGATAACAAGCGAAGGATATAGGTTATAGGCCAAACTGTTTGACCAGCTAAACTTTAAATAGACCTCAGTTAAAATGGTACTGAAGTGATATCTCTCCTTACATCTGATCCCAGAACAGCTTTCTGTCCCATAAAGGATCCAATGCCAATTTTACAGACCTGGTACCTGGTTTCAACAGTGGGGTGACACCAAGGCTCCTGATACATGCCACGTCAAATATCACAATAAAATGAGCATTTTTAGACATTATGGACATTTCATTTTTCATATATGAGAAAATGACACAAAATAAAAGGTCTGATGCTACTGTGCCTTGACCAGTGAACAGCTGAAGCAAATGCAGCATATAGATTATTCCATTACAGAGTAGGAGATAGTGCTGATTTTACGTCTATTAATTGGTTAATCATCAAAAATGGGGTTGTAGGAGGGGGTCTATGATCTTGTCACTTGTCGGAATTAAATTAACGTTTATTGTGTGTCAAGTGTAATGCATCACTTAATGAGTGAGTACATTTAAAATGTGGTGCATCAGCTGATGCAGCCTACAGGTTCTCTAACCTCTCTTTCTGTCACCGATTAAAAGAGTCAAGGCTCGTTACAGAAAAGGCTAGTCGTGGCCGGCGGTGAGGGAGGGGAGAGAAGAAACGTAGAGGTTCTGTAACTCACTGTAGCAATCAATTGAAATCTCACCGCCATCGGACCAACCAGAGTGAATAAGATTAATCCCGTATATTTAAAGCCAAGACGCATAATCGATATCTCACACAGGGTGTTGGCTCAGACCGGGATGTTCGCCACAGACTCCTGCACACCACTTAAACATCCTCAAACAACACCAAGACAGAGTGACATGTCATCGCTGTCTAAAAGCCTAAATATATGCGATATAAATCGCATACTGTGAGCTGCAAGGCATGCTGGGAAACCCGTCAGGATGAAGGGGTTACAGTCAAACAGATCCGTCCCGGGACAATACGTTTAAAAATCCAGGCCTGGATTGGACTCTCGACCCGATTTACCATGGAACAGTTCTTCAGTCGTGTTTACATTAACACGCACATTAACGTATTGGGTTTGGGTTATCTGTTGAGGCTGTCGTCATACGACGACGGAAGTAGGCGTGGTTTAATCTTAAACGCTGTCTAAAAAAGACTAAACATAAAAAGTCGGCAGCTTCTTATTTATTGTGTAAAAGGGAGTCATCAATAGTCATAATATTAAAAATCAGTGACGGAATTAAAAATCATATTGAATTAACTTTGAATGAAGCCATTCTCACAGATATATCACGAGAACTGATTTGACAGCTTTTCTTTTTCAAGAGTTTATTATGAATGTGGTCATGGATCCACCTGCTGCAGCAGTCATGTCATCTGTAAATAAATGCATGTAGTGTAAACAAATATGTCAGTTGTAAATAAATAATGACAATTTGATTTGGAATTACTACGTAGAAAAAGTGCACAGAAAAGTCTGTTCTGGAGTGTTCTGAGGTAGTAACACCCCCAAATGGCATATTTGTTCAGATGCACCTTGTCATGGTCAGTCTGTGTGTTGTTGAGAGCACACCAACACTCTGACTAAGCTAAATTCTGGTCCTCCTCTTTTCCTCCACAGTGAACTCTCTCACCCCTGTGCAGCTTCAGCTGACATGTAACATGTGGGTTAAAGGTCCATACAGTCACTGATTATACACACCTCTC
The DNA here is from genome assembly GCA_038496675.1 of Rachycentron canadum. Classification (NCBI taxonomy): domain Eukaryota; kingdom Metazoa; phylum Chordata; class Actinopteri; order Carangiformes; family Rachycentridae; genus Rachycentron; species Rachycentron canadum. Next base: position 426,104 of record CM076667.1, read on the forward strand.
TTATTATCAAGCAGGTCAAGGTTCTATATTAATACTTTGAAAGTATCAAAGGCCCCGCCCTTTAGACCCACCACACAACCAGGATTTGGTTTCACTGAGTGTTTACCTGAAATCCACTATATTCTTATTGAATCACTCAGAAAACAGTCAGCCAATCAGAAGAGAGGCTCTGAACCTCTCTTCTATGTGGTAATTGCACCAGAAATGACAATGACTGACAGAGGAAGTGGGATGGCAGCAGAGCACAGCACAGGCTGATTGTGAGATTAGTCTTAATTAGAGCTAATGATCAGCCATAACTTTCACTACACACAGACTCATGGCATGTTTCCTCTATCACACATCAATAGCCCTCTGTTAACCCTCATGATTTAGATTTTTATCTATATGTGGCTAGTAATCACACACCTTACTCCTTCCAGTTTAATCTTGGCCTGTCTGTGTATTAAACACAACAATGAAATGCTTTCCTTCACTTTGCAGTCCTCCTGCCTTGAACCCATGCTCTCTGCTGCAGACTTTAAATAGCAGCTGATTGGAGCTCAGATAGCTTCAGTGGGTGGTAGATGCAGTTCATCATGCTGCCTCTCTCAGCCTCAGCAGCACACACAGACAGAAACACCACCAACTTCTTCTCTCTCAGGCAGTTTGATGGTGTAAAAGCTTTAGAGTTCACCTCAGTTCACATCAGACGGTCTTTATGACCAGACCAGGACATTAAACCACCAGAAGAAGAAGCAGAGTGTCACTGATGTTGCTCATCAACCACAGCAATCTGATGATGGTTTGCAGTAACCATAGTTACATTTCTGCTGGAGGGATGATGGTCTGGTCTCAGTGATGTATTACTGTTTCTAATGAGTTATTAGTAATCTAATTACTTTAACTGTTTCCAGTAAAAGTCTATCACAGGGCTGATATATAGAGACAAACAACCATTCACACTCACATTCCCACCTACAGGCAATTTAGTCACTGCAGCATTGTGCACCACCTTGCCACCTTCTATGTGAAGAAATGAGAACACATTTTCTGAGAAGGTTTATAGGCCGAAATAACAAAAAATGTATGTATTTTTTTTTATTTCATTCTTATTGTCCTGTGTACAAGTAGTGCTGTTATGACTTAACATGTAACGCGTGTGTTGAACTTTTTTTTTTTATCTAAGATAAACTGACATGGTTATTTATGTAGATGTTTGAAATTGCGTACTGTTATATTGATAAAGTTCTCCAATGAGGTTCTCAGTTATATTTATGAATTCCGAAATGAAAAAAAAAAAAATAAATAAATAAATAAATAAATTAAATCCCTACCTATCCTCTATCAATTTGCTGATTTTTGCCTATGTCACTATTGGTAGTATAACATAGGCTAACATACAATATAGGCTACAGATTTCAATATACTGTATAATTAATTAAAGAAATCCCATGTCCCCTTCCAGGAAAGTCTATGTCATCTGCTCTTTAGCTGCCGAACACGGGCAACACCTGCTGCGGCTGCAACATTCCAACATGGTGACCAAAACAACTGTAGACATCGCCGGGGAGTCACCGATACTCTGTCTCCCATTCAGCTCCATGTCTCCACAACCTCTTTCTTTATTCTGAGCGGCCCCTCAGCCCTCTGCCTGCGATGCCCCAAATATCATTGTACCCCAACTACCACTGTGCTCCTGTCAAACTCTCCAGGTCGCTTTAAGTGCGTCACTGCAGCAGCTCTAGCAGCTCAGATTGGTTTTGCAGAAAATGACAGAGACCATAGATACAACAGCCGGAGCTCAAACTAGGTGTAGAGACGATACCCTGCTTCCACCACAGGAGGGCAGTATATTTCACGATGAATAATGAGTTTGACACTGGCTGGACATTCATCTGCTGAGAGTTTCTCTGAAATGTACTATATTTACATATATCTATAGACTCTGGTAAATTGATACACGATAACATCTTAAAAAATCATTTCATTTTTATAAAAACATGACTACATTATCATTGTAATGTCATTTGTGTTTTTCTCTTGTCAGAAAGTTTAAAGGTTATTACTTTGAAGGCATTGAATCACTCATTGGCCTTTGTGGCCTCAAAATAGTCTTAACCCTAAACTGATGAGCTTTCTGGCCCATTCTCAGCTGTGCTGTAAAGGTTCACTCATTGTGACAGATATTGTTCTGCTGCACTTTCCTGACTTATAACTGAAGAAGGAACGTGTGGATGTGGGCCACATGTAGAAGTGTACTTAAAATAAAATATAGACAGAAATTAATTTGGGGCAGCAGCAGAGCTGCCTCTGTATGAGACACATCAGGAGATGAATCAGTCAACATGAATCTCTGTGACACTAGAGGATGTTCCTATTCTCATCAACTTTTGTCTTTTTAACAAAATGGAAAAGAGCTGCTTCGCTTAATATGATGGGCTGATCCATCCACGTCTGCATCCTACCACTACTGAACTACTGCCAACAAAACCAATCAGAGCGTGGAGAGACCCCCAGGCAACTGAGGGATGGTGGGAAGAGGGAGGACAGAAGGGAGAAAGAAAGAGCAGCTTCCCATAGACAGGTGTTGAGGGGAGGAGGAGAACAGAAATTAGGTACCACAGGAGGTATTAAGTCTTTAAGCCACACTATGATGTCTGTCAAGGACACAGGGAGAATTCTTTTGATGCATAGACACCTGCCTTTACTCTCCACCCCAGAAAGTCTCACTGCACAATGAGAAGTCATGGTGGAGGAAAACTGCTGCGGATGCATTACAAAAACACCGGTATGTGATTTATTTTTTTATTGGGCGTGTGCTCAGTTTTGAGGAAGTTTATGGTGAACTGGTTACAGATCCTAGTAGTATCCAATTAGAAGAGAAAACATGAGACAGATCCTTTGCACATTTCCAGCAGGGGTGAGAATGTTTTACTTATACTTTCTTCAGGGTATCCTAAAAAGAAAAGACAAATTGAAAATAAAAATGACTATAACAGAGAGAAAATGCACATTTCAGAGTACAGTGTTCCAAAAACATTTTTTTTCACTATGTGCAAAAATACATACAGGTTATGATCTGTTTGAACAACTTCAGGAGCAGCAGATGAACCGACATAACCTTTGATCTGGCAATCAGGTTTCTTTAACACAGGCCAATCTGGAAGTTATTGGTTGATCCCACTGATCTTTATCCTTTAATGTTTAGAGAGATGGAGAGAGGGGTTAAGAAATACTTCAGTAAAATTGATAATTTTGGAAAATTAATGGCATAAAAATTATGCAGATTAAGCAGCTCCAGCTTCCAATGTAACCATGTATGTACAGACAACTATCACTGAATGAATTTGATTCTGAACAAAAGTTAAAAACATGATAATTCTCAGGGAAATATTCTTTTCTCTGATTTCTAAGAGCATTTATGGATGTAAACTGATGATACACTAGAGATGTCATCCAAGGGAGGTTTAATCACACTAAAAGATGTTCTGTTTCATGTTTGTGAAAAATGATTTGACTGAATTACTCTGAATGATCACCTCCCTCATTATCTTTGCCTCATGTTAAACTATATTTTTCCATCCAGAAAGATGAGTTAAATAACCAGGGAGCATGTTGCTCAAGATAATAAATGCTCACATTACAATCACAATAGATAATTAAATTATATTAAAATACATTAACATTGCATAGTATACATCTGTGTTCTGTTGCAGATTACAGCTCTTTTAAAAACAGTGCCATCTGATTCTGCCTGGTGCTCAGTAACATTAAATACAGTTTAAAACTTACCCTTTCCTGACTGTTTTCTGGAATACTGACAATAGTCTATCCGCCTATCAGTTTTTAAAACAAAAATAATCCCGGGGTTTAAGAAGCATTTCCCTTACATATATGAATGTGAATCATGTAAAGTCACTGGTGTGACAGATGCTTGAATTGTGAAACTCACAAGCAAAGCTCGGTGTACAAAACACTTATATGGCCCTCCCAATTTCACCTCGTGCTGTCGTCAGGAAAAATGTGAAACAGGGTCAACTTTTAGTTCTGAATCAGGACAGGATTATTTAAAGCAAAAACCCTGTCTGGGACCTTATATTGCATATTTTATTTTTCAAAATATGCATCTGATTTTGAATATGGAGTGTTATTACAAAGAAATAAGTAGTTGGTATTTGATGCAGCAGGGGAAAGCTGTCTTGTAGACCTTCAGTGCAGAGGAATGGCTGTGGCCTTTAATTCTGCTCACACTGATCACCCAAGTGTGTTGAACTTAGTTGAAGCAACTGCTACTGAAAATTCATGCAAAGTTTTATATGATAACACTTTTTTAAATGTGCATAATGATGATGCCTTTGCAACTATTGCAGGTCTTTTATTTACCAACTCCTCCTCCTTTTTATTTATTTACTTGTAGTTACTCTTTTCCACTTTTTCAGTTGGTTCTACTCTATCAGAAGCATAAGCATCCTAATAAATTTGACCATGAAACAGGGTGAAATTAGGGGTGTGGAGAAAAATATAAAAGATATGCAAGGAATTAATAATTGTTTGATCTCAGTCATGAGCAGTGGCTAGACACTTGCTAATCGATCAATTGCTCACAATATTAGGGGAGGTGATGTAATGGACAGTGTATGAGACTGTTATGTTGAGCTATTCAAAGATCCTGGCTCAGGTCTTGTGCTTGTAATAATACATCTTGATGCCGCTGACAAAATATTCAGAAGTCAAAATGTTATGTTAACTTATTGCTTATTCACCTGTGGATGTGCTTTACCACTGGTTGCAATCTGCGTTTTGAGTTTCTGAAATGTTTCTTTCATATGAAATGAATAGAAAGGCTGTGCCTGTGTCCATCTTAAGATGAAGGACCCATGTGGATGTATGCAAATTACTTCAACAAATTCAGGATGACTGCAAAATTTAAAAATCTAAATTGCACAAAGAATCTGAGGAAGATGAAATGGAAGTAGATGCAGATATATCTAGAGGTTTTGTGATTGTAGCTGTGATAGCAAACATTTGACATTCTGATGACAGCTTTCTCTCTCATTTGCAAATGGGCAGTGCACTTTAGCATTTCCTTGGTTGCTTTGACAGCACTCTTGGCCTTACGTTGCATTTTCCATCCCGATCTTCCAAAAGATGCTAGGACCCTATGTAGGATACTCAATTCATGAATGGGCTTGTACCACTATTATGGTATTTTGCCATCACTTAAATATGCTGTCTAAGTATGCACACACACTGGCAGACAGTTGCACTTTGAGACAACATATTAACATGAATGGGCTTACTTTGTTCAAGAGCTTTAATCTGCTTCCTTAGAGATTTTTGTTACAACTTGAAAATGGTTGTTGAGTTTGAGGGTAAGAAATTCAAGTTGGGCACAGTCATTTGTGACATACCACCTTTGTTAAAAACATAAAGAATCACAATGCCTACCATGGATCTGACGAATGTGCACAGCATGGAAACTACATCAACAGGCTCATGGCATACCTGTGTACAGACTATAAAAACTATTACTATTACCAGCTGTTCCCATTATTAACACTGACCATATTATAACATATGGCCAATGTTAACCATAACCATAATCGTACTAGTAAGGCTAAACACTTAATTAAATATTATCAAAACTCTCAAAAAACTACAATAATCATATGCAATGTATTTAAATAATCTAATAAGCTAACAGCATGTTAATATTAAATTTAAGCAATTATATCTTTCTCACTAATGTGAACTGATTACTGCTGACATCATATCACAGATCAACAATAATAATGCAGACTGTCAGGCTGTGAGTCTCCTGCTGGGTCACATTAAGTGTGACCTTCTTTCAGAATGTGAAAATGAAGTGTCAAACTGTCTGGTTTCTGGTTTCTGAGGCAGTCCCTCTTGTGGGTGGACTCACAGTAAAATGTTGGGAGTGGCAGAGGGAACAACAATGAAACAGATTTCTCTGGGCAGTTGAGAACACTGTCTTTTTGGCTACAAAACTAAAGAAAAACCAGTCTGCCAAGGATGTCTAACTGGCACTTTTTTTGCACTTTCTTATATGACCTATTACACTTATTTAATAGATGTAGTACTTAATACTTCCACCAGTGCCTTCTACTGCACTGAAGTTTCACTGATGTCCCTGATTGTGAGATGCTTTGGATAAAAGTGTCTGACAAATGAATAAATGTGAATGTAGTTTTAGCTAGATGAGCCATTTTAAATAAGGGTTCCAGAGCAGGTCTGGACCAAGTGAGTCACTGTATGAGTGGGCCCAAATTGGATCCAGGCCGAATGAGCTGATTCATACCAATAGGGTATCTGTTAAGGAAACCACTCAGACATCCCCATAAAGGGTTGTAAGACCTGTTGTCACATCATTTATACATTATTTATATATTATTATCTCAAGCAGGGTGAGAGAATGTAACACAGTCAATCATTTCAGCTCTAAAATTGGTTGGTCTGTGAGTTCCGTGTGGAGTGGGGGGTCAATAGGGACCCAAGAACAAGTTTTTGCCCCAGGGCCCTTCAGGAGCTTAATGCAATCTTGGTTTAAGCAGGTGAAGTGAATGGTCTTTTCTTCCTGTGTCTACATTCAGCTCTGCTGATTAGGACTCATCAGTACAGCCAGACCACTGTGTCCTTACACGACTCACCTCTAACCATAATCATTCCTTCTCACATACTATACATCATTTATGTAATTTAAATATACAGTATATAATTGTTTCATTCTCACTGAACAATGGTCATTTATTGTTCACACTGTCCTTTCCTGTTAGTTCACATTAATAAGCAAATGACAATCAAGAAGATTATGAAAATTATTCACACCACATCTTTCTTTCAGCATGTTTAATGAAAATGTAATCATTGGACTTTTTATTGTGGAACCAATAACCCATCTGTATTTGATCAGTTAATGTCTGATGATCAACCCTTCATGTCACACAGACCAATTGTGTTGAAAGGTGGTGCAATGTTACAGATGGCCTCAGTTCAGAGTGGGATGAGAGGTCACAGGGAAGGTGGAATGTGCTAATTGATGTTAATCAACCAGACTGAACAAAGATGTGTATGATTAGCTCTACAAGCTATTACAACTTGTCAGTTAAATGAAATTAAATATAAAAAATATACACTGGACATCAATTTACATTAACAACAAATAAAGAAATATTTTCACTGATAGTCAGAGTGGACTGAAGAAAATATTGAAGTGGAAGAAATTTTGAAAAATTGAAGAATGAATTTAATAAGAAGTGGTCCACTTGTTCCTGCAGCTGATGCTCCTCTCAAACACATACTCACTTCCCCCTGAGTTTCAGTCATGAACATGAATTGTGCAGGACCTGTGAGCTAAATGACTGTTAGCTTCTCTTCCACTAACCAGGCTGAGTGATTGTTAGTGATGGGTTCAGTTGAGGCCAGCTCCTCAGGTTATCAGCCTTTTGGTTCTGTAGGAAATTAATGAGTGTCACAGTGTCTTAATGAGTACCACCTCCTGTTTAAATTGATGCTGTTTCATCCTCATATCTCCCTTCTCCCTCCTCACAGGTATGGGTTCTGCATTTGAGCTGATGTCATATTGTTGAAGCCCCTAGGGGGATACTTGCAGACCTGCAGAAGCAGGTGATCAGATTTATTTTTCTCAGATAAAGAGCATGACCCCGTGGTTCAGGGTGCCACGAGATAGATGTTTGAGTCCTGAAAAGCTGTAGCACCACTAAATAATGTAGTTTATCTTCAGTGACAACACAGGACATGCTGCTTGTAGCTCAGTGTTTGTATCACATGTATAAGAAAACACACAACTGTTGAATCCTTCAGACGAGTTCCTGTTTTACAGATAAATCACTGTTTCACTTAAAAGAACATAAAAGAAAAGTCAGAGTGTTCATGTACCAATAAACCCTGTCCCCTCATTCCTCCTGCATCACCTACATCACCCTGACCACAGTTGAGTCAGCTGCCTGGTTGCCCTGCATCAGCTGTAATTTGACTGACATGTCATGTGATACAGTTAAAAGTGTAATGTGTAAAATCAGGCTACAGCCATAGGTGGCACCATTTCACCTCTTCCCCACCCCCTCATTCCCTACTCAATCCTGCCTAATCTTGTAACAGTAATGTAAAGAGGTTAGGATATGGTGAACTGATTGACATGTATTCACTCTGTCTACTGGATCCATACGATCACAATATAGAGTCATCAGTTATAAAATAAGCCTAAAGTTACTGAAATAACCAGCTGGTCAACAGCTGGGTGGGAACAGGCAAAGTTGTACTCCTCTTAATCACAATCATAATAACCCATTACATCAGGGTGATTATAAGATAAGGCCTTGAACCTTGTTTTGGGGTCTACACTGGGGTCCTGGTCTTTCTGGTTCCTGGTTATATCAAAAGTAAGACCCTTTAAACAGCCTCAGATACTCGCTGTTGCCCTGGCCTTTATGCAAATTTGTGTAGACGTCAATAATACCATTTTGAGACAATATATCAGCCTAATCTGACCAAGATGGACAGAATGAGGATGGAAATACCAACCTGTTCCAAAATGTTCCTGTGTCTGCAGAGGAGGCAGATTAACTCCAGGCTGATTTTACTGTAGATGATGATCACTGGTCCACACTATATATAAAGACTTAATATACTATATATACTGTAGTATGGTTGTAATAACAATATGAGCAGGGTCAGATGAACCTTCTGAGGGGCCCCAGGGTTAGTGAATTATGGGCTTACAGTGAAGACTGCAGAAACCTGTTGAATCTGTGAGCAGAAAACACCTATTATCCCCCCTTCCTCCTCATTAGCATTTAGTAAAAATAGTGTGACAAGTGAGCAGTTAAGCCAAACACAAAATGTTTCACCAGTATAATTAGTAAATATTTTGGAGCTCACTAGAAAGCTCATTCAGAAAACTGTAGCTCATTAGTTAACTAGTGAGGTGAATATACAGGTAGGTGATACTAGCTTACTAGTTAGTAAGACTCAGCAGTACTGGTTGGGACCAGAGCCATGAGTGCATTAAAAAGTTAACTAGTTTGTATTACTACTACTACTACTACTACTAATGTTGTCACAGTTCTGCTGCAATGTCCACCTGAGATGCACTCAGCCCTCCTCTGCTCCACCCTATCTGCCAGCAAGATAGATGCAGATGCAGCTCTTCCTTACAAGACTTTCCAGCAATATCTCCAAGATCCTTGAGAAAGTGGTTCTAAAGCAACTACATGAGCACCTGCACAGTAATGAACTGTTTGAAGCTTTCCAATCTGGATTCAGAGAACACCATAGCACTGAAACAGCACTGGTAAAAGTCTCCAACGATCTTCTTATAGCTTCTGATAGAGATCTGGTCTCTATACTGGTACTTCTGGACCTCAGTGCTGCATTTGACACCATTGACCACAGCATTCTGCTGCAGAGACTAGAACATGAAATCGGGATTAAAGGCTCTGCCCTAAAATGGTTAAAATCATACTTATCCGATAGGTTTCAGTTTGTTAGTGTTAACAATGACAATTCAGAGTACAGCAGAGTTACGTATGGCGTACCACAGGGCTCAGTTTTAGGGCCAATTCTTTTCATTCTTTACATACTTCCATTAGGCGATATAATCCGGAAACACTCAATCGACTTCCACTGTTACGCAGATGATACCCAGCTCTACGTATCGATGGAACCAGATGATAAAAGCCGCCTCACCAATCTGCAAGACTGCCTAAAAGACATCAAATCCTGGATGTCCACTAACTTCCTTCAACTACAGATAAAACAGAGGTCATTGTGTTTGGACCTAAAAATCTCAGGGACACCTTCTCTTTGCAGATTGCTTATCTAGATGGCATCACCCTGAACTCTAGTATGACCGCAAGGAACCTTGGAGTAATATTTGACCAAGACCTTTCATTCAGCTCACACATTAAACATGTGACTAGGACTGCCTTTTTTCACCTGCGCAGCATAGCCAAAATTAGGAATATCCTCTCTCAGAGTGATGCTGAGAAACTAGTACATGCATTTATCACCTCTAGGCTGGACTACTGTAACTCTCTGTTGTCAGGATGTCCGAAAAACTCTCTAAAGAGTCTGCAGTTAGTCCAGAACGCTGCAGCAAGGATATTGACAGGAGTTAGTAAAAGAGAACACATCTCTCCCACTTTAGCTTCTCTCCATTGGCTTCCTGTAGGATATTGAGTCGACTTCAAAATCCTTCTGCTGACTTATAAAGCCCTTAATGAAAAAGCTCCATCTTATTTGAAAGACCTCATAGTCCCTTATTATCCTTCCAGAGCACTTCGCTCCCAGCATGCAGGTCTGTTAGTGACTCCCAGTATCTTTAAAAACAGACTGGGAGGTAGAGCCTTCAGTTATCGGGCTCCTTTACTATGGAACCAACTCTCTCCATGGGTCAGAGAGGCAGACACTCTTACTACATTTAAGACTAGGCTTAAAACCTTCCTCTATGACAGAGCGTTTAGTTAGGGCCGGTTCAGGTAGCTCTGAACCATTTTTATGCTGCTATAGGCTTAGACTGCTGGGGGACACATCAGGTTACGTAGAGCTTTCTCCTCTCCTCTCTCTTCTCCTCTCCTCTCCCACACTTTAAATTATCATTTTCACTATCTACTGCACCTTGTTGTTTGGCCTTGGTGTCTCGCTCTCTCTCTATTTGTGTTTCCACAGATCCACTGATGCTCCATCTCTCTCCACCATCCGCCCCCTGCATCACCCTCCTCCCCTTTTACCCCTGCTGTTAAACCGACCTGTCCTTCCCTCCCAGGAACCAGTCTACCACCCATTACTCCCATTAAGCTGCCTGACTCTCCCTGCCTTCCCTCCCACCAAACACTGCCTTCATTAGCTCCTGCACACCATTTCCAACTGTGCATATTCTGTATTGTTACCTGTTTTCTTGTCTGTATACAACATCTATTGCACATCTGCCCGTCCTGGGTGAGGGATCCCTCCTCTGTTGCTCACCATGAGGTTTCTCTTTTTTTTCCCTGTTAAAAGCGTTTTTTGTTTTGAGTTTTTCCTCAGTCGATGTGAGGGTCTAAGGGCAGAGGATGTTGTTATGATGCTATGTAAAGCCCTTTGAGACAAACTGTTTGTAAAAATGGGCTATACAAATAAAATTGCCTTGCCTTGCCTCGCCTTGCCTTGCCTTGCCATATTAATGTTAATCATGGAGTTCCACAGGGTTCCGTGCTAGGACAGTTACTTTTCTCCCTTTATATGTATCAGGAAGCATCACATTAATTTTTTCTGCGACACAAATGACACCCAGCTGTATTTATCTATGAAACCAAATGAAATGAATCAGGTAGTCAGACTTCAGACATGTCTTAAAGACATAAAGGCCTGGATGACTGTAACTTTTTACTTCTCAATTCAGAGAAAACTGAAGTTACTGTACTTGGCCCCAAGCACCTTAGACAAACATTAACAGATCATGTAGTAACTCTGGGTGGCATTACCTTGGCCTCCAGTTCCATTGTAAGGAACCTTGGAATCATTTTTGACCAGGACATGTCCTTTGTCCCTCACATTAAATAAGTGTCTAGGACAGCCTAGTCCATGCATTTGTTTCCTCCAGACTGGATGACTGTAATTCACTATTATCAGGACGTCCCAATAACTTAGGAACTCAGGAATTTCTCCTGTGTTAGCTTCTCTGCACTGGCTCCTGATAACATTCAGAATAGAATTTAAAATCCTTCTCCTAACATACAAAGCCCTTAATGGCCAAGCTCCATCATATCTTAAAGAGCTCATATTGTCCCAGTAGATCACTTCCCTGATCCCATGTCTGATGGAAAGGAGAGAGGTGGTGAGGGTTTACTTGTGATTTCTAGAGTCTCCAAGAGTAGAACAGGAGGCAGAGCCTTCAGCTACCAGGCTCCTCTTCTATGGAACCAGCTCCCAGTGTTGGTCCTAGAGGCAGACACTCTCTCTACAGTTAAGATGAGGCTTCAAACTGTCCTCTTTGACAAAGCTAATAGTTGCTGGACCAGCTGAACCATCCCTAAGTTATGCTGCTATGGACCTAGACTGCTGGGGGATACTCTGATCACCTCTCTCTCTCTCTCTCTCTTTGTCTCTCTCTCTCTCACTCCGATCTCTGTCCCCCCTCTGTCTCTCTTTCTCTCTCTCCCTCTATCTTTCTCCCCTCTCTTTCTCTCTCTGTCTCTCTCACTCTCTCTTTCTCTGTCTCTCTCTACCTCTCACCCTCTCCCTTTCGCTGCCTTTCTCCTTCATGCATACAGTATATCTCACTACTACATGTCATTAACTTTATGTCTTCTTGTCCTTTTCCTTTCTTACCTTGCTCTCCTTGCTCTCCTTGCTCTCTCTCTCTCTCTGTCTATCTACTTCTCTTCATTCTGCAGGTACTGAATCACAGCTGCCCCCTTGTTCCTGCTCAACACCTGCTACTGATATAATTATCAGTTATGGTACTATTATTGCTTCCTCTGATATTTTAACTTACTGTTGTTATTTACTAATGTACTATTATTATTAGCATCAGTCATTATTACTCTACATCAGTATGTTTTGCTCGTATTCCATTGTTTTCTTGTTTCTCCTGCTCTCATTCTCTTTCTCTCTCGTACCCTCTCTCTCCTCTCTGCTCCAGGTTTCTGTCTCTTAAAGGAAGTTTTTCCAGCCACTGTCACCAAGTGCTACTCATGGTGGATTTGTTGGGTCCCCTTAACTAATTTTATAAAGAGTTTATATGAAAAAGTATATGAAAAGTACCTTGAGGTAACTCTCCTATGATTTGCCGCTATATAAATAAAATTTATTTGAATTTGAACAGTATCACACAGTGACATTCAGTAACACACAGTGAGATACAATAACATATAGTAACACACAATAACACACAGTGACACAATAACACACATAACATGCAGTAACATGTACATCTTCAAAATCACAGTTTACCATCTAGGGCTTATAGGAAATCTTGTTCAAACAGGTATTTTGAATAAACAACAAGATTAGATCATTTTTAAAGTGAAAATGCGTATAAGTGGACCTGTAGTTATTATAAACATCAATTCTCAACTGTGAGGGTGAAACAGATTAGACTCTGGTCAACTTGTCATTCGTGTACTGTATCTGTGCCGAGCTACTGCCAGCTGATAACAAATAGAAACAATAACCACAAACACATCATAGCAATAAAAGATCGCCTTCCAAAACACTCTGCACTTCATCATTTGGAAGTGTGGAGCCCAGTCAGGCAGAAATAGGTCCCAATGAGAAACAAAGACCATAAAACTACAGAGATGTGCAGCTGCAGATAAACATAGCAGACAGACCGCAGGGAGGCAAAGCAGCTTTGGGCACCCCGGGGATTTATCTAAAAAAAAAAAAAAAAAAAACAGAAAAGGGTTTTCCCACATGGAGCGGTGTTCGTTGTGAGCTGTCGGACCTCCATTTCACTGAAGTAAACAGCATCATAACCCTAAAAAAACCCTAATAAAATCAACACACCCACAAAACAAACACCATAAAACAAATGAATGCTGCAGATAAGGGAGCTAATTGCTGTGGGGTGAATCATGAAGCAGGTGATTGTGTTTGTTGAGTTTCAGGAATGTGACGGACATTGTTCTTTTAATTTGGCCCTTCAGTTGTTGATGCTCTCTCCCACACACATTATCCTGCTAATAAACGTGGATTATTGCCAGCTAATCTAATCAATATTAATTACAACAGAATTAACACTTTGGCATCTGTAGCTTCCTGTTTGTGTCAGAGTCATCATGTTAGACACTTTTGAATAGAGACCAGTTTTAAAGTCCAGATCCTGATCCTTTTTTTCTAATTTTCAATCTTTCATCTAGTCCCTTATGATAGGGGCGGTAAGAGGAGTTTAATTCAATGAATTGCAGATTTAGTGGCAGAAGTTGGTTAATAATAGTTTTGTTTCACTGAGTCATGGTGTCCCTGATCCCATGTCTCTCTGGTGAGGGGAAACCCAGTTATAACTGCTCCACAGTTTTACCATGGATCAGGTTCTCTTGGCTGTAGGGCAGCAGGTCAGATGAGAACATGGCTGATGGTTCTCAGATGAATAAGGCCATTGAGACTGCTTGGTTCACCTGATAGTTGTGCCAAGCCTGGTGCTAGATGTTCTGTTTGATGATCTCTCAGCTGTTTGTGCCTTCTTCACAGATCAGAACTGACCCACAAAATATGCCAGTGGGTTGAAACCAGATGAGCAGCAACCTGCAGAATGAAACAAGTGTGACCCAGTGGTGCCACACACCCTGATTTAAAAAATAATGTTATGATGGCCACCCAGAGTCCCTGGGTGGCCCAGGGGTCTCTGGAATTAGCATACAGGTACTGGGTGGCCAAAAAGGTGGCAGCCTCTGTGGTTGCAGAAGCAAAAACTTGGGTGTGGGAGGAGTTTGGTGAGGCTATGGAGGAGGACCTTCATTTGGCCCCAAGCAAATTCTGGCAAAACATTTGGTGGCTAGGCAAAGGGAAGCAGTGCTCAATACAGGCTGCGCTCAGTTGAGGAGCGGAACTGCTGGCCTGGACTGGAGATGTCTTTTGGCAGTGGAAAGGAACTCCTGAACCCAACTAACACTGACTGAGTCAGAAGGTGCCAAGTGTGGATGAGATATGCCCTGAGATGCTGAAGGCTTTGGCCATTGTTGGGCTGTCATGGCTGACAATGTACCTGTCCCTGGGGAACCAGATAGTGTGCTCTAGTTATCGAGGTATCACACTGATCAGCCTACCTGGGAAAGTCTACTCCAGGGTGCTGGAAAGGAGACTCCAATCAAACCTTGGATACAGGAGGAGCAATGTGGAAATCGTCCATACTGCAGGACAGTGAAGCAGCTCTTTACCCTTGCAAGAGTGCTGTGGGGATCATGGGAGCCAGTCACTCTGCATGAGCATTGTAGACTTGGAGAAGACATACGACAGAGTCCCACAGGGTGCTTTGTGGGGGACACTGTGGGAGTATGGTGCATGGTCATTGTACAACCAAAGTGAGACCTGTGTCCGCATTCTCAGCACAAGTCAAAAACATTGTTGGGCTCCGCCTAAGCTGTCCCTTGTCCCTGATCCCATTAGTGATATTCATGAACAGGATTTCAAGGTGCAGCCAGGGTCAAGAGTGCGTCCACTTCGGGAATTTAAGATTGCCTCTCTCCTCTTTGTAGATGTTGTGGTTCTGTTGGCTTCATCAGAGCATGACCGTCAGTAGTTTGCAGCCAAATGTGAAGCAGCGGGGATAAGAGTCAGAACCTCCAAGTCTGAGGCCATAGTTCTCAGCTGAAAAAGGTGGGGGGTGAAATGCTGCCCCAAGTGGAAGAGTTCAATTATCTTGGGGTCATGAGTGAATGTAAGTTGGAGCGGGAGATTGACAGACAGATCAGTGTGGCATCAGCAGTAATGTTGACCTTGTACTGGACCATCATGGTGAAGAGATAGTTGAGTCGGAAGGCAAGGCAAGGTTCTCAATTTTCTGATCAATTTTTGTTCCAACCCTCACCTATGGTCATGAGCTTTGGGTAGTGACTGAAAGAATGAGATTGCGGATACAAGTAGCTGAAATGGGCTTCCTCCACAGGGCTCAGCCAGGGTGAGAAGCTCAAACATCCAGAGGGAGCTCGGAGTACAGCTGCTGCCGAAAGCCAATTGAGGTGGTTCAGGCATCTGATAAGGATGCCTCCTGGGTGCCTTCTTCTGGAGGCTTTCCGGGCATGTCCAACTGGGAAGAGATCTCAGGCGGCACCCAGAACCTGCTGGAGGGATTACATATCCCATCTCGCCTGGGACTGTCATGGAGTCCCTCAGGAGGAACTGGAAACCATCGGTGGTGAGAGGGAGGTCTTGAACTCCTTGCTTAGTCTGCTGCCACCACAACCTGGCCCTGGATAAGTGGAAGAAAATGGATGGATGGACTTATGGCAAGCATTCTGTGGAAATGAAAGACTTCTCTTCTGATGTGGACAGATTCATTAACTCCGTTCTAAAGAGGAAACTGCAGGAAACTGCAAAATTATTAACAGCTGAGTAAATAGAGAAGGTTTCACCTGAAAAAAATACTGACTAAACTCAGGAAAGAAAAGTCAGGAAAGATTTCTCCAAATGCATAAAAAAAATAAATACTTTTTGTGCAGCACTAGCTGTGGTCTTTTCTTCTTTTAAGAAATTCATTGCCCTCTCCCTCTTCTTCCTTTCATTGATCTACATGGACATTTTAAGAGTAGGAATTTAAAAGGGGTTTTAGAGGTACTTTTATAGAGTGCGAAACATCACTGGATGCAGAGACAGAGAGAATGCACAGTGATAACTGAGCTGAGCAGAACTAAAAACTTAATGTACGTCTCTTACAATAGACACAGCCCTAGTAGACAGTGAAAGAGACTGGGGAATGACTTGTAGGAAACAATTCTTTCTAAATCATGGTGCTAGCGTTCATGCAGCAGTTTTCATAGCATCTTTACTGAGCAAATGTTTCAACATGCGACTAAGAATGGCAACAATCAGAGACATACTGTTTGTATTGATTAATGTAGGGGCTTACAATTCTGGTTCTGATCAAAAAGAACTTAGTAATAAACAGAAGCAGTTCAATTGTGGTTCAGTTATAGAAATGCAGGAGAGTCTCACCCACCATCAGCCTCCCTTTTGTCCACTCCGGTTGCAGAAAATGACCTTGTGGACATTTGGAGGAAACTTCACCAGTAGTCAGACAGTACACATCTCTGAAGGCAGTGTGAGGGCAGCTAGACTAGACAGGATTGAATCAAACCTACACTAACAGGTTAACTTTCAGATCATCATGTATCATCATCAGATATTTATCTATTGGTTCACCATCAACAATGTCTCTATTAGTACTTTGATGAAAGACTGACCTATGATAAGACCTTCTGTCAGTGACTGAGAAAAAAGCCTTCCACAGTGGTTTGAGGTAGAGAAAACACAGATCTTAACTTTTTGTCAGCAGTGTACATCACACAACAACCATAAAGAGAAACTATTTTGACTGTATGATCATAATATTTGAAGATGGAGTGATTAATGAGCCAGAAAATAATAATAATTGTCACAGGTCCGTCTGTGACCCCAAAGATTCCTAGTGTTTCATATGTGTCCTCCTTGTCTGTTCCCCTAATGTCTGCTCCCCTTGGCCTGTGTGTGTGTGTGTGTGTGTGTGTGTGTGTGTGTGTGTGTGTGTGTTCCCTTCAGGGATCAGGTGACCAGTAGAGGTGGGCAAAGTCTGCAGTCCAGTCACACCTACCTCCAATCACCCTCATCTACTGCAGTATATCAACTCCAGCTTTTCAACCACTTGTCGCCTGATTGTTCCTCATACCTCAGTGTTAGTAAGCTGTTCAAATTAGTCTTCTCTCATGTCTTTTGTGGTGACCAATAACTGTTCTCTGCTCCCATCTTCCTCTGGTCTGCCACTGCTGCTCACCTTTGACCACATTGACCTGCCACATCACCAGCTCCCAGCTGCATCATCCAACAGCTACAGAGCACTGGTCTCCATCGCTGGTTGTCCACTCTCTTCATCACCATTCTATCATTAAACCATTTATTCACCATACTGCTGGTGTCGTGTCTGTCTCTGCTCTGGGGTCCAAATTCTAAACTTAACATATAAAAATAATAATAGGTATGTGGAAAATAGGAGGAAAGCTTAAAGAAACTTCTTTTATGAAAAAGCTAAGGGTGCTTTGATCAGAACCAGAATTTCAACTACTGAAGACATAGATGCTCCAACTCAGGTTTGAGATGATGCATCTCAAAATTCAAAATGGGACTATAACAAGTTATCCATTGGAGATGCAGAGGCTGGCTATAAACTTTTACAGCAGCCTGTTCAGTGTTGACAGCTGAGACTGCCTCGGCTGGATGAAGCACATTCAGCTTCACTGGAGTCCACCATCTTCTTTGAGAAAATGTCTGTAGCAGTACAGCTGTGGTTGGTCTCCTGGGGTTGATGGCCTTCCTTCAGTTCTACAAAAGATCTGGGAGGAGACTTGTTTAAAGTTTTAAAGGACTGTTTGGACTCTGGGATCAACTTGTTTCTGTCTCACCATTGTTTGTGCCATTACAGTGTAACACCTAGGGTCAACTTACCTGTGTGCAGGAAGTAAAGGGTGTTGAGGAAATTAGGGGAAGGGAGCACAGCATGCAAACCATTGGGTGCCAAAGTCTCCATGGCACAGACTCTGTTATCTTCCTCACAGCACAGACCATATCAGTTTGGTTAACTTCCTGGTACATCAGGCAAAATGAGCATCTGGCTCAACAGGAGGAAAAAGATGAAAGACACAGGGTTTATGGATGCTGCACTCATGGGGTCTGGTAGCTGCAAATCTGAAAATTGAGTTTACATTCTATGAAATTTTTTTTCATTTTGAGGATTGTCTTTTTTTTCACCTCTTGTCTGTACATGAACAGGTGTCTATATGTTTCATTCAGTGTTTGCCAATCAATCAGTGGTTGGGGATGATTGCCGTCTCAATTTATCCAGCAGGGAGTGAGGCTAATCCTGCCGGATGGAAACATTACCTTGAAGGAGGTTTGGTTGTCTGTCGGCGAACTGAAACAGCTCAGGACAGCTGAAGTGTTTAGAGTGTGGAAATGTGGGACACAAGTGTTTTGTGTGCCCCCATAAGGAGCAGTGTGCTGATGCAGTGAGTGACTCTGCTCACGCCGATGTTGCAGCAGCTCCTGTCTCATGGGCCTGTGGTGAGTGTGGTGGCAGATAATGGTGCTGTGGCTGTGGCAGCTGGTGCCACCGATTCACATCCTGAAAATAAGGATCCAAATATGGAGGAACAGAGTCAGCCTGATAGTAACAGGCTCCTGCAGGACAGAGTGAAGTTTTTGTCCTGGAGGCCTCATTTCCTCAGCTGAAGAATAATGTTGCTCCAAGCTATTTATTTGTCAATCTAGAAAGATTGTGTCACTGGGGAAACAGATTACCTGCCTCAGACTGCTAGTCCTGGTGAGTTGAGGGACTGCACAACTGAATTCTACACTGACCTCTTTGGTGCAGAGGAGTGCAGCATGGAGAGCGGCAGGGAGCTCATCCTGGCTTCTTATTCTAAGCCAGGAAGGGAAAGCTGCTCTGCACTGTGACCTGACTCAAAGAAACACTATTTAAACTTCAAAAAACTTCTCACAAGAGAAAGAATAGACCACAATGTCATCTAGATATACCTCATAGTTTTGACAACTAATCAATTAATCATGTTACAGAAGCTCAGCCATTATCACAGATCAAATTCTTTTTCAACATATTGACATGACACATATGGGACTTTTCTTTCCTTTGTGATGTCTAATGGCACTCACCTTTCATTTCACCTCTTAAGGACCACGGAACTTTGCCTGGAGACTGGAACAGAACTAAGACACAGTTGTGTTTTGATTGAGTGTTCTTTTATCATATGGTTTCCTCATTTTAGAGTGGATTTTAGCGTCTAGTTTAGTTTCAGGGTATTTCTCTTGTGTGTCCTCTTCACTGACAGCTCTGACATAACCTGTGCTAAAACTCTGCATTTTGGTAACCAAAATGTGGAAAAGAACCACCCTGCCAGGCAGGGAGGGAAAACAACAAAAACTATGACTCAGAGTCACCACTTCTCTGTGAATGTTTCTGGAAAATTATTGGATCGCATTGTGTCTCTTTGGGGTGTTTCAGGACAGGATCTCTTCCTGTCTCCTGTTCTCGAGGTCTGCTTTCCCTGCTGCCTAAGAAAGATGACCTGGCCTTACTGAAGAACTAGGGACCAGTTTCCCTGCTCTGTATGGATTATACAGTGCTTATCAGAATGAGGGACATCCTGGAAATAAATCTGTACATAGATCAAAGCTATTGTGTACCAGACAGTATGTTGTTAATATGTGATGTTAATGTTAATGCCATTGGACATTTGTTTCATTTCTTTTTGTTAGTAAAACATCTTTTTCAAGTGGAGGGATCAGGCAATCCTCAACCTGCCTTTGGGGCTTGAGTGTGGAAAAGAGGGTTTAAAATACAGCAGAAGCTGAAGACCTTTCTGGACTGACATCTTTCTTACTCACTTTGTTTCATGTACTTGTGTCCTATCCTCTCCTCTGCGTCATTCCCCTCCCCTTCTCTCTAATCTCTCCTCCCCTTTCCTTCTCTCCATGTTGTGTCTAAATGTTGAGTTGACCTTTTTCTGTCGATGATTCATGCTCCTGTTGTGGTGAGTCAGCAGACAATCACAGCTGACCATTCCAAATATTACTTCCTGGCCGCTGAGAAAAAAACAGAAGCTCCGCCTGAGCTCAGGGAGAAAAGATGGAGGAAGGTTGTTTTTTTCTGGGTAGTGAGCTCATAGCCTGCCAGTAGTAGTGTGATGTGATTTAACTAGTTCTTACTGTGTCACAATCCACGTGGCACTGACAGAGCAGCTGCTGAGATGTCATGGTTTCAATAACCAGAGGAAGATATATCAGACAGAATGATGCTAACTCAAACATTTTGAATACAATCAGACTGTATCTTCCTGCTCCATGTTACATTATAATTATGTGTGGATACATAGTTATACTGTTAATACTACTCATTTATACCAGAAGGTGAAATCAATCATCAGTAACAAATTGGTTTTTGTTTATCTTAATTTCTTGAAACTTTCATCATGTGATGCTTTATGCTTTAATAGAAATGCAACTGTTACTTATCATTTTGAGCAGTTGTATCAATTGATAATTAGATCACTGTAATGAAATGAACAGACAGTCATCTCAAACGCAATGTGTGAATTGCATTTTGATATGGTAATACTTTGATGTTAAATTGTGCCATTTTTCTGTGAACCGTCTCCTGTTGTGGAAAACCCAAAGCCAACAGAAGGAGTGCAACCGTTGCAGAGTTAGGTGTTGTGAGGATGAGTCAGTTAGTATTTGTAGAATAAAGAGATCCTGTTCCAGTCGGTAAGAAGATTAAACCATGCATAAAGTTCTGCTCGGCTTGACTTGTCCAAAGTGATGAAAGCCAAGAGAGATAGGACTCAATAACAGGTGAGGAAGGCCTGTCTTGTACCCGTTTTTCCCCCTGCAACGGAACCCTGAGGTCAGGGAATATTAAGATCGGAGTGTGTGGAAATTTGGGAGAGGAAATGATAAGAACTGTCCATTAGATGTATCAGAAATGGGATGATGCTTGATGCTCAAAAGTGTCAAAAGCAGAATACTGGCATGCCAGTGCCAGAAGCTACTGCAAGCTCCTGCAGGTAGAGGAGGGAAGTAGTGGGGGGTTTTTGGCATCCCGGTGCTTGATGTCTTTGCTATTGCAAGGTGTTGCAGTAGAGGCGGGTACTGGGAAGTAGTTTTAGGAAGGAGGCACAGGAGTCACTGGCATCTAGGGCTAGGGTTAGTCTTTCGTCAGTCCTCTGTATTTCCTGTCTGGGTGGCGGACAGGGGTGATTGGGCTGATCAGTTGGGAAGTGTCTGATGGCTGTGATTGTTTGTCGTTTGAAACGGGGAAAAGGTGGGGGTGGGGCAGAATACTTGATGTGTTATTGGCGGGTACTGCAGTTGAGGTAGCTGGGCTGGGGGAAGAGCAGATGCCTGTTAAAATCTATTGATTTATTGAACAAATTCAGATCATTTGCCCACTGTCAATACCCCTCAGCTAGGGAGTTTGGTGCCTTGTGGCCAGAGATGGTTTTGAGGCCTCTTCAAACTCCGCTGTTTGTGTGTTGTTTTGCTGCAGCTGCTCCTCCATCTTCTATAGACTCTTCCCCTCCCTGATCTTACACAGAAGTAGTAGTCTGTTATGGTTTCAGTGAGGTTGTTGAAGTCCTCACCATGAGAGTCTCACCAAAACCACACTGTTGTGTTGAAACAGAGCAGTTTCAGAGTCTCGTTGGTCTCGTCGGACCATCTCATCACAGTTGGGACACAGCTGGCTGCCTGTGCAACAAGAGGCTTGTGTACAGGCCCAAGGAGAACCAGATTGTGGTCAGACCTTACCAGGGGAGGGAGGGGGTGACCAGTTATATGCTTCCTATATATATAGAGTGAAGTATAGAGTCTTATTGTCTCTGGTTTTGCATGTGACATGCATACATACATATGTACATAGTTACATGGATTCTATTTACTGCACCTCAAAATCATTTTTTACAGTGCACAGTAATGCAGCCAATGAACACTAGAGGATCTCTAAGGGATATACTATATATACATTGTTGTGTGTACATATTGTATGCACGCAATCTTTTGTGTAATTTTGTATTTTTGTGCATGCAGTGTGTTTACTAAGTGTAGCTTTAATGCAGGTAAATAAAAGGTAGGCGGTTCCTGACACCGTGGTCAACATGAAGGCATGCTGAGAGATGACCGTCAGGCATGCTGAGAGATGACCTTCACCTCCACACAGGCTTAGAAGACAAGGGAACGTGTCTCTGTGTACACACAGGGTGGAATCTCTGTCCATAGGAAACACTAAGTTGTTTCTGAACATCTCTCTGGGGAATTACAGGTAAACATTGTTTTTACTAATTGGTGGATGGAAATATTTCTTTGAATATATATCTGCCAGATTTTTGTGATTGTGTTTGTCTTTTTGTTGTCCTTACACTTCTTTGTCACAGCCCTCCTGGAGCAGAGACACTCTCCTCCTACACGTTCTGTTTTTGTGTCTTCTGCTATTCTTGACTTGCCACTGATTTCTCACTCTTACTGACGTCGGTGTGGGTTTTTTCCAAGAATAAATTCAGTCCTTCAGGGACTTGAAATGAAACACATTAAAGACAACAATGGTTTCATTCTTCCCTCCTCATTGATTCTTTTGTTCTTTGTTCCTTTGTTATCATTTTTGTTGTCAACCACATTTCTCCATTATTCTTTTTTACTTTGCATTTTCATCAGGTATCATGTCACTCACCCTTCTTTTCTCAAAATTTGACTTCCATTTAAATTTAGCTTTAGGCATTTGGCAGACACTTTTATTCAAAGCAACTTACATATGAGGGACTTCAGTAGTAGAGTAGTAGAAGGCCTTGGTGTAGGTATTAAGTTGAGTAAGTGCAGGAAATCATGTAAGAATACAAAATCAGAATCTAATTCAGGCGCTCATTCAACCATCTGGGAACCATAGATGAGAACAGCCTTGACTCTGATTACTTGTTTCCAGGGTTGACAATGCTAAACAACATTCCTTGGAGGAACACAGTGGCAGAGAAGGAGCATAGGTATGAATGAGTGATTTCAAATAGATGGGTGCAGACCCAGACATCACTCTGGAGACAAGCATTTGTAACTTGAACTTGAATTGGACAGCTATGAGTAGCCAGTGAAGGTCTATGAGTAGCAGAGTGACTTTTCCTTTTGGGCTGATTGAGATCAGACGGGCTTCTGCATTCTGTCAAACATGACACTTTGGTTTCTTGCAACATTGGTTGGGATAAGGGGTGAAGAGGCAATTTTGATATTAATGTTGTGGTAATTGGTCAGGATGACTAGGAGTTCAGTCTTAGAGAAGTTTAGTTGATGGTGAAACTCCTTTATCCATTAGGATATGTCAGAGAGACAGGCTGAGAACCGCAGAGAGACAGTAGAGTTGTAGATGAGCATGACAGGTATAGCTGGGTGTCATCATCATAGCAGTGATACAAGAAGTAAAGTGAGCAGATAATTGAACCCAGAGAGGGGGTATATATTGCACAGAACTGATCCTTGGGGTACTCCAGCGGTGGGCTAAGGACATGTGCTGCTCTATGATAGTAATTCTGAGACCTGTTTAAAAACTGCTGTAGTGAGAAAGGTTGATAGTTCTCTAGTTTTTTCTAACATGTGGTATTGAGTGATTGGGTTCTGAAGAACTGGACCCTGTGCTGGGTGCAGCTGACTGTGGGTGGACTATAGGCAGGTTCAAGTTCTTTATTGTCACTGATACAGTGAACAAAGCAAGGTATCATTCTATACTGTACGTCATCAGTCTAATATCATCCTCCAGCTGTCAGTCTGCACATAGAGAAAAAAGCAGGGCAGGGCATACTTGATGTGTGACTCATCTGACATTTTCAGTTTCTCCTCACATGCTGCATAACATGTAACTGAAACTGATCTCATATCTGTGTGAGTCGGTCCTGCATGGTGCATGTGATCCTCAGAGTGATGACACTTCCAATAAAAACCTGATACTGGATCTGGCGGTTAGTGTAACCTGATAGCTCAGATGCATCACAGAGCCTTTGCTGATCTAGGTACTGAGGACAGGATCTAAACAACAACAAGAGTGAAAAAAAGATACAACAAAATTCAAAACAAATAGCAGTTTAAAATTTGACTTGGACCAGAGAGATATTTTGTGCAGGTCTGGGGAGGTTCTCTACAGAACAGCATTATTAGTATAATGTTGAATATTAGGTCAGAACCTCAATTAATTCAGGAATTCAGTTTTGTCAATGTTAGTGTGAGATGAACAGAGGCTGTCTAATGGCTGATCTGGACTGACTGGAACTTTGATACATCCTCATCTCTGGCTTTTGACCTCACAGAGGTATCGTCAATGTGGCTTGAAAGCTTGCAAAATGTTGCTTGATGATGATGTGTGCTTATTACCATATTCAGCCTATAATCAGTTGGTTTCTGCCAAGTTTCAGCTGGTTTCAGTCTAGTGTCAGCTTGTTTCAGCCAACTGGGGATTAAACCAGTGTCTCAAAATGACAAGAGCCTTACCACTGCAAGGCATGTGCATCATTACCACATATTCAAACACTGGCCAAATGTCATCAAACGCACTAAAAGTCTCATGGTGACTACATTTTAGAGAAACATAACTTTCTGTTCCTGTTGTGTCAGATGATTCAATTGATTCTCCTTTAACTGACTCAGTTTTAAGCTTACATAAGCATCAATGATTTTGTCCATTGTCCATGTTTGATGCTTAACGGGCTGAACTTCTGGTCTCAATGAAGTCCAACAACATTTTAAAACAGTCAATTCGAATTATGTCCGAGTTTACCAAGCCTACAAGTTGATTTAATATTATATATAATATTAAAATAATATATATTCACTTGTAGGCTCTGTGGCTACTCTTCAACAGTTTAAGAAACATTAAATTTAACATGATATTGTCACAAATTTACTCATGGACCACCTGGGGTCATTTGTGGACCACACTTTTAGAATAGCTGGTTAAATATCAGCTGGTTTCAGTCAAGTATCATTTGGTCATAATCACATATACAGTATTCTAATACAGTTGAAGTCAATAAAACTCATCTGCTGTTTTTCTCAAGTTTGAAACTGACTGAAATGTGGTCCATTAAGACATGTTAACCAGCTGTCCATTAAAGCTGCAACTAAAATCCTGATTTTATATGTGATGTTGTTACAGTGACAGACCATAATACATTTCAAATAGGTTGAAATAGGAAACAAACAATGGCCTTATTCTGTGTCACGTGACTTCCTCCTTTGCTCCTGCCACAGTTAATCCAGCCACTAGAGGGTGATGTCACTTGAGTATGTCGTTGCTAGGACTTCAGCTGAAATGACTCAAGGTGTCTTGTGACGTCAGTGGTAGAGAATAAAAACCTAACTTTGAGTTGTATGCTGCTGCACAGATGAGGAAAACCAAAGTAACAGTGACACATAACACAAAGTCTCATGACAGCTGATAACCAGAGAGATTGACAATGGTTGGGACTATTTACAGCTGGTCACTTTGTGGTGTTTTATTGACCCAATGTATTCAGAAGCTGTCTGAACATCAGTCTATCCCTGTAAATGTTGATTTTGGGTTCATTGCTGCTCTTCCTCACATGAGAACACTATGATTCAGTTTCTACAAAATCATACATTTTAGGGTTTACAGAAGAGAAGCTGACTCACAGACTGGAACATTTTGACAACTAACATACTGTTTTGGTTTTCTCTTTATTAACTTATCATCCTTTATCTTTTAGTTTCGGTATTGTATTTATGTGCCCAGTGTTTGCCCTACTGGGGACAAATAAAGTGATTGACTGTACCTGATGTGTTTGAGGCATGTCAGCATCTGCAGCACCACCTTCTCATTTAAACCACAACTGAGGTTTAAACAGAGAGGATAACATTTTATGGTAAACTCACATCTCTTCTGCTCACTCCAGTAAACATCCATCTGTCTCTGTAAAGACAGACAAGAGGGAAAAGAAAATCCACCCATGAGGAAATACAGAACCAACTCAGTATTAGATCAATTTAGTTAGCATCATTCTGTCAGATAAATGGAGGGAAGTCTTGTTCCAGTCATAGTTGTGACACCACTGTATTCTGTATTTTCCTCCTCAATCTGAACACATTGACAACAGCTTAGACATGAGTCCAAATGGCAGCACTGGGCTTCATCTTAACACCATGAAGGTCAGTGACTTCACTGAGCTCGAGATGAACCTCATATCATCACATTGAGGCCACTAACTTTATTTTATTGAACTTTGTTTCTGAAAAGTCAGGTTTTATTTTGGTGGATGGGTCTAAATACTACACTGCCCATGAGCCGAGCTTGCATGGACATGGCCTGTCTGAGGGGCAAATTAAAAACTCTGGCATTACAGCTGTTACAGTTTTTGGAAGCTGACCCAAGCTGAGCTAGAACTTCATCTTAGATTGACTGCTCGTATTTGTGTGTGTGTGTGTGTGTGTCTGTGTGTGTGTGTGTGCGTGCGTGTGTGTGTGGATGTGTATGTGTACTCATCCTGGCAGAGCTTGACATGGCTGATCTTCCTAATGCACTCTCCTCTGCAGAGGTCATAAATTAGTCTGAGAGATGGAGTTGCTGCCAGTTTCATCTGCAGAGTGAAGTGAAGCAGAAAGCAGCTGAGATGCAGCATCAGGCTGTTCTCAGAGCAGAAGTCTGTAGCTCCTGTCAGACATGACTGCATCCAGTTCCAGCTGCAGATAGCACTGACTGATTGGCCTTGTTTTAAAAACCAGGCATTAATTAGAATTTCTGTGAGTAATAAAATGTATTGGTTTTCCATTATTATGGAGAGAAACAGATAAGGAGCTCTTTTGTCTGAGAGGATTTATTCAGCTTTTCACTGCTTAAAATGTGAGCGGCTCTCAAAGTCAAGATATGACATGAAGCAGATGCTGCTTTTTCTAATTTTCTATTGTAGTTTCATTTCCATAACCTTTTCAACCATTGTGGAAATTGAAAATCAGGCATTCCAGAGAAAATACAAATTTAATTTCAGCCCAAAAAAGAACCTCTTATCTGAGCCTTTCTATTATGCTCCCAAATGGTCTTTTTGTTTGGTCTGATTGGAAGGTAATTGTGCACAGGTCTGTCCAAGTCGTTTTCACCACTGACTATAATAATTAACAGGAAACTGAATAATTAATTCTTCATCTGCTTACTGCACGTACACGTTTGCATGTTTTAAACCAGTGCCATTGGAACCCAGACCCATTTCACCATAAAGAAAAATTATGAGGGATTTAAAACAAACCAAATGGAACACATGTAACATTTCTGTTGCATGTTTTTTTTTTTTTTTTAAAAAGATAAATTTAGATAAAGATTAAAAAATATATATCTTTATCTATATAATGTTACATTTATGTTACATTGGATGTGCAGGGTAAATGTATTCCTCATTTGAAAATAAATCAGCCACAGTTAATACAGTTAGAGTATGACACCAAACTGCCTTTCTATTTGTATTTCCATTACATGTATTAAAATTGTAACCTTACGTCTGTTTTGACAGTTTAGCTTAAGCCAAATACACTAACATAACATTGAAGCCTTTTCACACACAGGACAGTGTTTACATTGATCTTGCTTGTCACATTTAACAGGCTGGTGCACATCCTTATCAGTGCAAATATCATCTGGAGTCGGGGGAGGCCTTTGGATACTAAGTGGTTTAAAATCATGGTAGTAGATAAGCCACACATTAACAAGGCCTAACTTGATTGTTGCACAGAAAAGGTGGGCGTGCCACCTCATGACATAACCTCACTTCTTACCTCATTTAGGTACTTGATACCTTGCAACTCATGTATCAAGGAGGTCAAGGTGAAGAGTTAGCATTACTACAACTATTGGTTAATTAAGGTTTTAACTGGAGCTAAAATACTTTTGATAATTTTACTACTAAAATTAAACTAAAATACTACTTACATTGAAAATAAATCAAAAGACATATGGTAAACACCTGCCAGAACTCAACAAGGTGTAGCGGGTTTGTGGACAAAGAAGAGGAAGTCCTCATCCTGACCTCTATGTATAATGTAGGAGGAGGCACATTCACAGGGTAAGGTACCACTTGGTTCCTCCTTGTGGAAAGTGGGAATATACATTTGCACCACAAAAACTATGTCAGCCACTGCTAGTTACAAGCTATTAACAAGATATAAACAAATAAGAGATGCTTACCACGTTCTGGTATGTCCCAGATTCTCCTCGTCTGAATCTGGGTCTGACTGAGTCTCCCCCATGTTTCCTCCTCAACCATCCTGATACTCGCTGCTCTTTCACCTGTCAACTTGGAGGAAACAGATGGTGGGTGGGTGGGACTGAAGGAATTATCCAGGAAGTGAAAGCTGATGAGCTTCAGACACAGTTCTTAAATGTGAAAACACATTTAAGAAAATATGAATTATAGCTGATTTTTACAGTTTAAAACTCATCTGGATGAACTGTGACCGATGTTCTCTTTCATTTTAAGATTATCTTTCTCTGATTTGAAAGCTAATTATAGTCTAAGTTTAGAAACTACAGTTTATTATTCTAGTAATTTGGTTGTGTAAACAGGAAGCATAATGTCACCATGGATTCACTGAGATTACTGAGCAGTGGGCTACAACTTGATCCAGCAAATACATCTCTCAGTCCACACACACACACATCTAGAGAGAGAAAAAGAGAGAGAAAGAGAGAGAGAGTGACAGAGAGAGTTTCTCTTCCCGTCTAATTTAGCAGATGATGAAGGAAGTCCGTCAGCTTCTAAATTAGTTTAATCAGTCTCTTCCTGGCTCATTACAATGACCGATTCGCATCAAGATGTACCTGTAAACAGGTGTGGCTGATCAGCCTTTGGAAGCTCTTCATGAACTCATCTAATCCTCACTTTAGCATCCTCTCATACATCATATAACTGCAACAGCACTCGTACTTAAAGGCCTCTGAGGCAGAGCGGAGTCTGAAGGATATGGTCTCTGGATTGGGACACAGCTTCAGAGGACCTGGTCTACGAAGGTATGGCCCTTTGTAGACATCAGAGGTCAAACCAAAATGAGTTGGTCTGGTTAATCAGATTTTGACTTTGTACACTGTCCCCATCCATACTGTTGTGCCATAAAGTGTTACTCCCATTGCATAGAAACCTTGACAACTTTTTTTCCATAAAAACTTGACGGTTTAAGGACCTTGGTTTTAACAGTCAGCAATTAAACTGAGCAATATTTTTACACTTTAAATTTAACAGTGTAATCTTCAGACCCTCTTTCACTGTTGTTTGTTAACATATTATTTCTATTAGCAGAAGTCTTGATATGTTAGATCATGAAGGATCCACCTTGGAGCCTTTGTTGCCCAGGAGAACAAGAACATGATGTTATGTCTTCGCATGCAGCCTCTGAAGGATGAGACCCTGCACTGGGAGACAGCTTGAAGTGTGTGGCGGCCTCAATTGGACACAAGATATCATGGGTAGTTCTGTTTTTTTTTTGTTGTGTATCATGTGGTGAAAGATACTACATCAGTGGGTCAGTCACAGCAGTAAACACACAGCAATAAGCTAACAGCGTGTTTGTATCCAACTTCCTAATTGGACTCATTACATCCTCTTATTAATTAACAATTTCCTGAGAGGTCCTCCTTCTTGAAAAGCTAGTTTCAGCAGTCCTTCCCATCATGCATCTGAACACTGTCTGCTGCAGACACACTTAAGATAATGAATAGCTGGAGGAGGCTGGCGTTCTTCACTGCAGCCCAGTAAAAGGCCACTCTGTCTGGATCCAGAAGGCACACGGGAGCCTCACGCTCAATCTCTCTGGATGTCGTGGTTGTATTAAAGAGGTATCCATATTCACCTTCATCACCTTCACAATCCCACTCCTGCACTGAAACCACTGGCTTTTGATTGTCATCATATTCATCTGTTTTTGCCTCCAATGTCTTGCTGCTTTTAATTGGATAAAAGTGTTCATTCACTTTGATACAATAGACCACTCTTACAACTCTTACTGCAGTGCTCAAAACAGTTTGTGCATTTCTTGTAACACTAACTCACCTGTGCAAAAGCCACTAAAACAAACAAAATCTTGTTCACGTGTTGAACATGCAAAGTCAGTTATTCTCTTCACCACTGTCAATTAATAAAATCTTTTTCATCAAATGACTTGATGTTTTAATTTATATTATCTAATAACTACTTTAGCAAAATTGTAAAATACTTACTTAATAATAAAATAAAAAATAATTACTATAGCTATATTGGCTGCACTGCTTTACATGGACAGTTATCATACTGTTTGAGGATGAGTATCTTTTTTGTACAAATCCCCATATGGTACACTGTGTCGTGAAGGTGCCTGTTCCTGTAGTTTGTCTTGCTCTCTCACTTGCGCTTTTCTTTTTACTAGCAGTGCTGGGTGGGTGCGGCCATCATCCTCCTCTCCTGGCTTGCATACACCTGTCTGTCATCAGTAATCATCCCTCCAGAGTCACACTCTTGCTTCTCGTGATTCAACCCTGCAGTATATCTACCCCAGTTCACAACTGCTCCTCACCAGATTGTCTGCCTGCCTCATTCAGCAATGCCATTACCCCTTCTCAACCCTTGCGCAATAGTCTCCCTCCCATCATCCTGGGCTGTGAGAATGAGCAAACAGTGTTGTGGATCATGGATGTGTAATAAAACGTCTACGGGACTTGCTTGGAGGTTCAAACCATGGATTTTTACAAATGAGAGGAGCAACAATGAAGATAATCTTCTGAAAATGAAGATGATATTCAGCCCAACACTCATTGATATTGTGGTTAATTCACATGTTGAGTTACTAATTTATTTGTGATGTAGTGAAAATGAATAATTAAATTTGTCATGGTATCAATAAATCATCATCTGGCACAAATATTTAGTTTGAACTGTTCTCTTAGTCTTTTTTTAAAGACATGAATGCTGCATGTGACAGGTAATGACAACTTGTGAGATGAAGTCATGAAGGTTTTACTTCCTCATATTTATACGTTATTCATATGTTATGAAACATTAGGAATGTCTGGGGTCACAAAGGGACAATGACAGTGCTCCCCCTCAACGGATTTGTGCACAGGTGTGCAATTGGGTGTGTCTGGATGGTCCCAATAAAAATCCTGAAGGAGGAAAGGGTCCAGAATAAAGTACTTGGGGATCCAGGAACAGTTCTCTGCTCTATCGCCTTCCCCGTCCACAAAGTATTGAAAGTCTCCACGGTGCCAGACATCCATAATGCATTTGATCAAGAAGACTGGGTTGTTGTCCATGACCTGGGTGGGTGGTGGGGCTTCAGCCAGATGGCTCAGATGACTAAAGGATTCTGGCTTAAGCAGTAACACATGGAACATGGGGTGGATCTTCAGAGAAGAAGAAGGGTTGAGTCTCACAGAAACAGGGTTGAAAGATGGCAGCCTCCTCCTCATGGGAATAAGGGGATTTGATATAAATAAAAGGAGACATACCTGTGGTTGAGCAGGAGAGGCTATTGTGGGTTTATTTGACCCAGATAAAGTGCGAACTGGGTGTGGTAACCTGAGGAGATGTTTCCTGAGGCGCCCTAGCCTCCGCAGAACACCTTCCAGACCTGAGAAGTAAAGTAAGTAAGTGGTGCCCCTGATCTGAATGGTATTCCATGTCTTCCATGGAATACCATGAAGATGTGTGGCAACAGAAGATTAGCAGTCTCTCATTTGGGGAGAGGGACAAAATGCATGGCCTTGGAGAAACAGTCAACAACAGTGGGTATGGTAGCGTTACCTTCTGCAGGTGCCAAACAAGTGATGAAATCCACAGTGATGTGGGACCAAGGATGACTGGGAATAGCCAGTGGCCAAAGATGACCAGCAGGTGCTTGGTGGCAAGACCTACCACAGGTACAGATGAAGCAAGCAGGCGTGGGTATCGTGGGTGATAAGGGTCCCCTTATCACCCACAATGTTTTTGGTGCAAGTGGCATCAGGTTAGCAGGTGAGATTCAAATTGTGCCCCCACTGCAACCCCTGTGACCTCAGAGAGGCAAACACAAACAAGCAGTCAGTGGACCATTTCTTGGCTCTGGTTGAGTCTGTTGAGTGTCTTTAACCTGTCTTTCAGTCTTCCACAGAGCTGCTGCCATCACACAGGAAGGATGGAGGGTGGTCTTGAGGGTGGTCAATCTGATGGAAGAGAGCATCAGGCTTGATATTCTGGGAACCTGGTCTGTAGGTGAAGTTGAAGTTGAATTGACCAAGGAAGGGAGTACCACCTTTTAGCCGATTGCAGGTAGTATATGTTCTTATGGTCTGTCCATACAATGAATGGATGTTCTGCCCCCTCCAGCCAATGATGTCAGCACCACAGCCAATAGCTCACAGTTCTCAACATCATAATTCTGCTCTGTGGGAAAAAAGTACACAGGTGCAGGTGTCTATATCCACCACAAACTGCAACTTAGAGTCAGGTGAATAAGCACTGGAGCTGTTATAAACAATTCTTTTAGAGAAGCAAATGTCGCCTCAGCCTCCGGTCACCAGGAAAATTTGTGAGAGGTGAGAGAGAGAGCTACCTTGCTGTATTCATGAATCAACTAACTTTCAACTTGGAGAACACTGTAGCCTGATGTAGGGACCAAAAGCAGAGTCAACGAGAGGAAGAGTATATGGTGATATTGTTCAAAATTTGGTAATCAGTGCATAGCTGCAGTCTTAAGAAACACCCTGGTGGGGTCTTCTGGTCAAGAGAGGTTATGGACTGGTGTGTAGAAAAACACTAAGAAGATCAATGGTGCAGGAAAGAAACTACAGTAAATTCACACTACATACAGTAGGCTATATACATATAAATATTTATGTGTGTGTGTATGTGTGTTACTGGCTTTGCTTCTTCACATATATAGAAAGAAAGTCTAATGTGATTTAATTGAAAACACAATTTCAACGCAGCATCATATCTAAGTGAGAGAGAGGTCTGTCATTTTATCAGAGTCAAATGAGAAATGCATCAACACAATGACAAAAAGTCTTTAGTAGTGAAATATGTATAGACACAATGGACATTTGTACAAACACAATGAGAAATGCTCATCTGTGTGGGGAGAAGATGAACCATTTTGAGAACTGCATTAAAAGCTTTGAGGATGATGTCTTCAATGAATCAACTACGTACATCAAAGCTACTGGCTTTCCAGGCACTCATCCCTAGATAGTTCTGCATGGATAGTTCTCACTCTCTCAGCCGTGCAATTTGTGTTGAGTTTTCTTTCATGTTTTTTGTGATCTATTAATGTTTATTTTCTTGTGCTCCTGTCCATGCCTGGTCTAATAATGCTACCAAAACCAACTTGCCACACAATTGGCTCCATACTGCATCACTCACCTACTACAGAGCTCTGGTCTCCATTACCTGATTCACCCATACTCCACTGTCTGCCTCCGTTACCCAGTCTCCTGCCCTCCTCAATCCACTCAACTGTTTCCCGTATCCAAGACTCCAGGACATTCCTCCCCTCATCTCCATTCATATCATTAAATATCATTTACCATGTGCACACTGCTGTTCTAAATCTAAATCTTCTTCTTACATAGGCTTGTAACTACATTCCCATAGTGTTGTAATTTGACAGTACAGTAAAGTCATCTGCTGAGAGAAGTTGAAACACCAATGCAATCAATTTATTTTTCCAAATTGTTATTGTTGTACCTGTGGTTTAGTGTTGTGTGTAACACAGTGTACCATATAGGGATGTGTACAAAATCCATATACACCACTACACAGTATGATAAACATCCATTCCTACAAAGCAGTGCAGCAAATGAATGTCTACAGTAACATGCATCTGACAGTAATACTGAAGTAGCTATTAGATGTCTCATGTCTCAGATGGTCTCATTTCTGATGGACTCTCAGTGTCTCTTATAGTTACAGTAAATCATTCATAACACCTGTACATTTCTTTGTTGTAGCTGAAGTCAAGTTTTTATTAAAATATCAATATCATTTGACGTATCAGTGAGAGGGTTTTATTCATTGGTAAAAAGGTTCTTGACTTTGCTTGTTTCTATGGGATCTTGTTTACAAATGTACACCAATCACAACTAAACACTCCCAATCATTACACACTACATAACATACTGAAAAACACAGTTGCAATACAGTAAAACCATTTCATGTTTTCTAAAAAAAAATATTCTCCTCTCAGTAACAGTATTGAATGTATGGATGCAGCACTTGCAGTAAAAGCAAAAGACAAATGAAATGCACTTTACACTGTAAACTTACTACAAAATCAGACTGAAGTGATTCATTCAGGATAATGCCTTTGTTCTTTGTACAAACATGGTCGGTACGCAGGTAATCCAGCAGATCAGGCAAACAATTCCTGTCCAATGGAGTAGGCAAAACACTAGACCAATACAGATAAAAAACAACACAAACACAAGAAAAAAATGCTCGAACGTTTGTTACAGAGGTGAATAAAGATGATCTGGCAACACTGGGAAAGGGAGGTATATACAGTATATATATGAATATATATATATATATGAATATTTATATACATGTATATATATGCCTAAAGTTTTAATTATTTGTGAATTACATATTCACAACTAAGTTTATTGTTAATTGTTGTTGTAAGTATTGTAAGCAATAAAAATGTCTGTTCACACTCACCTGTCTTACACCCTTTAGCTGTGCTAAAAGGATACTCTGTACACCCTATTGCTCTAGAGGACACAGTCAGTGGTGGAAAGGTTGACACTGGTGATTCCTTCCAAATTCAGTGGCAGTGGCTCAAATTTCATCTGAAGTTATTGTTCTTTGTCTTGGTCTTCCTTGTCACCCTACTTTTCCTGATCTTAGATACACACCTCTACCTAGCTGATGTAACATATGATGAAAGATGATATAAGATGGTGAGAGATGATGAGAGATTATATAAGATAGTGAGAGATGATATAAGATGATGAGAGATGATGTAAGATTAAATTACATTTACCAACACAATATAGGTCAGAGACTCAAACCTACACCATTAATAAGCCTGCTGGTTTCTTTGGGATCCTCTCCTCTTAACTGTGCTCTATAGACACAGCTCCAGTACTTCTGCCTGCAAGCTGTTGACACTGTCATAGCAACAGCCTCAGGCAGAGTAAACTGTCTCTAGTGACAGCCTGAAGTGGGTCAGGGGATATTTGGGGACAGGAGGGATCTCAGGGAAAGAAGAGGGAAGGATTCAGAGGAATTTGAAAAGCTGTTTGTTTCATCACCACTTGTTATTGAAGCAGAGGGGATTATGGTGCTGGGCTTGCATTTATCACTGTTTTCAGCATCATGAAGCATGGAGGCTTCATATCACAAGGCAAACTAGGTCAAAAGGGCAAAGCACTGTAAAATCCAAGACAGTGGTTGGAGGCTGTTTACATAATGAGCTGAGTGGATAGTCAGTGTCCCACACGCTGAGCATGTGGCTGAGTATGTGACATTACGTCCAAATGTCCAAACACAAGAGAAAAAACCAGTGTCCCAGTGTTAACAGGAACAGCAGTGATTATGACAAAACAACAAAACCTCTTCTTGTGGCTTTCAATTTTTAAAATATATTTTATATCCAGATTACTAAAGCAAAGTAGTCAAGAGAAAACTGGAAACACAGACATTCAGTTATTTCAAAACAGGTGATGCAGCTGACATGATTCAACAGTTTTTTATTTATTTCATTATGTAGAAACCAGGTCAAGGCTGGAAGACCAGCAGCATCTGAGTTATCCCTGTCTCCGAAGTCACTGTCACACATGTGGATGCCTCCGTCCTCACACCAAGAATAGCACCACATTACACACACTTACACACACACAAACTCCATGCATGAACCTGCAGGCAAACACAGAAGAGTAGGTGTGTACTTTCACAAAAACACACATGTGCAGCCTTGCACCTACACATCCATATATGGGGTCACTCTTGCTCTGGCCCTCTTCCACTGACACATACACACACACACGCGTACACACACATACACACACGAATACCCACTGAGCAAGAGGCCAGATGGAGTCACAGCATGGGTTGTTGGCTTTTCACATTCCCTGTTTCTTGTCCTCACTGTCGCCTCACTCTCACATTGTCTCTGTCTGACCTTTGTATTTCTTCTCTGGGACTGCAGCCTTTTCATTTTGCAAACATTGTTTGATTGTGCTGAGCAGATTGTTCACTTTACAGTGAGGCAAGCTTCATCTGACATCAGCTGTGGAGGATCAGGAATAATCACACCAATGTGGAGGGAATATCACAGTTATGTTGGGCCTGCACTGATCACACACTTGGATTTTCTCAACTCTGTTGACTTTTAAATGAAAAAAATAATAAAATAACACTTTTTATTCTTTAGTTGATGAGCCATAACCAGGAAGCAGACTCTCTCTCTGCTGCTGTCTTCATTAATCACATCAGAGGCACATGAAGAGGGAGAAATGCTTAGTCCTCCAAAGTGTGCTATAACTATTGATTATAGGTTAAAGGCAATTAGTTTAATGAAGCAAAAACCCCTGGAGCCCTTGCCAGAACCTTCTGGGCACTGGTGGGCAGTTTGCAGAATGCTTGTGAGCAGGCCAGCTTCAGATTTAAGGGGCTGGAGTGTTTCACTGAAATCAGCCCTTAGTACATCTTACAGAAGATAATGCACATTTTATACCATCTATCAGTCTCCTGAGCCAAGTCTCAAGAGCTCAAATAAAAAGAAAAACTCAAGATTTGACAAATATGTGTTTTAGGAAACTGACTAAAGCTTTGAGTAGCAAAAAGTTGTTTAAAGTCCAGAGGAAGACCAACTGGATCCA
Organism: Rachycentron canadum; assembly: GCA_038496675.1. Classification (NCBI taxonomy): domain Eukaryota; kingdom Metazoa; phylum Chordata; class Actinopteri; order Carangiformes; family Rachycentridae; genus Rachycentron; species Rachycentron canadum. Next base: position 463,164 of record CM076667.1, read on the forward strand.
GCAGGCCAGTGGGCCTCCTCCACAGCCTGATCTGAGTCTCATTTAAACAATGAGTTTTTAAACTGTAAAACTTGTTTCAAACTTGTTTCATACAGTCAGTGTTGAAGACACTGCGGTCAGGTTTATGTTACATACAACGCTCTGGTCCTGTGTCACTGTTGAGCCAACTGTACAACAATCAGGCTCACTTCCACTGCTGTTTGTTTACCATTGACTTAGTTTTAACTTTGATTGTATAATGTGAATTATTTAGTTTCTTTCTGGGGTTACCTCATCAGATCATTGTAGCTGTCTGGTGGCCGGTTCAACATGTCTGAAGAACTGCTGGAGAGCGTGGCCAAAGGTTTTTTTTTTGCACTACCATCTGTGCTGTGTGTGTGGAAATGAGGTTTATTGACCATGGAGTAGAATATGTGGTAATATGTTGGAATAAAGTTGACTTGGGTGATACTTCATACTTTATGGTTTATTAACAGGTGGACTAGCCTTTAAACTAGATAGTAACAAATTCATAGGTTCATCCATTACATAAGTATGGAAGCTGGAAAAGATCACACAAAATGTTTGCGGTCAGATGGACACAAGTGTATTTGCTGTTTAATCAACCTGGTTGCTGGATGGGAAACTGACTGTGTTTGTCCGCAACTAGCAAAGACATTTCACACTTTGTGTTTTTGCATCCACTTTGCGTCGGGTGTAACATAGAGCCCCGCATCCTTGATGCAGACAGGCATTGTCAATATAACATAAAGGGCGGCACAGGGTGAGCGGGAGGGGCAGTGATCAGATCCTGATGGTTGATGGAATCTCTAATGGAGGGCTCTTTATTGCAGGCTGCAGATGGCAGATACCACAGGGTCCTGATTCAGAGCAAAGAGGCCCAGCTCTGTCTTTTAACATGCCATACAGCTCAGGGCCAAGTCTGTATCACACACATACACTCACTCTCTCACAGGCTCTGTGTCTGATCAGGGGACAGTCAGAGGGTCCCAGAGGGTCCCAGCTCCCATTTCTAGCTCTGAATGAAATCCATTTTCTGTTTAGTCGCCATACATTCCCACAGATTAGAGCATGATCAACTCCAACACACACACACACACACACACACACACACACACACACACACACACACACCTTCTTTATCAATACAGCCATTCAATCAACAGCACAGTGAGAGTGCTCTGTGCATATGCTTCAAAACCCACACTGGATGAAGCTTCTTCCCTTTCCTCACAGCTGACTACAAACATGTCATGGACCAGAAACAGATTTTTCTGATTTCTTGTGTAAATAACTATCAGTAACTAGGTGTCTTTGTGTTTCATGTTATATTTGATTTAGACCAAATGCAACATCCCACATGATAATGTCTCCACAGCCATAATGGTCCGTACAGCTCAGCTTGTACAAATAAATCTGTCCCTCCTGTCCATTCAGGACAGGGTGAGGAATGTAAACTGGGCAATGGCTTCACCTTAGATAAACAGGGTGCCTCTGTGGTTGCTCCAAGGCTGCCCACATCCCCTGTCCCACCCCATGATGGATTGATACATGGCTGCTCTCACACTGACGAGGGAGTGTTCACCAAATGCCTGGACATGTGCATATTTGATTTACATTACTGTGTGCACATGTGTCACCTTAACATGTGTTAGTGTACATGTGTGTCCTTCATCTGGTTGCCAATACAGGCCATTTCAGGTGCTTCTGTCATCCTCAGGTTGTAGCTGTGTGCGTTTGAATTAACATACTAAGAATAAATTGCTCTCATGATGTGGGCATCAGGGATCTCTGTAGTTACCAAGTGAAGAGCAAACTTTACTGCACCATCCTCCATGGGAGCTGCTGTTCATAAAGGCTTATCAAAAGTGGTAAAAGTGAGGTGTGTGTGTGTGTGTGTGTGGACAGACCAACTTGTGTTAAATTGGTTCCAGCTTTAGAGAAAAAGGGAAACACTTCCTCTGTGTCAGTGTATAACATTAGTGCTTGGAGTGGATAGAGGCAAGCTGTTACAACTGTTAGCATTTAGCTCAGCTCAGCTCAGGCTTGTTTGTAGTGAACATGTGCAGTAAGAGTGGTGAACACCCAAAACACCTTATACTAATCCACCATTTCATCACTGCTGCTGCAAAGAAAAGCTTCAACACCCTCAGCTGATCCAATGGTTTACAGACATTTTCAGGTTTTATTCTACAACATAAAAAACATCAGTAAACATGATGTAGTTTATAGTCTAGCATTGTCTTTTTACTTCTGCTGATTTAGTCTTTAAAAATTGTAAAGTGGTGAAGTTCATGTGTGAAGATTGTCCTGCTGAACTAAACATGTCATAATCAGAAACTCTTTATTTTCAATGTTAAGGTATTTATTTTAGATCCAGATGCTGACACAGAGACAGTTGGTCCTGTTAGAGAATAGTTGGTTTTATTGTGACAAAAAGCTGAAGAGGTGAGGTACGCTACTGAAGGCAGGGGCATGGAGGCAGATGAGCAGGATGGAATGGCTTGGGGGAATGAGCTGAGGCGGCGTCTGTAGATGGCTTGATTACAGGGCTGGCACTGGAATCCTGGGGCACAGGAGAAGACAAAGTAAGCATAGACTTGAGGGAAAAACTCAAGGTTTACTAATCACTAGATTGGGTGGCTGAGAGTTACCACTGAGCAGGAAAAATATGAGTGGGAGGAGAGCTGAGGTTCTTATACTACAGGGTTGATATACAGATTGCAGGCAGGTGTGGAGGTGAACCAGGTGCCAGACAAGGTAGCCACACACACACACACACAAACACACACACACACACAGACAAGAGGGCAGGAGACACGGGGGAGATTAGGGAAGCAGTGACACCCAAAAGACAATAGAGAAATCCCATTAGCTATTCGAACAGGGAACCGGGTGATGATGAATTCAGGAATATTGGACTTTAAAGATATGTCCTCTCCAGAACTCTATTACTCTGATTTAAGATAATTACACAGTAAAACTTCACTGGTAAGTCAGTTTCTTATGTTCTTTACTAAAATCAGTGTCCAGAATGTTCTGCCTGATGTCTGTGGTAAAGCATATAGAAAAAAGCTTGGGGACAAATCCCACTGAACAGATCATCAGAGAATATTTCCTGTTGCTGATATAATCAAACACACTTGTGTGTGCTGTGCTGCTCCACATTCCAGTACAGATGCACAATTGTCTCACTAAGTTGAAACCATCTGTTTGTGCTGATCACTGTAGCAGCTGTGAGGCCTGGTCATGATGATCCATTAGAGGAGTTCACATACCCACCTGGTCCATGTATGAATCTTCATCTGTGTACAGTGTACACATGATGATGATCATCATCATCGACTATTTGTGCCCAGACTGCAGCACCAGATAAATGAAACAGGTAGACAGTGAAGGAAAAAAGATTTTGAGGTAAGAGGTAGGATGTTTTGATATATGAAAATACTTCTAATCAAATGTCCATTTATACAACCAGTCATAAAATATTTCTCCCCCCAGTGTTACTCAAAGATATACAAGGTCAGTTTCATTCTTCACAAAGGCACATGGGCAGGTTATAATTAGCTGAATACTATGATAAATTAATCACAGTGAATGTGTGAAATGACCTTAAAAGCCTAATTTAAAGACTGATGATAATAACATTGTCACGAATGAATGAAGGAGTAGGTTAATCATGTGATATTTTTTTCTGTTGCCAGTAATGTGTTTAGGTCTGTTAGGTGACATCTGTGCAGCCCAGGACTGAACATTCCAGCAAGCACCAATGTCAAAATGTGGGTACCCTCAACCTAAACTCTTACTGATGAAAACTAAATTGTTTTATTGACTAAAATGATTAAATGACTGAAAGTAATTTTTGTCAGAAGACTAAAACTAACTAGGTTAAATCAGTTATTTACTCATATCATCATATAACCTTTGCTTTTACAAAGAGCCATTGTCATGTTGCTGCAGATCCCTAAGATGTGTGTCTGTTTAATGGATGTGATACTGTCCTCAGTATGAAGAAAAATAGCACTTTGAGTGGCACAATTACGCTGCTCAATTATACACAGGAATATGAGTGGGGTAGGACTATGAACTGGCAAACTAGTGAAGGTCAGGAAGATGAAAACATGAGGGTTTGAATTGGATGATATGCTGTGACTGGACTAGTGTGTGTGTGTGTGTGTGTGTTTTTTGTGTGTGTGTATGTATATGTGTGTGTGTGTGTGTGTGTGTGTGTGTGTGTGTGTGTGTGTGTGTGTGTATCTGTGTGTGTGTGTGTGTGTGCATGTGTGGAGGAGGAGAGTGAGATGAGGTGGTGTTGAGTGGTCAGTGTAAACCTCATCTGGGCAAAAATCAGAGACAGGACATGGCTGTTGACAGAATTGACATGAATTGAATGAAAGAAACTGAGCAGAGGCACAACTCAGTGTACAGACTGAGCTAAATTGTAAACTGTCTCTGTTTACCCCCCTCTGAGACACACAGTAGCATCATCTACCCAGTGAGTACCACGCTTGTTGAATCAAATTCTGCTCAATTACCTCCTCCTATAAGTGCACCATGACCCCAGTGAAAATATACAGTACTGCAGGGCTAGTAGGAGTGGAGGAAGACAGGACTCATTCTGACAATCTCCAACAGAGTGTCTGAGGCTGATAACACCCATAACCCACCAGTGTGTCCAATTTCTTTCCCAGGGTCCAGACATAAAACACTCTCCTGAGGCAATCATAGAGTCTTGTTTTTAGACTCTGACTCTATAAAATCTATGTGTCCTCTCATAACTGGCATTGCTACACAAGCAGCAGTGTATTAGGTTTTTATTGATACTGATTAAGTATTTCTTTCTCATGGCTCTTGCCTGCAGCCAGCCGCACAAACTAAAGAGGGGTAATGTCTTTTCATCCTCTCTGCATATGAAGATTAGGTTTATTATTATTGTTCTCACAGGTGTAGTGTCATTGTAAAAGTTTCAGCGCATTTTGGGTGAACCTCAAACAGTTGCCTGAAGGGAAAATAAAAATAATAAGAGCAACCTGTTGTTTCATGATCCTTTTCATATTTCTCTTTATCCAAACTTTGGATGACCCCTGTACTAATACAGCATCCTATCAACTGAATCTGGACAGTGGCAGCAGTTTGTTGATTCATTTTATCTAATGCATTTTGCTGCTCTTCTCATGTTTTGAAAACATAAAGCTACTTGGTAATGACCCTTTCGAAACTGTATTTTACAAAGTTTGATGATGATGTAAACCCCGTCCTGAGGTTTGTGTTTTAACAGTTGTGTGCGAGTGTATGATGAGGGGCTCTATCAGCAATTGTTTAGCCTGTTCAACAGTGAGTCTGTGTCTTCAGGCTGTATTCATTAAACAACAAAGATAATGTTTTGTTTGGACTGCGGATGGATTATGACACAATAAGACCCGCAGATTTCTGGAGAACCTGAACTTGATTCAGGTGGCCTCCTTGATAAAAGGAACATTTGTAGTAGTTGATGTTTGTATGTACAGGTTGATGCCAGATGTTTCATTCATTTGTTAAAGCCTCAGGCATCATGTTTTCTGGTCTTCTGGTCACAACGTCTCTTCTAAAATTTCAAAAAATTTGGTAAAAACTTTCACTTACACTTAAGGATGAAGTGAAAACCAAGGTCGAATGTCACTGTGATCTAAGAATTTGGTTGTAACTTTTCACAAAAACTGGTTTTAATAGTACCATTAGCTGTTAAACCGACTGAAACACAATACTTATTATAAGATTACAATCCTCCTCCTAACCCTTCATTAGTGACATGCAATGAACCTTGGGAAGGATGCACACCTGCCTTTGTTGTGTCAGTCTGTTCACTCTGGACTCGCTGCTGACATGTTATCAGTCCTTAAATGCAGCCTCTGAAGGATGAGACCCTGAATTGGGACACAGGTCGTATCTCAGGAAGAGGATCCTGTGACCATATTTCATGAATCTGAAACAACCACAACTCTAGTTTCATACACAAGTGGTAGATATAAAGATCTTAAAAGTGTTATTAATATCATGGTGTCTCCCATACTGTGATTCTGTGCTGATCCCTGCTTGAACCTTTACACATGCTACAATTGCTCCTTCATTTTTCTTCTTTATTTTATGAACTCAAAGAACACAGAGAATGGAGGCTCATTTTAATGTGTGGTTGCTGCAGGGTGTTGGACCAGAGGTGGAAATACTTCACTACACATTCTGTCCAAACTTGGCAGACAGCTGATCCAAGCCCTGTTACTTTGAAGGCTGGGGGCGTTTCATTCATATTACATTTTTAGTGGATCACAGGTCAGAGCTCACTGATGAAATATTTCTTCTCTGTGGCTTCAGCTGTAAGCTAACATCAGTCCCTCTGTCCTGTATGCCCTGTTGTGTTTGTGGAGGTCTATACCCCACAGCAGGTCTACAGTGAGCTGGAAGAGCTTAGACCCCTAGCTCTACCCACTGATCTGTACAGGAGCTGGGTGCTCTGATTATACTGTATTTAATTATACTCTGATTACATTTGTATTCCAAATCACCAACTTGTATTTATTACTGAATGAGATGAAGGCAGCGCTCTGCAGAGAGGACCTGCAGCTCTGTATCCTGTCACTCCCAAAATTCACAGTGCTCATGCAAATATCACAGCCATGTTGCATTCATGTTGCAAATTCACCTAGAAGCTCATGCATCCCAGCGGTGAAACATTTAGTAATCTCATTTAATATAGAAAGAGATAAAACCAAACACTTCCTGAGTGAATGTGCTTAGGTCTGAACTTTCTCAGCACTAATAGTTACGTTGTGTTTAAGAGCATCGGTTGAAATAAGAGTCCTCTGACTGACTAAGTCTGACTCTTCTTGCAAAATCAAAAAAACAAAATCAGACACTGTTTTTAAATCATACACAAACCAATCATAATAAAAACACTACTGATTTATTCATTCATTACACAAATGCAGTGTTCAGGGCAGGTAACTCCAAAAATGTTCGTAATTGAGGAGAGGCATTTTATGTTTTCCAGAAAAATATTCACAACTCATAACAGTTACAGTGTTGTCTACTGTAAGCATTGTAAGCAATAAAGTACGTGATGTCTGGATCTAACTTTTTCAAACAGTAAAACTTCACTTCGGAAAAAGGCAAAAAGGACAAAAAGCACATTACTCTGTAAATGTAACTATAGAATCAAATTGAAGAAGTGATTTATCCATAAAGTTCTCTGAACCTCCTGATCATGGTCATTCCACAAACAGGACCCTGGTCTATTACAATCACTCTTCTTCTTGTTCCTCTTCTGCTCAGATTATTTCCCTCCATTGTTTCCTTCAACTTCAACAGTGTGAGTGAAATGAGTGAAAATGTATTTAGGGTTTTTTGTACATCACAATTTGAATTTCACTGTGCATGAGTCCTCCTTTATCTCAATTAGCAAAAACTTCACCAGTATTGAGTCATAAATAAACATGGATCATCTGCTTGTTCACAGGTGAGCAGCCCTCCTGTGAAACACCTGACCACACAACTACCGATGTGCAAACAATCAATAAATAAACTGTGTGTTTATGTACCTTCTACATTAATATGACAATTAATATATTAAATGTTTATAAATAATACTAATAAAAGCAGTTATTGTTTATTACCAAGGGATGTGGTATAATGGCATCCTATTGTTTACACTACTGTGTCAAAATGAATTCACTTTTTCTCACCAGTGTGAAATTATGGAACCTGTAATGTAAAATGTGTCCTTGTGATGTCGGCAGTTCAGTGTCAGATACAAGTTTGAGGTTATCACTAAGCAAATTGTAAATTATACTTACTGTTAAGACTGAAATAATAATCTCTATTTAGAGTGCACAGCTAAAGCTTTCTTCACTTGCAATGGTTTCATCTGTGTCCTGAATAATGAGTGGGAAGTGTGCAAAGTGACCACAGTATACCCCCCCATACCGAATGTCAGATCTGTAACTGAGACAGATTGCAGTGGGAGGGACGTGTCCCATTTCTGAGTGTGAGTAACACTGAAGCAGATGACAGCATGATCTCAATCAAAGAGGCTGTCAAGCTGTCACACACACACGCACACACACACACACTCACATACTCTCACACACACACACAAATGCTTCAAAAATACAAACCTATCTGGTGCGATCTGTCTGTTGTGGCTTATTTGAGGATTACTTTGCTGATTGAACATGCTGTTCAAAGTCCAAAAATAGCATCCAACTGAAATGTGAGTTCTTTCACTGGTTGTGTGACGAAATATTAAAGTTCATCCTGATGTTTTAAAAATCCTTTGCTTTTGATTCTCACATTAAAAGTGAAAAAAGAAAAATTTACAACCTGATTCAGAAACCCCGCCACCTGCTTGCTCCAGGTTGACAGGTGAAAGACCAGAGATTATCAAGACAGTAGAGGAGGAAACATCAGAGAGACTCAGCCACCTTGACCTAACTCACCTAACCCTGGACCTAGCTCACATAAAGGGTTCGACCAATCATCTGCTGTCAAAAAGGTTTCTTTGGTTCAGATCCACAGTGTTTCACTCAGAAAGCTAAAACATATTATCTTAGCTTGGTAGCATTAGCATATTTTAATGATGTTTCAACACCTATGCGGTCTTCAACAGCTCCTGCACATCCCTGTAGATGTCTAGCTGGGGTTATATTGATTTTTTCTCTTTTCATGGGCCTTATTTCTTAATGTTAAATTGATGTATCCTGTAAATCAGTGAAATATGATTTATGAGCTGAAATCTTTTAATCAAGCTGTGTTTATTACATGCGTTTAAAGCAGGACAGGTATTAATGGTCAGGATGTGATCTTTGTGTTAACTTTTTTTGGAATGAATCCTATGGCCCAACTTCAATGTTTGATGCCCAGAAATGAACAATTAAATTTTTTTAACCACTACTTTTGAATTCGAGTTTTCACTGTCACTGCCAAGTGGCCCTCTAAAGCTCTCACTTTCTCCCACCTACTCTGCTTATGTCATCAGACATAAATAAAGCATTTACTTAAACAGCCACTCATTACTTAGTACTGTGACGATGGTTAGCTTTGATCACATGTTGGCACTGTCTGTGGCACTTCACAACAGTCTTTGTGCTTGTTAGCCTGTTAGTTTGTTAGCCTGGGGCCATAACTCCTGATTACTTTGACTTTGAGAGACATGTAGCTGCGATTTAGTTGTGTAACACAATGAACAACCAAGACTACTTAATATTTTGAATATGAAGACTATTCCGGAGAAAAGAGTAATAACCAGCTTCAATCCAGTCTCCAGACCCAGACTGTCCATGTATGTGTGTATATGAGTGTGCAACCCTTTCTGACCTCCCACTAATCCACCACACTGGGACTATGTGAGGGTATGGGGTTCCCACTTGGAATGTCTCCCCTACACCTGTCTAAAGTGCTCAATACCCACTCAGTCAAGTGATCTAGTTCCACCTGGCTGTCCAAACACCCGAGTGGTTATTAGCCATTGATTGCAGCAGCCGCAGGTCGCCTGACATAGCTCTAGGTGAAGCTCCAAGCAACATGTGCTGCATGCCATGACTGGGTATGATAGATAATAATGCAAATTTCAATGTTCAGCATTGACAATGTGATAGCAAACTGGTGCCAGCAGCTGTTTGGCTCAGCAGCAGGCCACACTGGATCCATTACAACAGACTGGGAGAAACCAAGCACTGTTTCTGTCAAATATCAAATATCACTCTTTGCTTTTGAAAATGGGGATTAATGGTTAACTCAGCAGGCCTCCACCCAGTCAACACACAACAAAGTACACACACACACTGACGCTCTTAACACATTGATTACATTGATATTGATTATATTGCATATTGATTGAAGTGAGTTTTCCTGCTCTCAGGAAGAGAAAATTATTGTAGGATTGAAAACTCTGTTGAGGCTCTTAACACTGATTGTCTGCAGTCTGCAATCTGTTTAACTACATATTTTTCTGTTCAGATATAAGGAATCTGATAAATTCTGGACCTCCATCTGCACATAGATGCCCGACTGTTGATTGATTGTTTATCTCCTGGACACCTTTAAGCTTCAAAATCTTTAATACATAGATAATATTTTCTTGGCAAAAATCTCCAGCTGTCAAGGCTAACCTTTCAAATAGATACATCATCTTATCATGAAATACTTTTAATAGATTTGTTTGAACCTCTGTGAACACAAACCACATCGCTCTCTCTGGATGAATTTTTTTGCGGTGGTATTTTGATGGGTCTGCTTCATGTAATGAGCTGCTCATCAGAGATTCTTGACCCCTACTTTCACACCAACAATCAAAAATCCTCACACACAGTGTGTTGTCAGTGTGCAGTGTGTTATAAGTGTGCAGTGCGTGGTCAGTGTGCAGTGTGTCAGTGGTGGGCATTGTGTTTTCTATGTGCAGTGTGTCAGTGGTGGGTATTGTGTTTTCTGTGTGGAGTGTGTTGTCAGTGTGCAGTGTGTCATCAGTGTGCAGTGTGTTGTCAGTGTGTCATCAGTGTGCAGTGTATTGTCAGTGTGCAGTGTGTGGTCAGTGCAGTGTGTGGTCAGTGTGTAGCATGTGGTCACTGTGCAGTGTGTTGTTAGTGCGCAATGTATTGTCAGTGTGCAGTGCGTCATCAGTTTCCATTGTGTTGTCAGTGAGCATTGTGTAGTCATTGTGCCATGTGTTGTCAGTATACATGGTGTCATCACTGTGTGTTGTCTCTGTATTGTGTCATCTGTTTGCCATGTGTTATCTGTGTACAATGTCATTACTGTGCAGTGTGTTGTCAGTGTGCAGTGTGTCATCAATGTGCAATGTGTTGTTAGTGTGCAGTGTGTAGTCATTGTGCCATGTGTTGTCAGTATACATGGTGTCATCACTGTGTGTTGTCTCTGTATTGTGTTGTTTGTGTGTTGTTTGTCATCAGTGTACAGTGTTTGGTCAGTGTGCAGTTTGTCATCAGTGTGCAGTCTGGTGTCTGTGTGCAGTCTGTTGTCTGTGTACCGTGTATCGTCTGTGTGCAGTGTTGTAAGACACAACTCCAGACCCTCTGTATTCCCAACCAGTGTTTCCAGTTCACCCAGCATATTATCGCTTAATGATGACAGATCAAGGGCTTTCTCTTTCTTCTCACATCAGATTTTTGTCAGAAGCTCCCTGCCATCATGTGAGTCATTAGGGTCACATAGGTCAAAGTGAAAACATAAAGACACCATAGTTAACACCATAGAATACTCAGACTTAACCCTTATTATTCATCAACCACTTATCATCACATGTCCAAAATGTACATTGTTACAGGCCTGGTATTGTGGATTGTTTTTCTTTTTCAACAGGTACCTGACAGTCACCCGTAATCATCATTGACTTCTTTAACTTCTTCTTCTGATTAACTTCTACTGATAGCTTAGGTAATGTTATGAAGTGAGCTGCCTTGGAGAAACGGTCCACTACAGTCAGAATTGCAGTGTTACCTTTCAATGGAGGTAAACCAGTGATGAAGTGCAGTGCTACATGTGACCAGGGTTGCCCTGGGACAGGAAGGGGATGAAGCAATCCAGCCGGTGCCTTTGGTGATGACTTGCAACAGGCACCTGCAGATGGCACAGGCACAGGTGGCACAGGCAGCCACAAACCCACAAGTATCCACTTCCATGGAGGGCCACCAGCAGTGCCTCTTCAGGAGGGACAGTTTGAGCCCACTTCAGAACCTGCAAGTGAACAGAATCCGGGATGAAAAGGTGGTTAGGTGGACCATTACCTGGGTCTGGTTACTGTTTCTGAGCCTCACCCAGGTGAGAGTGGCAATGACTTGGCTGGGTGGCGAGATGGTTTCATCACTGATGCTGGACTCAAAGGGGGGATGCTGGCGGGACAGAGGATCCAGCGTGATGTTCCTAGAACCAGGGCGATAAGTGAGAGTAAAATCAAAATAACAAGGCCCATCTGGTCTGCCTGGAGTTCAGCCTCTTTGTAGGCTGGATGTAGGCTAGAATTTTATGATCAGTCCAGACTACGAATGGCTTCTCTGCCCCCTCCAGCTAATGTCTCCATTCCTCCATAGTCAATTTCACCGCCAGCAGTTCGCTGTTCCCAACATCATAATTTCTTCCTGCTGGTGAAAGTCGCCGAGAGAAGAATGCACAAGGGTGTAACTTGTTTTCAAGACATGACATTTGAGAGAACCGCCCTGACACCAGTGTCAGAGGCATCAACCTTTAGTATGATCTGGCTGGATAAGTACAGGAACTGATGTGAACCTGGTCTTTAAAAAGCTAAAAAGCTCTATCTGCTTCAGGGGACCATTTGAGAGGCACTTTGACAGAGGTGAGTCTTGTGAGGGGAGCAGTTACCTTACTGTAGTCCCTTATGAAATCCAGGTAGAATTTGGCAAACCTGAGGAAGCACTGTAAATCCTTGCAGTTACCAGGGATTGGCCATTCAGTCACTGCATGAATCAATGACAAACCCCAGAAAACTGAGTCCACATAGAATTCACATTTTCCACTTTAACAAAAAGGTTGTTCTCAAAGAGTCTGTAATACCTGATGAACATGGGGAAATGTGTTCAACAAGGGATCTCTAAATAATCAGGATGTCATCCATCCATCGACAAACAAAAACCTTCAGTACGTCATTGACCAGGTTCCTCAAAAACTGCTGGAGCATTGATGAGGCCAAAGGACATCACCAAATACTAAAATTTCCCAGAGGTGTGTTGAAGGCAGTTTTCCATTCATCCCTCTCCCATATGCAAACAAGGTGATACGCATTTCTCAGATCCAACTTGGAGAAAATGGTCACCCCCTGTAGGTGTTCAAAGTCTGAGCTGATCAACAGGAGGGGGGTACTTGTTCTTGATGGTGATGTTATTTAGGCCTCATAGTCTATACAGGGACTCTTATCATTCTTTTCCACAAAGAAAAACCCAGCACCATGAGTGGAGGAGGAAGGCTGAATTATTCCTGCAGCGAGGGACTCTGAGACATACTTCTTCATGGACTCCCTCTCATGCCTTGACAGGTTGTAGAGTCGACTTGACACCAAGGGGCACCAGGCAGCAGGTCAGTGGCACAATCATATGGCCGATGTGGCGTCAAGGACAGGGCCCTATCCATCCTGAAAGCCTCACGGAGGTCAAGGTATTCCGATGGCACCCCAAATAGATCAGGAGGCTCCACCAGGGGCCCAGGTATGCAGGTGGATGGGGATATGGCAGATTGTAGTCAGACTGAATGGCAACAATTACTCGTTATAACTTGTGTTTACTTAACCAGGGATGACCCAGGACCAGAGCTGTGTTTGGAGCATTTATGATGTTAAACAAGATTTCTTCTTGATGACTGACAGACAAGATGAGTATGACTGGAGAAGTGTGGTGTGTTCCTTTGGTGAGAAATCTACCATCCAGGGCATAAGCAGAAATTGGGAGGTCCAAACACTGGAGGTCACAACCAGATGAAACAGCCAGTAGTAGTGTAAGAAATTATCTTCTGCACCTGAGTCAATGAGAGCCAATAGGGGTAAGCAAGTTACTTAACACAGAGAGTGGCTTGAATCTGCAAACAGGGGTTCGATGGGGATGGAACAGAATTCCTAGCTCATCAGTATCCCTGCCGCTACCAATGAGTCCAGTCTTTTTTGGCCAAACTTGGCAGGCAGCCAGAAAGTTTCCTGTTTTCCACTGTATAACCCATACTCATCTGCTCTGAGTCTGCGGAGTCATTCCTCGGGGTACAACTTAAACTAACCCAGCTGCATGGGCTCCTCCTCTGCAGGTTGGGCAGGTGACTTGGACGTGACTGTGACCAGGGACGTGATGAAACCTGATGGCGAGAGAGAAGAGAATGCAAATTTGGGGGTTCATCTTTTAATTGTTCATCAAGCCCCTTAACGAACACCCCCCCACAATGCCTTCTCGTTCCACTGAGTGTCAGTGGCCAAAGTCCAAAAATCAGAGTAACTTGCCATGGAACAAGTTCCCTGGTGAAGACTGAGAAGGCAGGAGGAAGCTTTTTCAGCATGGTTATGGTGATCAAACACTGTTCTTATCCTGGACAAAAAGTGAAAGGGAACAGATATCCGGGGTGGAGCTTAATGTTTCCACCCACACTAAAGCCTTTCCTCTCAATAATCACATGATATGGTGTACTGGAGGTTCAGTGGGTGGTATAGGTTGAGTTCCTGGAGAGGAAGACCAGGCTGCAGCTGCTGGAGCTGGCAATCAGTGGTGATGAGCGTCAAGTGAAGAGGGAGTTTGGCAGCAGAGTGGGAAGGAGGTTACCCACACCTAGCTGAGAACACACAAACAGGTGGGGAAGACAAACTGGGAAAAAACACTCAACAACAAGGGAGGGTAGAACAAAAGAGAAACAAGGGACATTACAGACAAGAGCAACAACCCATAACAAACCCACCTCTGGAGGCTATAATATTAAAAATATCAAAGTTAGGTGGACTGCTTCCTGAATGGACCCGACATTATCAATCAAAATTGGACAGAGCAGAGTGATAAGTGCATTGCTCATCTGTGTGCACCATTGCACTGAATGTGCACCATTCAGCTTTTATTGAGTTATGTGTTGAGGTGAAGATGAGCACCCATGATTCCCACCTTAACTCCCACTCCAGTAGAACTCAGACTAAACCAGTAGTTTGCAGTAGTGTAAGGTCACAGCCTCCCCCTCCTTCAGGAGGAGCTAACCTATGGCAGTTGGATCTGGGATGATATTTATGGCAGAGATGTTGCAGTGGTAAAAAGCTTGGTGTTGTTTGCTGTTATTATTTTGATTACCCATGTGAAAATAAATCTTGGGATAGTTTAGACTACAAAGGCTCCAACAGGGGAATGTTTCGTAGTCCAAGGAAAAGAAGGACACATTTGCTGCTATGAGATAGTCGTTCTTCAAAAACAGCCTCTGAATGATGAGACCCCTGAACACAGCTATTATCATTCAATACAGGGGATGACATGTGGTCGCAGCTGTACTTCCCCTCAAGGTACTCCTACTGAAGTTATTAACAGCTCTGTCATGGCATAATCATAATCAAAAAGAAACTGTTGACCACACTGAACCAGAGAGAGGGGTTAGTTTGCCAAGTGCGCCACTTGACCTACTTCAGATTTTGCATTTTGCAGATCAGTGTTTTGGCCATGGGTGGCTGCATGGTGCAAATGTTTACCCTTCACAGAAAGGGGGGAAATGTTTTAGAGCAGAGAGTTTAAGAGCTGCTATAACCAAAACCAATCAAAAATCTCCCCAAATCTGTGTGTATGTGTGCGTACATGCGTGTGTGTGTGTGAGAGAGAGAGAGAGAGAGAGAAAGAGAAGCTTTTATTGTTCATCAAATCTACAGGGATATTAAGAGACGTTTAAACAGCTGATGAATGTGATTATAACATGTGAACCAGATGCAACCATCTTTTTGGTTACCATCGTTTTCAACTTTCTCTCCATATTATTACCACGCTCAAACTAATGTTATTCATTGGCCCAATATAAAAATCCTACTCATATTGGACTGTTTTGCAAACATTGTCCAATGGTAGAGCAAACAGAAATGTGTCCTGCAGCAGACTTTTGAGTTCCATCATAGACCAAAGAATTTTATCAATTAACTTTTGTTTTGGTCTTTCCCAAAAAATATGTGTTTATCCATCATAATACCATGCTGCAGGATCTTTATAGTCCAACCCTCTAGTCATCGTCACCTGGTTTCCTTCACATACAGCCAATAGGATTTTTCCATTGTCTTTTGGATTCTTACAGAAAATAAACAACAGTTTCTGATCAAACTACAGGTGGTTGTGGTTTCTCACACACCTGCATGTTGGTGTCTCAGGACTGTGACTCTCGTTTCATGGTAGTGTGAAGCTGCCTCCACCAATAAGCTGATTATGTAAATATCTGCTGTGTTCTCCACAGTGGCAGCGTGTGGGCTGTGATCAGGTTATTTTTATACTGATCCACTTCTGCTGTTTGTCTGAATGTCTGTGTCCCTCAGTTTAAAGAAACTATGACTGTGATGTTGTTTCATGGCAGGGACTGGCATCACAGCTGGGTTAACAGAGATCTCACTTCCTGGAAGAAGGTGCAGTCACATCACTGGTGGAGCTACAGACCCAGATGTGCTGATTTCCTGTGTCACTTAGTCCTGAGAGCTTGTCAGCTGTGTTGGAGTGAAAGGACAAGCTGGATAGAACAAGTCTGAACTGAACTGAATGACTAAATGTGCTTTAGCCAACTTTCAATCTAAACTCCGATAAAAAAGGGGGAAATGAGAGATTTAAGTACACATATGACACAACAACCTGAGACCTTGTTCAGATTGGCAGCTCATCACTGTGCTTCCAGGCCAACCTGAAGCTTCATCTGGACAGTGCTGGAACCTCAGGGACTCAAACATACTGTGATTTGACATTTCACTCCCACAAAAGTAATGCTCCACTGCAGACCACTGGCCTTTCTTCATCATATCTTTGTTCCTCTGCTCAGAGAGAAGCCAACAGATGGGAAGCTTTGGATCTGTGCTGCTAAGAGATCCATAAGCTCTGACTGGGAGCAGATGCAGCAGTTATGAGACAGAGTCATTTTTGGAAAGTGAGCCTTTGAGGATCCTGGCAAAGCTCTGTGCTGGTGGGAGGACCAGTTGGACAGGGCCTGAACCTTTCAAACGTGTATTCAGAATTATCAAGGAAGTAAGAAAAGGAAAGGAAGAGAAAACTGGAAAAGGAGAGGGGAAGCCGGAAAGAGAAAATGATTCAACAAACTTTTAAATGAACACAAGGAGAAGAAAGACACACACTGTGAAGGAAGTCAAACCTTCATACTGGCTAAATGACAACCTTCATCAAAGCAAGTGCAGAGACATGACTTCAGTCCATAAGGATAAAGAGAAGGGGCACAGTCTCTGTCACTGCTGCCTGTCATACATTTCTGCTGTGTTCATGCACAAAATGTGCAAATGGGTAGATGGGAGATGAGTAGTTGTTTCTGCACCATAAACTATACATATTGTAACAGTAATAGGTGGAAATGCTAATGATGGAGGCTTGAGACCAGGAGCACTTAGTGATCTGGTCAGGAAGAAACACCAGGTCAGACTGCTCACACTGTTATTGTGTGAAAAAATGGACCAGTGCAAAGCTGATCAGTTGGAGTTTCACCGGTTAACTTAAACTAGCTTATACTGTAGAAAACCAGGACATCGACAAACTGCTTTGTCTCTTTAATGATCCTGTGTGGCTGATAAATAACATTAACACTGTGTTGACCTAATTTTCTGTAGGTGAAAATTTTCCTGTATTCACTGGTGTTATTTAATATGAGGCTCTGCACTCATGCTGCACATTTGGCATTTATGTAGAGTCTGGTTCATCAGTCTGTACAGTCAGACTGATGAATCACCCTGGCCCACACATGAGTACAGTGTAGTCAAAAGCTGTATCTACAGAAAACTGTATATTAAATATAAAATTTTGACCCCAGATATTGTTACTGCTCATAGTGAGAGGACACTGGCACAGTCTCTGCAGTGAGGAGGCTGTTTTTCTGTTGGGGTATCCCTGGGTGATTTCCGTGTCTCATCACTTATGAGGTACCTGCCATACCTGTGTCTCTCTACTTCTGAACAGGGGCTCAGCTGTGATGGAGGCAGGTCGGCAGCTTAGTCTGCATTGTTACACACGGTGTGAACTAATGTGTGGGTCTCTGAGCACAAACACAGTATATTCTCATGATCCGTGATCAACTGTGTCACATGTCAGCAGAGTACACTGATGAAGGGAGATGGAAGAAATGGTGAGGTTGGAGCTGGGCAGGAAGAAGTGGATTCGGCTGGAGGTAGATAGCATAGTGGAGATGGTAAGCAGGTCAGCAGATTGAGGGAGTAAAGCTTAGGTCTGGAACTGGAGTCCTGAGACACATGGTGAGTAATGTTTGCGAGGCACACAAAGAATAAGTGGAACAGCAGGATACTTGAGCTACAAGTGAAGAGTAGATTGAGCAGATGTAGTGGATTAGAAAGTACATTATTTCTCTCTGAAGAGTAAATACACTTAATTACTTTCCACCACTGCTGATACAGTTACTCAGCACTTAAGCTCAGATGGATTTTAATATTGTTTCAGTTGCTGTATGCTCAGAACGTTACTCAGATTGTTTCATGGTTAGTTTTTTTGTTAGGCCTCGGAGCTGTCACTCAGCCTTAAAAATAAATTAGATTTAAAAAATGAGAGTCGGTTAATTTACAGCATCAGTAGGGAACAACTGCTGAACACTGCAAGCATCCTCTAAGTTTATTTTGGCCATTAGTTTTTCACACTTTCCCCTCCAAGGATCAACAAAAAAAAAAAAAAAAATTGTTCACATAAAAAGAGGCAACTAAACCACATCTGACCTATGTGTGTAGTCGACTCTGTGTCAGCACGTAGCTGATATACTAAGAGTTAAACAGAGGCTGGAGCTGGTGTAATTTAGGAAAGGTGCTCCTCCTGTATTCCTCCATCCTTCCCTCACTAATACTCCCCCCGACAGCAAGTGACATCTGAGATGCTCTCTCTGAGGTGTCCACAGGGAAAAGTGGCAAGCACAGTCAACGTGATGCACATGGATCTGAATGGTACAGGAGAAGTTAAAGAACATGTCTCTTAATGGTAGAGAAAATTGTTGACCTGGCTCATTAGATCAAACTTTTGTGTAGTTCTGTTACCAGGCAACAATAACTAATGTGTAAGTGTGTAAACACTTTATGTTAATTGTCAACATATGAGACAGAAGCAGAGCGCTTTATGTATGTAGAAGATGTAGAAGAAGATGGGACCTTGATAAGACGTTTTTCCTGTAAAAGACAAGGGAACTTGAACACATCACTTTGTCTACCGTAACCTCGGTGACCATGTTGATGGCGTCATCATCATCGGCTACTGGAAGCCAGGCTGAGCAGGATTACTCAGCCACACTGGAAGCACTGAGTTTATCAGCACCCTCTGGTGGAGGGAGGTTTTATAAAACAAATACACTAAATGGCACCCACACAGACACACAATTAAAGTGAATCAACAGGCAGTTTTGTATTGGAAGAGACAGAAACATTGAATCTAAAAAAAACCCTATATTTTTGCATCCTGTCATAGAACTGATGGTGTCTAACTCATTGACAGCTGTTAAAGCTTCAACAGCATGTTCTCCGGCTGGAGAGACTGAGCCTGAGACCATTGCTCATTCATAAATTAATGATAATCAAAATCACCCAGGTTCAGCCGTGTCCTGAAAGATTGGTTTTACAGGACAGACTGGTTTTAGAAGAGGACAGACTGGTTTTAGAAGAGAACAGACTGGTTTTAGAAGAGGACAGACTGGTTTTAGAAGAGAACAGACTGGTTTTAGAGGATGACAGACTGGTCTTAGAGGATGACACTGATTTTAGAAGAGGACAGACTGGTTTTAGAAGAGAACAGACTGGTTTTAGAAGAGAACAGACTGGTTTTAGAGGATGACAGACTGGTTTTAGAAGAGAACAGACTGGTTTTAGAGGATGACAGACTGGTTTTAGAAGAGAACAGACTGGTTTTAGAGGAGGATAGATTGGTTTTAGAAGAGGACAGACTGGTTTTAGAAGAGAACAGACTGGTTTTAGAAGAGGACAGACTGGTTTTAGAAAAGGACAGACTGGTTTTAGAAGAGAACAGACTGGTTTTAGAGGATGACACTGATTTTAGAAGAGGACAGACTGGTTTTAGAAGAGAACAGACTGGTTTTAGAGGAGGATAGATTGGTTTTGGAGAGGACAGACTGATTTTAGAAGAGAACAGACTGGTTTTAGAAGAGGACAGACTGGTTTTAGAAGAGAACAGACTGGTTTTAGAGGAGGATAGATTGGTTTTAGAAGAGGACAGACTGGTTTTAGAAGAGAACAGACTGGTTTTAGAGGAGGATAGATTGGTTTTAGAAAAGGACAGACTGGTTTTAGAAGAGAACAGACTGGTTTTAGAGGATGACAGACTGGTCTTAGAGGAGGATAGATTGGTTTTACGGGGGGATGTGTTGGTTTTAAAGGAGGACAGACTTATTTTACAATACGCTGGTTTTATTGGAGAATTTGGGAGAGGAGTGGGATGGGGCGCTCCGTGTGCGCATGCGCACTCGGTGGGAAAACGATAGAAAACGGGCAGCTATGCCGCGCCACGCAGAAAACGGGCTGGACGCGTCCGCTTGGAACACCGGCCGATGTACCGGAGGACTGACCCGGGGTCTGCCGGACCGAGAGGCTGCTGACAGGCGTTAACAGCTCATTTTCTCCCAGGATAACCTCCTCCTGAAACCGCGGAGAAAGCAGACGACTGTGCTCCGTCTCCCGCTCCTCGCTCCTCTCCTGCCTGAGAGACGCCGACACATCTGCGATGTTGCTGTAGGATTAATTCCCGTCGTCCGCGAGTGAAGCGACTGTAAATAACCGCGAACAGAGACAGACAGGACGGCCGCGGCTCCACCATGGTTTTACCGGCGCACCGCAGCAGGAGCTGGGCTCACGGCTGCTCTGTGGGGACGCTGTGTTTGCAGCTACTGTTGTGGATTTTATGTTCCGTGAACGGAGAGGAGCAGCCGTTCAGTGTGGAGGTAAGAACCGGGAAACGTGTGTGTTGACAAACCCAGGCTTCACTAACGGAGTCTGCAGTGTTGGTGTGTTAGGTCGAGAAAAACGTGTATCTGAGACATAGAGTAGCGATGACTGTGTGTTCAACAACAGTATCAACAACAACAACGGGGTCTTTGTGAGATGCCCAGCTGCGGTGTCGTCCGTCCTTCTCTCTGAGTCACAGACCATGATCATCTGGACCGGCTGTCACTTCACCATCATACACAGTCTAGAGGACTTTAGTGTCACACTGGTTTCTCCACACATTACAAAAGAATGTTTTCAGCACCGAATCAAAGGGGCCAAGATCCTGAGGGGGCCCACGGACTCTGAATGGGTCCACGCACTGAGGTTTTTAAGGGTCCAGGACTTGAACATTGTGAGACGAACCTCCTTTTAAGAGCATCCAGACAGAATCACCACCATATTATAACTAAAGCATCATGGTCCGAGGCCACAGTTTACGATGTGAGCATAAGGATCAGATTTCAGATAACCTAATTTACTGGGGTGGGAGAAGCTTCAGGCTAGATTTATGATGAGTCCATGTTTAGTCTTCTGGTCTGGTCAGAACTAGCACCGGTTCCCCTGAGAAAAGACGAAAATGTAGCTATTTTACTTCCTTCAATATTTCCAGATTCAGTCACTGCTATTCAGCCAAATCTGGACACATGATGCTGCACCCCTCAACCCCTCACTGTCCCTCACACAAACAGACACACACTGCACTGGAGCATCCTGGCACTGACAGTCATTCACATCCTACACCCAATGTCTCCTCATGAATTGCAGGCTTGGCACGCTGCACTGATCACTTTGGACGCCATTTAGTCCAGATGCTACAGGTTAGTGGGTTAAACAGTCCGAGCTCATGTGACAGAGAAAGAACAGACAGAAACACGAGGACAAAGTCCTCTGTGTTCTCTGTGTGTCTTTGTTTACTATTTGTCCTATAATAACTGAAGCGGCTGTTCAGTTCCAGCCTCATTCTCTGTGTAAGACATGATGCACCATGTCAGTGAAAGTGTTGGAGCTTGTTGGTTTCACTTGTTCTTCTCTGCAGCTCTGTCAGTGTAACTGCTCTCTCAGCACTGATCTCTGCTCCTCATCCTTGTCTGCTTGCGCTGTGTGCTGAGGCCTGTGGGTAAAAAATTAAACCTCTGCTTCATAAAGCTGTGGTCATACCTGCTGTTGTGTTTCTGCAGAGTAAGAATGTATTGTGAGGGGATGTTGGTCCTGTAAAGACACAGTGCTCACAGTGTCACACCTTCAGATCTGTGATCTTTGTCTTCCTTGCTGATCAAGTGTGTGTGTGCAGGAGGACGAATCCTCCGGTCTTCTCTTCGCAGAGAGACATTTCTGGCCCCTGATTAGACCATCATCCTTTCCGAGTATACTGGAGTTTTAAAGATGTGTATGGCTGATGTTTACATCATTACCCATAACTATTGAGCTTGAAGCTTTGATGGTTTAAGCATCGTTTTTAGCAAGGATATTTTAAACTGAGTCAGATATCAGAGGGAGACTGTACTGGGACAGAATCCCATGTGTCCTGCTTCACAGTCCAGTCCATTTCCAGGGCGTCATGCAGCAGGTCACGCCTCTCTGTATATCTGCCACATTGTAAACTGCTGCTGGTCCCTGGAGTCACTCACTGGACTTGTTATGAGTGTTTTATGTGTGAGTTTGTTTCTATGCACTTACACTGAAGACAGAGATGAGTCTTTGCTATGAAGTACAGGTGTGGTTTGAGGTGGGCACACATCCTAAACCTTTTTAGTATGGTAGTACTGGTCTGATCATGGTCACTCCATATTGAACAGCAAGAAAAACAAATGATGTCATGTGACAGTGAAGCTTCTTCTTACTGCTCTCTCAGCCTGCAAAGTAGGTGGACTGGGAGCTGGGGGTTTTATAGCAGAGATGATGTTTTGATGCTGTCAGACCATCAGGAGGAAATTTCACTCCATGTTGTTGCAGACTCTGACCTGTCTTCAGCTGTGCAGGGTGGTGGGTCTGAACTCTTCCTGCTCTATCTAGCTCAACATTTTGAAGGCCCCCTGTGCTGGCCCTACATTGGATTGGTGCTACCTTACAGTTTATGGTTTAATCACCATTTGACTGATCTGTCAGGCTTACAGCTGAGCCTCTGCTCTGTGGTGCTGCTTGTCCTCATTGTAGGGTTCCCTATCTCTATTCTGCTGGAACACAGCAGCACTGTGAAGGCAGTGGGGCCTCATGAGTGTGGCCCTGTCTTGGTTACATTCAGAGAGGCCTCAGGTGCAGCGCTGCACTCAGGGTAGATAATCTCCTGTAAAACAGAGAGAGACTAAAGTGTCCACAGACTACATCAATGAACACATCACTGTGTGTGTCTGTGTGTCTACAGTGATGGTCAGATGGGACTTTCACCTAAGAATCATGTGCATTATCCATCAGTTGATGGATAGTAGCTGATTAGTTATTTTAGGCCTGAACAATATTAAAAAAATCATATTGTGAAGATCTTTGATTTTGGATATTGTGCTTGACCATGTTACATTAATTGTGCAGGTCTGATTTATTTCATCATCATCATTTATTTTCTCAGCTACAAAGATTGTAAATGAAGATACAATGATATAATAAGTCAGTGCCTTATGAAAACATTAAGATTTAGAAGCACGCATCTGAACTGTCAGTTTTATCAGGGAATCAATAATGAAATTGTGTGATTCGACGAGTCTGGAGCACAACATCTGAAAGCAGTTCAGAGTTGACCCAAGGACCAAACAGTGGATCCAGTCCCGAGAACTGACATCTTGGAGATCATGTGGTCATGGTGTTACAGGTGTCCCCTGTAATAGATCTAAGAGCAGAGATAAACAGCATCAACCAGAGACAGCAGCATGTCTCTATATTAAATCACCATCACCAGGACAGAAAGAAATAAAAGCTGCAACACTTCATCAATTGTACCTGAGAAAACAGGCTCTGTTTCTCCACAGGAAGTAAGGGTTCAGCCACAGATTGCACTTTAAAAGTACATTTATCAGGTAATCAGAGTGTTTTGGATTCAAACTAAATAAAAATGAACCTAATACTGTGACAGAGCCTACTGTCAAAGTCCTCACACGACAGAAGCTGGAGGCATCAGATGTTTGACACTTTAGCTTAAAAGTTGGCATCAATTAACTTTAACTCTGAATCAGAGGTAAACGTTTTTTAAAAGCAGTTGATGGGAAATTATTAATGTAGCTCTGCCGGTAGATCTTTTGCAGATCTTAGCTTAGCATCTTTTGTGTGTTTTAATGCAGACAAAAACAGAAGTGTAGAGGGAACCTGTCCCCCTCTGTGGGTCTGGGAGCAGATGAACTGTTGAACAGTAGCAGCTTGTTGTATAGATTAAACTAAGGTGTAACATTAGTGTTGGAGTATTGAGACAGAGCCAGACTCACTGTTTCCATTCTGGATGACTGAACAGTGTAGAGCAGCAGAGCTCACAGCATGAACATCAGTTGTGTGTGTGTGTGTGTGTGTGTGTGTGTGTGTGTGTGTGTGTGTGTGTGTGTGTGTGTGTGAGAAACAGGAAACATGTTGTCATTAATACACAGGTGTCAGTGTTGGACCTGGTGTAATGACTGGGCCAAAGCTAACTGTTGTCACTATGTGGAGAGGAGCTTCACTTTGTCTCAGCTCAGGTTACCACTGAGGGGGGGCAAAGTTGACATTAAACTGCTGCTGCTGTCTCTGTGCAGACATATTTCCTCCTCTATACACTTTGTATGTATGAGCTTACCTGTGTCTGAGTGTGTGCAGGCATAGTTATGAGTCTGTTTACACTTGTGTGCTTTGCCCTTGTTTCTCACAGAACAATCATATGGGTTGTATGCAAACTGACACACAAACACACACAGGTTTCTTGACGTCACTTGGCTTTGGTAAGAGAGCAGATTTCTGAGCCACTGGGGTGTCTGTGTCAGTCTGTTCACCCAATCCTAGAGACACACAACAACACCTGCACTGACCTAAATGATTCATAAACCACCCCCCCCCACCCCCCCACCCCCCAACACACACACACACACACACACACACACACAGTATCTCATAGGCAATATAATCACACACCAGTGTTTGACTGTGTGATCTTGTGAAAGCCTGAGTGGTGTCAGTCAACCTGATGGAGGTTTTGTCTCTGAAAGGGACTGAATAAACCACCAGCTGATGTCATGATCCAGGCTTGAGGAGCCCCACTGATTCTGCACCGTTGTGAGCAGCATGTGTGATGAGGCAGTGACCTTTCGGCCTGACATTTTTGTGACCTTTTGTCCTAAAGGTGCCACTGAGATGGTGAACATTGCATGCATACATGCATACTTGCATGCATGCATGCATGCAAGTATTTTTCTCTAGTGTGTCCATGTGCGTACATTAGGGTCTAAATGTATAGCAGTGCACAGTTCAGACTCTGCAATAATCACGAATGGGTGGTTACTTTTTAAAAGTTCTGTTGAGTATGAAATTCAGAATTAACAGAACAACTTTAAGTGTAAACTTTGTGTGTTGGTTTGTGGTTACTGCTGTGGGCAGGAGGGCTGTGGTTGCCTTGACGACCCTGGCACACTTGCCAGTGGTTCAGCGTGGAACTGATGAATAATTCAGGGCAGTCTGATGCCACAGGCTTTCCCAGGAGACCAGGATCATGTTCCCACAAGTGACCTGGACCAGCTTCCATTGCATCTGATTCCCCTTCAGCTCAGAACTCTCCATGGTGTGGATGGCTCAAAGCTTTCTTCAATGCTTCAATAAACCATGTACTGTGACCTACAGTAACATGTACAAATTACCTACAGAAACTCCTGAAAATTAGATATGCTGACTGTTAGAATACAGCAGATAATTTGATTCTGATAAATACCACAGCTGGAGTAATTAACATGTTACGTTAAGCCTGTACTCATTAGTTGAGCTGTAGTTTGTGGTGGACTTGGGGTGAGGTCGTGCGCTGCTGGTTCTCTGTCCCAGCAGGGAGCTAATTGTATTCACTCTGCCTCCCTGGGTGTGAAACAGCCACTGATTAGATGAGTGAATGGAAGGACCTGTGTCACATGTCTCAGTGTGGCTACATCTGTGAAACTACCAGAGGAGGTCAGGGTGGATAGATGGGTCAGCAAGACACAGGAATATGACACAGGAGAGCAGTGTTTGATTCCCATATGAAAAGTTTATGTTCTTTGTATTATCCATGACCTTTCCATAAAGTTAACATGTTATTGTTGTAACCATGACAACAAAGATTGTCTAATATTGAGGAAGTACTTATTTGAATTCAAATTACCATCTTTTCCTAAACCTAACCAAGCCATGACCATTATTAAAGTAACCGTGGCGCCAAAGGTAGGTACACTGCTGTCGGTACAGTGTGTGTGTTGATTATTAGAACCATTATAGCCAACCATGGTCTGAGTCACTCCTATGGGTCACATCAGAGTTCAGGTGGTTCAGGGTGGAGGACTGGATGGTTCCACTACAGTAGGAGGTTTATCATGGATCCATGTAAGACCCAGCCTGGAGCCTCCAGCTGCCTGCTCACACACTGTTTGGAGCTTTTTCAAGACATGAGCTGTTCTGTGTTGTTTCTGCAATTTTTATCCATCTGTAACTCCAGACACCAGAAAAATATCCTCCTAAACATCTTCATCACTATGAAGGTCCTTTCATGTTATATCAATTTAACTGTGCTGGTTGTTTGTGAAAATAAGGGTTCAAACCTTTATTCAGTTTGAAACACATCCAGGTCTGAGAATAGTGTGTGTAGTCGGGCTGAGTGATGAGAAACTTGGTGTGTGTCAATACTCTCCACTGTGTGTCTGTCCACTTGTGTGTGTGTTTCCACAGAAATGAATGTGATGAAGTTAGAGTGCATGCAGCAGGGCCACAGGAAGAGCCACTCACTCACCTCCACTGACAGTACTTGTCAATTGTTACTGTTGTTGCCTGTTCTGTAGGGACAATGTGGTGCCATTGAGATTTAGATGTAAATTTTGGACTGATTCAAGCCTTTCACTGTGTGATACTGTGCCGAGTAACAACATGTAACACTTGGTGTCAGGTAGCAGGAATACACAATCAGGTGAGTGATGTATCTGTCTTCAAATAAACCTTCATTCAACTCTATGTCCTGGAGCTATGAGAACACTTTTGGCTCTTCACAACGAACCTGGAGCCTGGCTACTCCAGAAACATCTTTCATTTTTAACGTCTCTCTGTTCATATAGACATGCAGCTGAGAGTACGTAGAGTCCGGACCCATCCAAAACTCCACCAACACTAAATGTGATCACATGTGATCTGCATCAGTGGATCTGGTCCCTATAACCTGAGGGGCCATACGCCCCTCAGCTGATCAGCCACTGCATGCTTTCAGCGCCTTGCCATGCCGACAGGGTTTCCTGACCCACGTCTCATTCATAATAGAGTAATTCCACCATCTTGCAGGTTGGCCTTTTAATGGCATCCATCGACTAATTAGCATGCCTTCTGCTCGTCAGGTGGTGGGCACGCTGGCTGGTGAGGCACAGGTCTGGGGACACAAACACTGCCACTTCACCTCACTTCAGAAGACAGGGCTGCTGAGTCAATGTAGCAGCCAGCCCTCTATTAGAAAGCAAAGAGATGTTGTTACTATTTGTGGGTTGAGAGACAGACACATACACAGAGAAGTAAGCTAAGTTACACCTATGCTCATTATTATAAGTGCAATAAAACCATTGTGAGTGAAAAGCTAATGAGACTAATTCATCAGAGCACCTGTTCAACAATCTGATGAGAATTGATACCTACTGCTCTGTCCTCCACCACTGTGTTTTGAGCTTGTTAGGCAAAAGCAAATAGTTATGACCAAGCTAAAACCGAAGTTGAATGATGATATTCAAACTGCTCAGCTTAAGTAGACTTGGATATTCAATTCTGGCAGCCCCCCCTCCAGTCTTACCTGGCCAACACTGAATCCACATCAGCAGAAAGGGGGAGGTTAACAGACGGTGGCTGTTCTCTTTTTAAAAATCTCTATTAGCTCTGTTCTTAATACATCTAGATCAACAAGAAATGTGAATAAGTTCCAGTCCTGTTCTGAATGTGGTTTTTCTGTCAGTAATAATAAAGAAGCAGCAGGTGCAGCAGTGTAGATAAAATCGTACTGACCCATCTTCAGTGAGGGCACAGGCTGAGTTCACCTGACATGACTTGGCTAAGCCAGCTTCTGGTTTCACTTCATGATGGAGACTGTTCTGCTCATGGAGGTCTTCAGTGTAGCTGGATGCGAGCCTCAAAAAGGAAACTGTATATTTCTCTCTATGCGGTGGTGTAAACACACTGAAGTGTCTTGTAGAGCAGCTGTGAAGATCAGGATTTTAAACCACAAGCTGATTTTATTTTTCCAAAGTGTGGAAAGGTGAGAAAGAAAAGTACTGTGTGTGGAGCAGAGAGCTGAGGCATCAGAAGTGTGAGAGATCTACTTCAAAGTGCAGTGAAATCAAGTGTGGAGAACCCAGAAATAGACACTATGCATGTTGGACGTTTTAGCTGCAGTGCTAGAGGACTTCTTATCTCTTCAGTTAAAGAGTGCCTTGATTTCTGGACAACTTTAACTTCATTCTAGCACTCTTCTCTTTCAGGAAGTGCTCAGTATTTTTCTGTACACTTACATTTGAGAAGTTGCTTTAAATCAGCCTTGTTGCTGTCTTGTTCAGAGTTAGAGTTGGGATAAATATCTGAATAAACGTTGGGCCTTTGGGAACAGTTAGCCATGCTATGCCCAAAAGGCATTATTCTAAGCTAAGCTATACCGCTGCTGGTTGTAGCTTCATAATTGAAGTGGTTAGTGATTGCCTCTGCCGGTAGACATTGCACTAGACCACCAGCATCTTGGAACTTCATAATATTAATAATAAGTCAGCTAACATTATCGTGCTACTCTAGCAGTCACTATGTAAACAGACATGTAACATTATGTAGCATCAACTTACTGATGGTACTGAGGAGAAGAAAACACAAGGAGCAATAAAGACACCAATGGAGCCAGTTGAGACACTAAGAGAGCCGGTAAAGACACTGACAGAGTCGTAAAGACACAGATGGAGCCGGCAAAGACACTGAAGGAGCTGGTAAAAACGCTGCCATAAAGCAGTATGACATCTTACCTATGTACTAATAAATAATAATAATGATGCCATTACTCCACAATGTCTTCACATAGAGAATAGATAAATTAATTTTTTTTTTTTTTTTTTTTTTTTTACTGCCGTGTTATTGTTTAAAATCTGGTTAACAGGAGCTTTAACAGTCAAGTATTAGTTGTAACAAACTTCTCAGCCTATGTGACACAGAGCTAATATATAGCAGCGGTATTGACCAAGCTCCGAAGTGATCCAGTCTTTGAGAGAGGACTGTTGTATCGAATAAAGAGCCTGTCGAGCTGGAGCCTCCTGCTCCTTACATCGGCAAAACTCAGGGAACCATAGATCACAGAGGGGAGGAGAGAGGGAGGATAAAGACAGCAAACAGAGAGAGATGCAAAGAGCTGGGTCACTGTGCTGAAAGCAGGACACACACCTGAGCCGTCAGCTGTGTGCTGTGCCTCAGACAGACGACACTCTCTGTTGTGCACTTGTCTATCAGCTACTACCACATCTCTGACCCTCTGGCTTCTACCCTCTGAAACTGATGAAGGGTTTGTTGTCTGAAAGCTCCTGCATAACGATCAGCCATAAAATTATGACCACCTGTCTAATGTGTTGGTCCCACTTTTGCCACCAAAACAGTCCTGGCCCTGGAGGCCTGGACTCCTCTAGACCTCTGAAGCTGAGCTGTGGTATCTGGACCAAGACATTGCCAGCAGATCATCCACATGAATGGACCCAAGGTTTCTTAACCTTGTCGTCACACTGTCTCTACCAGCTTGCCTTCTTCCCATAATGTATCCTGATGCCAGGTCTAGGTAAGCGACACACACATAATGTAAAAGAAAACCTGATTCCTCAGACCAGACCACCTTCTTCATTGCTCCATGGTCCAGTTCTGATGCTTACTTGTCCATTGTAGGAGCTTTTGGTGGTGGACAAGGGTCAGCATGGACACCCTGACCGGTCTGAGGCTACACAGCACCATACACAACAAACTGTGATGCTCTGTGTGTTCTGACACCTCTGACATTACTATTTCAATGGTTTGAGCTACAGTTCTTCAGCTCTTTTGTTGGCCAGCCTTCATTCCCCACACACATCAGTGAGCCTTGGTTAGCCATTTTTCTTGCTTTCAACTCGTTAACTTCATGGACTAAATGTTCACCTGCTGCCTAATATACCCTACCCACTGACAGGTGCCATTGCAATTAAATAATGTTAATAACATTAATAATAATGTTAATAACTTCAGCTGTCAGTGGTCATTATGTTATGGATGATTGGTGTATGTTTGTTTGAGCCTTGAGCTTCTCTTTGAGTCCTCTCTGAAGTATGTGTTTTGATTGTATAGCAACCTTTGAGTTAATGTGGACGACATGTTTATAAGGAAGTTGAGAGAAATGGCCTGAGGTGGTCTGAGCTGTGTTGTTGAGATAAAGAATGCTTGAGTGAATGAAGGAGTAATCATGGTGCTTTACCTGTTTCTATTACTGGATGTGTTTTTTTTTTTTTTTTTTTTTTCCATTAATAGCTGCAGCAGTCAGACACAGTGTTACAGTGGATTTCTTTTTTTCCAACCTGATAGCACTGATCACTTCATTGATCCAGTCTTGGGGCCAGTCTGGAGGTGACGAGGTGCTACTGGAACCCTGGTGCCTTTCTCTTATCAATACATCGATCAAATTTTATTTGTACAGTACTGTTGAGCAAAGGGTAGTGCCGTTCAAAGTGCTTTATTGCTGACTCACAGACTAATGATTCACATGTAAATGGTGAAACTACTTCAGGCTGATGCAGACAGAAACACAGATAAAAAATGAATACAATAAAATTAAAAGTAGAATATCCAGTCTAAAGAGGATAAAAGTTTAAAGAGCTGCTCTCAGACAATTAAAAACTCAGCAGCATATACTGTGTATAACCTTTGTGGTAAGGATCACATTAGCAGTATTCGTTTTTATTTCCTGATGACATCAATACAGGTTATAAATGAGTGGTCCTAGATTTGAACCCTGGGGGACCTCAAAAGTAGTTGTTCGTGGAAATAATCTATGAAATCTGTAGGGAAGAAGAGACAAACCATTTCATTGTCTTTAATTGTCATGTTCAATGAACACTGTTCAGTATATGTGACAGGTGTGTGAGTCTTTGTCCATCTGTGCATAACCCAGCACAAATGTCAGGTTCAGGATCTGAAGCCATGTCCAAAAAAACGTTAGAGATGAGACTTGAGAAAGTGAGTACAGTGAGTTACTGACTGCTCTCTTCTCCGACACTACATTCTCTTTTTATGCTGCCTTGCTGTTTTCCTGACAGTGCTGTATATAAAGACACAGTGTGACATCTACACTCTCCATACCCCCCCCCCCCCCACACACACACACACACACACATACACACACACATCCCACCCATGACTGTCCAATATCCTGTTAATGTGTGAGTGACAGATGCATCCAACAGCAGCCTCTGCTCTGACGACGCCTCTTCATATCTGTATCTCATAATGTCTTCATTCTCAGGAAGCACAAACACAGCACATGGCCTTGCTTGCCAGTTGCTGCCCCCACCTCTAAAGAAACCACCCTGTTTTCTTTTCGTTGCAGCTTCTCATTTACATAATCTGGTAGCTCATGCTGCAAAAACACAACTCGTGTACATCTTTTCTTCAGAGATATGAAAAATGGCTTAAAAATGATCTAAAATGATCTGCATTATCTCCCTGTGATGACCTGACAGGTCATTATGCACAACAATGTTCAGGTTATAAATTCAAATGAGATTGAACAGTTTCCATATGCTTGCATTGTCTTAGTTGGGGGTGTGACTATTGATTTATTTTCTGTGAGCATCATATCTGAGAATTGATGATCAGAATAGTTTCAGTTGCTCAATAACAGTTGTTTGTGATGTGTGGCTTTCCCATCCTGTGTGGAGTTTAAATGTTCCTCTATGTCTTTGAACACTACGGAGGAAAAACAGCCTTTCTGCATTTGGATTTCTGTTTGGCTAAACGTGCAATGCCACGTCTAAACTGCAGCTTCTTCATCAATATCATCTTTCCCCTGCAGGGATTTGACTGGGGCAGTGGTTAAAGGACAGAGCCAAACGTGGTCACAGTGTCAGAGGAGATGTGAGGGAGGGACATGGGAGAGGACACATGATTACAGGGCGGGAAGAAGGAAAGTAGACATTAGGAACAAGAGAGCAGTGGCATATAGAGAGGAGGAACCATGAAGCAGAGAGAACAGACTGTAATACCTGCTGGTTAATGTTCAGACTGTTGTCATGAATTGCAATTACTTTGGTCAAGATAATCGTGACATGAAATTTTCATGTGGTCCCACGCCTAATCACATGTAGCAATATATTTTCTGAATATATTTTATATATTTTCAAAATTTTCTTTAAATAGCATGATGGTGTATTTAATGTGTTCCTTTGTTGGGATCTGCTTTGTTCACTTACTCATTCAATCACTCACTCACCTTTCAAACACTGGCCCCTGCACATTAACTACATACAGTGTGGAGCATCTCTCTGCTACGTGTACTGGCTGAAGTGAAAATGTATTTCTGAACTTCCTCCATTTGGGTGTTGCCTGTTACTGGCCCACAGCTCCGCAGCTCCCTCAACCAGCCTTTCCAGTGGGGTCTGAGCACAAGGTTCACTCACTGAAACAGAAGATCCACACCCACATTGGTTCCAGTGCTGGGTCATGGTTTACCTTGCACCATGTTTAGTGGATTTAACTGTGTGTGTGCATTAGGCCCCTGTCCTGAGGGTAGAGCTCAGGTTTCACAGCCCTGCTGATCGAAGAATGAGGTGGTTTGAAGCAGACATGCAGTTCATTGGCTCTCTGAGATCGTAGGCCACTGCTGTGTCCTCTACACTCCAAACAATACAGCCCATCTCTCTGTGGTTTTTAATGGTTGGCTTTGTTGCTAAATGCAGCAGTTGGCGAATGTGTTTACCATCTTTATGATGAAGACTGAGAGGACACAGAGAGGCCAGGCCTCTTCAAATCCCTAAAGCCTTTGGTGTGGGAAAGCTAGCTGATCCAACCTCCTCCTGCCTGGTCCAGAGACCTGAGCTGTGACTCCTCCTGGAGTTTATACAGATTCTGAAAGCTCCATTGCACTGAAGCCTTTTCCCTGACAGATGATGCGATAACAGATGACACTGTGGAGATGTGTGTTCCTTTTTGTGATACATCTGCAGGAAATAAAGTATCTTTAGGTCTGTCACTCCTTCATGGCTCTCATGTAAAGTTGTTTCTTGATTGACTTTTAAATTGTGTTTTGAGTGAATCTTCTCATGCACAAATTGCGACCTCACACTGACACCTGGGGTGGATAAGTGCCTTAATCCAGGGCACTTTAGTGGCAGGTGTTGAACATGTACGTTTTTACATTGCAGGACAAGACACCTGCTCCTTTTCATAGGAAGTCGAAGCTACAAGCTTGTGGAGAAGTTAACTATGACTCCCAAGGTGCAGTTAGGCAAAAAAACCTAATCACACAGCCTAAATTTCTGTCATATAACATATCTAACAGTGGTAACAGAGCTGAAGATTGTACTGGTGACAAAAGTGAAAACAAGCTGCAGTTTGAACCAGTTCAGCAACAGCTTCTAAGGCTCATGGGTATTCTAGTATTCAGAAACAAAGTTGAAATAATTTAAACTGGTTACAACGTAAACGTCTAGGGTGTTCACATGATCCAGGATGGTCCTGAGTTGCTAATATTCAGTTTCAGTGTTCAGTCAGATCAGGTGTTTTCCCCCCGATTCTAGTCTTTATACTAAGTTAATGGATTAAACATGTAACCTGATGTGACATTTTCCTGTGAGCTGAGACCTCATGTTGTGACGTCTCCTCCCTGTTTGTTTCTGTTTGTAGGCGTGGCTCCAGAGGTACGGCTACCTCCCTGCTGCAGACCCCAGAATGTCAGTGCTACGTTCTGCCCGAGTCATGCAGTCTGCTATTGCTGCCATGCAGCGCCACTACGGACTCAACGTCACAGGGACTTTGGACAGCAACACTATAGAGTGAGTAACACCTTTACAAAGTATGTCTCTTCACACAGTAAGAACATAATGGGTAAATTTACCAAATCTGAATGAATCCAGATCTATGCACATGTCTCAATGTAGCTCTCTACATTGGTAAATGGTAAAAAAAAAACAAAAACGGACAATCATGTTGAAACATTCCTTTTTTTATAAATATTCCTTTCCTCTGTTTTTTTTTTATTCAGATCTGTAAAACATCTAAGTCTGTGTGCAGCCTTCTGAAGGCAGATACAGAGTTGCTCTGACATGGTTTAAGTGGGGCCTTTTAATTTGATCAAAGGGGGCTTTTACCCAGAGTGCACCTCTGCTGTCAGAACAAAGGCTGTAAATGCCAAAGCGCTGATACTCAGTGGAAGAGAAAGGGGAGCAGTGCAAGGATCTGGTTCTCCTGAGTCCATCAGTGAAGGGTTTATGTGCAGATTCTACATCATGATGAGGTGATAAAAACCTGCTGAGATGACAGTTGGAGCCCAGGTGTTACCCAGCTGCTCTGTTACCTGCATATCAGCATCACAGTGCTCACTGACATTTGTCCCCAGCACCACTGAAATACCATCTCTGCTCCAGATAGCACTGAGTTTAAATTGGCCACTGAAGTGTGATGTGGACAGACTAACATCTGTCCAACCTCTGGGCTGAAAGTGAGTGTAATGAGCTAACTGTCTTTGTGTGTTTCCCCTCTGCTGCTCCTGGTTGATGCAGCGATAACACGATACGGTGAGGAGTCTTTTATATCAATGTAGCAGTGTGTACCTGTGTAGTGATGAAACATTGCATGTTTAGTGTCAGTGAATTATGTGTTGTGTTTCTTATCTGGACAGCTTTCAATGACTCACTGTTACAGTCTTTTCATCATCATCATTGTTCATAAAAACATGTTGTTGATGAGACCTGGCAGGATGATGATTCTCCTCCACTCTCTTCCAGGTGGATGAAGAAGCCCAGGTGTGGGGTTCCTGACCAGATAGGGGGTGCGTCCAAATTCAGTGTGAGGAAACGGCGGTATGCTCTCACAGGACAGAAGTGGCAGCACAAACATATCACATACAGGTTGGTGGGTTCAGGTGCATCAAAATGTTTATGTTCAATTTCCCAAAGTTAATATTGAGGAGTGTTTCTGTGGGTGGGTGTCCCACCTCCACCTCAAGATAAATATTCTTCATTAAGCAGAGACAGAAAACAGGTTTGCTAACATTAGCCCCTAGAAACGACCTCTCTGCAGCCTGTTTGAACATCTCCCACCAGTGGAGCAGAAGAACAGCTACAGTCAATATTTGATCTTATATGAAGAATCAGAGGTTTGACCAAAGTTCAGCTACCCCGAAACCTTAAACAGACCCTGTCCTTTACTCCTCAGACTACAAGAACCAGCGTAAGAGCCCGACATGCTCCAGAGGCCTAGTCACCAGTTTCATAGTTCACAAGCACATTTTCTGACTGAGTAATAATGTATAGGACAACATGCTGTGATTAGATTACTCTGATGTAGTTTCTGTCAAATAATATATGCACTGCACTGTTGCGTGATCCATGTTCCATAGGATAATCCGTAAGTGGCTGTGGTTTTTATTCCTGCTCTGCCTTCAGGGTAAATGTATGAGCAGTATTACATGGTGAATATAATCTGGTGGATCAGTGACCCACAGCTGAAGTGGGACTGAACATGACTTGGAGCAGAGCTGTGCAGATTATTGCCTGAGCATTTTTCAAAGTACAATGCTGGGATCTGGAGGTATTTTCCTGAGCATTTGGTTCGACTGTGATGGCGTAGATCTGAAGAAAAGAGGAAGATGAGCAGGTGGGATGAAGAGAAGAGGAAGAGGAATAGACGTGTGGAAGTGAGGAGAAGCAGCTGCTGAGAAAGAAATGAGCTGAGAGGAGGAAACCCCAGTGGAGGGCAGAGGGTGCTCTTTGACAGATTAGGGTTATGTAATAGGATGGGAGCATTTTCTCTTTCTGTTTGTCTGTCTGTGTGTCTGTGCGGTACAAGGAAGTGTGCCTGGCCTCCAGTCAGCATCCTGATGTACCTGCAGCTGCTCCTTTTATCTTGGATCTCAATGGGGTAGTTAGAAAACAAATACACATCTCGGTAAAGCTTTATTTTACAGGTCTTGTATTCTTCAGCTCTTCTTATGGTTCCCTAATAATTTATTTGTAAGTTACTGGGATATTTCCTAGTAAAGCCTCCTCAATTTGGTGCTAATTATGAGGGAAAATTATTAAACACCTGGTCATTATTTGTCATGAATGGAGTCTGAAAGTCACAATCCATGATTGAATGAATGAGGTATTTCTCACTTCCCCCTCATCATCATCATCATCATCGTTTTTTGTCTTTACAATGTGAGTATAACCAGCAGGTACTTAATAACTGTAGCAACTCTTTCTCCATTTCCTATAATTGCCAATTAGTACCAAAGTGACCTTTAGTGGACATTTGTAATTAAGTTGTAATTAATACATTAACTTCAGCTAATATTTAGTCAATGTGACATAATGTGACATGGCATGTTTAACTGTTGTGGCTCACAGTGGGTGTGGGACTGAAATGGTTAATATAATGCACAAGAAAGGCTTCAGTCAGCTTATGAATTAATAATGGTGATTATTAATGATTTGAGATTGGGAGCCCTGCAAGGGGCCAAAGGTCAGCCTGTAAACTGAAAGTTTCTTTTTATTAGAGGTTATTTCTCCTTACTATTACTAGTAGACAGGGACTGTGTGTTTTCGACACTGCAGTATCCTGGGTTTGAACCCAGGTTGGTGTCTGTATCATGTCCTTACATCTTCTCTAAAACTTCTTCAAACTCTAAGGCCCAAAAAATATTCTTAGGAAAACAACGCTGGCATTTGGAAAGTATAACAAATGCATGGTCTCCCCAGGCGTGTGCTAGTTTCCATGTAGCCACATGCAGAACTTGCTGTAGGGAGGCACTAATTAGCTTTGGCATGCCTACTGTTCTCCCTGCATGCAGGTACTGTTATAGCACATGAGTTGCATCCGGAATCATTATCACCTCACAGCATGGAGTTTAATATTTGATGTGGCCTCAGAGCAGCTTGGATTCTTTCTTTGTCGTCCTCTTCCTGTTGTGTTTTCCTTTCTTTATCCATCTTACCATTAAAACAGGGCGCACACACAGTTGAATGAAACTGTTTTTTTATTCCTCCAGTGGTCAGTTGTAGCTGAGGCATTCAGACAGTGGATGTGGACTCATGGAGACTGGTATGAAACTTAAAACAGGATGGCCTCCCTGTATTTGTGACGTGTGCACTGTTTGTGTCTACTCTCCATGAGCACCTTAGAGGACAAAGGACCATTTAGGCAGAGACAGAGATACTCAGCAGCTGAGCATCACATTCACCCAACACTGCCTCAGTTGATGTTCAGGAGTCTGGCAGTAATTTGAGGGTTTGCTGGTGCTCGTGCTGAGATGTGAACATTTACTCACACGTCTTGTAGCTCACAACTGAAGAAACACACTTTGTTCTTTACAGTTTAAGCTCACCAGCACCAGCGTAATGCAAAGTGAATGTTATTCATATTTGTCACATGAAAGTGTTTAAGGCTGCAACAGCTTTACCTTAACACTGCTACAAATAACTACATGTAAAAATGTCCCTGTTAACATGTTAAATCACACAGCCACGTACAAGGACTGTTACTTCAAAGAATATGACTCAAGCAGAAGAAATTTACTGGAAAAATATTGTCAGATACAAAATACATCAGTTAAAATGTTCCGAGTAAATTTTAAGAAGTTTAAGAATGGAGTAGAGCTGTGGGGAAAGTTTGTGATTACAAGAACTGATGATAAAACTTTAACATGTCAGAATATCTTCAGGCTACAAGTGTGTATACATTGGTACTTCATTACATTGTTCCCAGGTAAGGTCTACAGAGAGCAACTGACCTCAATACTCAGTTTATTAGGAACACATAGTTAAAACTACTGTAGTCTAACAACAGGTCTGTAATTTATTATTTATTATTTGTTGTAAGAGCTGTGTGATCATTATGGAGAAAGAGGAGTGTGGAGCTGTTTGTTGAGCTGTGTTTCTGTTACGGATGCTGCTTCAACAGTAGAACAAAGGAGCAGAAAAGCCAGAGATGTAGAAACAACATAAACTCCACAAGTTGCAGCTGATTGACAAAATGCTATGTTGCGAGGTAACGCAGGTTGTTGATACTGTACAGTGTTGCACACACCTGTCTGAATGTCACTTTGTGCCTTGTGCATGTGAGGTCCTCCACAGTCTGCTCTGAATCCAGCTCCTCTGCTGGTTCTCAGTCACAGCTGATAGTCACCACCAGTGCTTTAGTGTTAGCCACACCCACCAGTTGGTCACGCAACATGGTAGGTGTGTTTGAAGTACACAGCAAACATAAAAAGTAAATCAAAGTTGTTACTTTCAGTCCTGCACACAGCCTTCAACCTGTGCAGACACCCTGACTGTGACTCCACCGCCTCTGCTGCTAACTGAAGCTTGGTCTTTTAAAATGACACACACTGCATCTCTCCATCAGACCTGTGTCTGTCTGCAGGCTCAGATCTGTCCAAACACAAAATCATCAGCTGTGAGGGAAAGTTTTGCTAAGAGTTGTGTAATCAAAGCAAACACATCTTTAGTCAGCTGTCAGCGAGTTGGCCAAGGAGCAGCAGAGAGAGGAAGAGGAGCATTTTGTGATTTGGTATCAACAACATCAGCAGAACATCTTTAATAAACACTGCTCTTTATTTATATTTCATCTTCCCCTCTCAGGAAGAAATGAATGAGAGCTCACATGCACTGTAAATATGCAGTATATTAATTAGCAGGACTCAGATCTGGTCTGATAGAATTTATTCCTGAGAAGCAAAAGAGGGAGGGGATGTTCTTGAATCAATTTGAAGCATTTGAGACAGAAGAGAAAAAGAAACATTTTGTACTTTATTTACTGCATCAACTGAACACGTCTCCACCCAGGTTAGACTCTGAGCTACAGTGAGAGCATGACACTGAGATATTTTTGGAGCAAAAAAAGTGGAGAGAAGCTTTTCTGATCAGGGGGTTCTC
This sequence comes from Rachycentron canadum, assembly GCA_038496675.1. Taxonomy (NCBI): domain Eukaryota; kingdom Metazoa; phylum Chordata; class Actinopteri; order Carangiformes; family Rachycentridae; genus Rachycentron; species Rachycentron canadum. The sequence continues at coordinate 502,107 of CM076667.1, forward strand.
GGCAGGCACTGGGCTGTTGATAATTCTTAATTAGAAAATAAATTCCAGAGGCTGATTCCTTGCCACACCTGCAGACATTTGAAGGCGGCAGGAGAGGACTCAGCTGTTTCCTCTCACAAATTGCTCCATTAAGCTCTCTGTTGGTGAGCAGAAAGAGTGAAAACAGTGATAGTGACAGTTTTTTTTCTGTGGCCTAGTGTGACGTCAGAGACTGACATCCAGCAGTTCCCTCCTTTCTCAGCTGTTGACTGCTGCTTTGTGTCCCTTCATTTTTCTCTGAGTGGACACAAAGGGGAGGAGAGTCATGCTCTTATCCTGAAGTTGAAGGAGAAGCTCACTGATCAAACCCTGATCATCGGTGTTTCCCCGCTGTAATGTTTCCGTCTTTCTTCTTGTGTCCATTCAGTATAAAGAACGTGACACCCAAGGTAGGAGCTGAAGAGACCCACGATGCCATTCGGCGAGCCTTTGACGTCTGGCAAAATGTGACACCACTGCGCTTTGAGGCTGTGCCCTACAGTGAGTTGGAGAGGACCAAGAAAGATGTGGACATCACCATCATCTTTGCTTCAGGTTTCCATGGTGACAGCTCACCATTTGATGGCGAGGGTGGCTTTCTTGCTCACGCCTACTTCCCAGGGCCGGGAATTGGAGGGGACACACACTTTGATTCAGATGAGCCATGGACCCTGGGAAACCCCAACCATGATGGTAAGACTTTTATTACTCAAGATGTTGTTGGCCATGTTTATTGACAAACACAGTCACATCAAACACAGATAAACAGACTTGAAGTGTGACAATAGGCCTTATGTGATCAGCATGAATGAAACAGCCTGTGTGGACAGCTTGACTGATGAAAATGGGAGCGAAATGACGCCACAGAAAAGCTGTCTGATGGATACTAGCTTTACTGGAGATTTCCAGTCTGGTCTGATGTGGATTTAGTCCGATTTGTTGAGGTTCAGTCCTTCCTGTCCTTGCTGAACTCCTGTGTAATAACCACATCACCTCCCTCTCCTCTAAGTGATACAGCCTGTTAAGTTGTGTATGAGCCTTCAGCTCTGTACATGGTGACCAGCTGTGTTGCTGTTTTTGTGTGTGTGTGTGTGTGTGTGTGTGTGTGTGTGTGTGTGTGTGTGTGTGTGTGTGTNTGTGTGTGTGTGTGTGTGTGTGTGTGTGTGTGTGTGTGTGTGTGTGTGTGTGTGTGTGTGTGTGTGTGTGTGTGTGTGTGTGTGAGAGAATCAGTAGCAGCCAGTCGAATAGCTCCAAGGTCAACCTCTGAACCCTGTGTGTCTTTACTGTGGTGGTGACACAGTTTCGTAAAAGACAAAACAAAAACACTGTTAATACACATAAGACAATTAAAGACAAATTACGTTAACAGTTAAAGATGAATTAAAGTTAAATCAAGACAATTAAAGATAAATTAAAGGTGAATTAAGACAATTAAAGGTGGTGAATAAAAACAGGCAAAGATAAGTAGGTGCCTGGTTCATTTCCTTGACTGGACTTTTGATCTGTCATACTGTTATAAGGGTATATTTCCTGCCTCCTTCTTTGACTTGCTCATTAAATCTGAGGGGTCAGTCTGCCCTGTGGTCCACACAGTCAACCCAACAGGACTGGCGAGTCAGAACAATGAGAGACCAGGAGATACTGCTCAGAATTAAGGGCAAAATTGAAAACAAAAAAGAGGAGTTACTAGCACGAGAGAGATAACATAGAGAGAGAGAGGATAAGAGAGAATGGCAGAGTATCTCTAGTCAAATATTAGAGGTTGAAGAGCTCACAAGAGAGACAGACGGAGAGGGAAAGACAGAAAGCAGCACAGAGAAAAAACATTTGAAGAGGAAAGTGGAGGAGATGAGTGGGAGCTGCTGAGCGCTCTGCGTCAGAAATAGAAGTGAGGAAGTTGCTGTGGAAGACTGAATTTTAAGTGAGAGCAGCAGGGCTTTAGCTGGCTTAGATAATATGTTGTGAACAGCTTTATTTAAGGCTGTTTGATCAAACTGACAAGAATCAGTCCTGCAGCTCCAGAAACACAACACAGTAAAGTCACCTCAGGTAAACTAATGATGCATCTGCTGCATCAGTTTCCCACACAGTAGACACACACACACACACACACGCTCTCGCACAGCCTCTGCTGTTGCGCCTCTAGGATGGATAAGCAGCTGTCATTGAAGGCTATGATTCAGTCCCACTCACACACACACACACTTCTCCCCTCCATGCAGTACTAATACAGCATCCACACCGCTGGTAAACATCCCATAATGCTGCATACAGATCTCTACACACTCTCTAGTTGTCTTCCTTTCCAAATATGAACATGCACTGGCTGAATCCTTTCATATTCACTCCTATTCCTGCATCATGATGAGTGTTAAGCTGAGCTGAACTTGACACTGCCTGTAGTCAGGACCCTCACACCAAAATCTGCAGCGGATATCAGCTGCTGTGTCTTGCTGCCAGGTTTGTCTTGTTTTGGCTCAACAACAAACCTCTGAGGCAGTGTGTAAGCTTTGGAGAACTACAACTAAAAGCCTGGAAGATAGTGGTACACTAAGTATTACTAATCTTACTACTGATAATTGGACATGGTCCTGTGTCATTGTGCACAGTTGTAACCAGTGTGGGGGTTGAAATGCAGGAGTGTTGTGGTGTGATACTGGCCCTGTTTCCTCTCTGTTCCTTCTCTCTGTTCCATATGAGAGATATCATCACTTAATGCAGTCATATATACAGGTATATGTTGTATATGTAATGATGCTTCAGTTACTGTAGGACAGATATTATGATGATATTATTGTTCTGTGAGTTGAGTGTGATTCTAAGACCTGCTGCAGATTGTAAAGTGTCGCTGAGCAAAAATATCCTGAGAGATGGAGGTTCTTAGACCTCTTCTCCCTTCATTTCCCATCTGTCTCACAATAATATTGTTGTGTTGATAGTACACACAATATAATAATAGTGTTGCTGTTCTGGTGAGATGATAAAATCTGGTCCACAGTTTAACAGGTCCATGAATCTGGACAAGGTTTGTCAGACACTGCTCAGGTCTAAGACCTAACTTCGTAAATACTTTGTTCTAAACATTCATCTCTGTGTCCATGTATACCTGAACAGCTGGGAGTGATGTCAGTTTTACCCAGAACTAAACATCATATCTGGGTCTGGCCTTTCTTTTATTTTCTCATCTCTCCTCCTTTTATTGTGTTACAACTACACAAAAACACACAAAACTGTGTCACCACCACAGTAAAAACACACAGGGTTCAGAGGTTGACCTTGGAGCTAGTCGACTGGCTGCTACTGATTCTTGCACACACGCTGCTGGCTTAATCCCGCTACACTGTTGTCAAGAAGGATCAGTTGTCATGGTGACTGTTGCCAGCATCATACTATAGATGTTATTATTGTTGTTGTTTTGAATAGTGATGTCACTGATGCACACTGGAGGATTAATCTGTGAGTCCATGAAGATAAACACTTTCATCCACGTGTTAAAGTGCGCGCGCACACACACACACACACACACACACACACACACACACTCACTCATTCTCTCTCACCACAGCTGAGACATTTGAGGACAGAGGATTACTCAGAGTTACACTGAGTGGGATTTTTAGCACACACAGCAGAATGAGGTTCATTAGGATTATCTAATGGCACTTTAAGACAGACTCAGATGTTTGCTACACAGCAGCTGCTTTCTATATGTGAGTGTGTTTTGATGTTTTTGTCATGTAGCAGAGAAAGTGGTTGGATGTCTTTGAAACATGCTTCACCACCCTAGCATCATGAAGGAGGCCTCTCATCTGAGGACTTTTGAGCAAAATGTTGATGTAAACAAGTAAAGCAGTTTATCAAGCTGTTGCATATTTAGATGTTAGCATTCATCTGCTGGAGGCTCAGTGCCTCTGTTCTGCTTTGAAATAATTTTTCATCTTTTTTGACTTCCTGCCTCAAAGTCTTCATCAAAGCAGTAATTTCACTGAAGACATTATCATGGTGACCAAGGGATGAGGATCAGAATCCCTCGTCAATGTAAGAGCTTTCATTTGGTCTCACGGTAGTGTAGTATTCAACCATTTCATGCAAGTGGTGCCGAAATAATTGTCTGTAGTTCGTTCGTCTGTCACTGCCTCTGAGCCCAAAAAGATGCCTGCTGACTGTTGAGGTCTGTCCTTCCATCTTACAGTGCTCCCCATCTCACTTCATCTGATTTCACCCTGAGAACTCGCACGTTATTATGTTGAGGATTGCACACAGATAGCTGCTAGCATTATTTTAGCCATGATGTAGCACAGTGAGAAACCACAGGGAGAGAGTATGAGGGGATGGGTGATCAGCCAATATCCCTGCTGAGAGTGCAACACCCCTGGGGGCGAAACAGAGAAGTGGTTGTGGAGCTCCTACAGCTGCCCTACATTCCTTGACAGCTCGGCTTCACAGGAGGCTGGACGAACAGCTGTGAGGGTAAAATGTGGATGCAGAGATGGAGTGCTGGCAAACAGAGAGACACTGCATCAGGAAGGAGGAAACTGGAAGTGGAGATAGATGTTTAGATTGTCCTCATCAGATCTCAACGTGCCACCATTTGCAGGAGGCATCCTTTTGTTCGACAGGTTCCCATTTCTGCACAAAAAAAAATGAACAAGCAGGAACAAGACGCTCAACAGTGCTTCATCACAAGGTCGTCTTTGTGGGCTGAGGCTGCTGTGTTTTTCTTTGTGAAAAATCAAAGCGATGCTCACAGGAATAGATAAGACAGGTTCCATTTTGACTTTCACACACTGAGGCTGATTGGATTTTACGAAAAAAAAAAAAAAAAAAACACCCCTTCAGTGCATACCTCGACTTCACACAAACACCCCGCCTCACCCGATGGTGACTTATAAGGTCTGGTATGCCTTCAAGGTCCTCCAGCCTCCAGTTGTATCAGTGAAAACTATGTAACATAACACAGCATGCAAGCTAGACCTACACACAGGAAATGAGAGATTCCAGGGTGTTATTATTTTCCTCACCTTTGCCCCGAGAATGAACCAAAGAGGTTAGAAAAACACAAATACACCAAGAATTTCTGTTTAAAGAGATCGGGATTAGAGGGTGGGGGCTGGCTGCTGTGGATAGGGCACTCAATGACGGAGTGATGACTGGCTGAGGGAGAGGATGTCAGGACAGACATTGCTCAGCTGACTGATTGATGGTCATAGCAGAAAGCTGGGTTCCCTGATGTCAATCAACAGAGTGGTTTATCATTGATGTGCAATCTCTGAACATTCAAAGTCACTGTCATTTTGGGCGTTTCTACCAGGGGACAGAGAAATTAGCTCAATCTCCAGCTTCTTACAGTGTCACGCATTGTCATCTGGCGTTGCCTCAGTCAAGTCAGGATGTTGTACCAGAAAGAGAAAATAGAAGAAGACAGAAAGAGAGATGAGATGATGTTAGAGCAGGTACAGTGGAGGAAAGAGGAAGGGAAGCAGAGGAGGAGTAGAGCATATGGTGTCCTTGCAGGTTTATTTTTAGGTTACTACTCCTACTGGGTGAATAGGAGGAAGCAGTGGACCCTGTTAACTGGGTTTAGTTGTTGTGATATGTTTTCAAAGCACTGTGGCTAGACAACAAAATGAAAAAATAAATGAAGAAACTGGCAAACATGAGGTTGAAAATGCAACAGTTTCAGATATGTGGGCGAAAGTTGAACTACAGAAAAGTAAACCAAGAAACCTGATGATATTTCCCGCTAGTTGTCTATCTGTCTGTCTTTGTGACAGACAGTAAAGAGTCCAGAGTGAACAGTCATTTCTCCTTGTTGTCCAGACATTGAAATTACAGTGTATATTTTTACAAATATAAATTTAGAAAGAAGTAGAAGTCCTCTGTATGTTGTTTGGGTTTAGGAAGTGGAGTTTGTCTAGAGAGAAAGGTCCATCCGTCAGACTTTATCTCTCAGTTTGGACGTCGTCTTGGCCTTTTTTTAGTTTCTTATCAGGCATTTTGGTCAGCTAGCCCTTCTCTGCATGTTATTCCACTTCGTGTTTGGATTTCTTGTTCCAGCCCAGCCACTCATGCATTTGGTCTAATTTTCTAAGTGACGTCTCCTCTGTGTCCTGTAGCTGACTCAGGTTTGTGATGGCAATGGGGGACTCTGGGGGCTCTATAATGTTATGGAACACAGTCACTACTTTTCATGTCGCAGCAGATCTTTGTGAATGTAAAGGACTGAGGAATAGTGCCACTGAAAAGCAAAACCAAAATATGAGCTGATGACTGAGAGACTGGAGCCACGTACCTCAATGAGGCTGTACACGGTAGACTGCAACAGACTGGTGGCTCAGGTAGCCATGCAGTGGTTTAAGTGACTTGTTTTCTGTCCTGAAACCAGATGAGACTTAGATTTTCTTCATATATTATTTGTAATTTCTCAGTAAGCAGTTTTAATGTGAAATCTATGCATTAATAAAGTAAATTGAATTTGATGTTCAATTGAGTGAAATTTTCATAAACTTGTGTGTGTGCATTGGAAAGTTGACGATCTGAGTTGGATGACTGAGAAAGAAAAAGAAGTACATCATCGGCATAAAGCATTTAAAGATTTGAATTTGATTCTGTCTTGTAATTTTCAGTGTAATATCATACAAAGATAAAAACCGATATCTGATTGTGGGTTTTTGCCTCCAAGCTCTTGTACAATGAAAGGGTGACCCAGCAAAGTTAAATAATTCTGTCTCCTCTGCCTCTTTCTATCTCCCAGAGAAAATAAATGAGCATAATCAGATGTTTTTTCTCACCACATGAGCAGATCTTTATCTTTCACATGAGGACCTCCACCATGGCTGATGCTTACTGCAAACAGAAGAATTTGTGGGAGGACATAGGCAATAAAACAGAACAGACAACATATGCACAGACAGACACACACAAGCTCTTCAAGTGTACTGGAAGACCTCACTACTGTATAGGCAGCTTATCTTAACGATGCAATGGGACAGTTGATACCACATGATGTAACACCATGATACCATTCAGTGAAACACAATAGATCAGTGTGTGCTACAATGTGAGCCAGTCCAGAAATGTAAATATACCTGATGCAATGATATACAACATGACATCAATACATGAATATATATTGTGGTGTACAACGTCTGTCAGCGAGATATGATATAATACATACAGCTCAAGCTGTTTAAGGAGCAGCAGCCACCGTGCTGTGCTCCTTTATTTGCCCTAGGCTGTGGAAGGAGTGAGGTGCAGGAATCAACATTCAATAGTTTTTATGATAGGAAGCCACAGAGTTTATGGGAACTGTAGCCTTAAATTTCTATTAGATGTAGAAAAAGCATGTGTAGATAAAGGCTGCAACATATATTGTTAATCTGTAAACTGGTGTTTGCTTCAGCTCCTAACACATAACCATGTTCGTTTCATCTCTAGCTGTGATTACCAATGTGGATTTAAATCACTGTGCTCACAGCTTCACAAAAAACATGACATGAAGAGACAGAAAGCAGAGAGATCCTCATGCCTCCTGCCCACCAGGCTGCCACTAGAAATAGACGGCTGCCTACTGACAGCAGCATCAACTTCCACGTGGGCGGCAGCACTCTCTTCCGCCCACACACATGAACACACACATGCACATAAATCATGCACCTGGGGTGGCTTGCCCTCCCACTGGTCAGTCAGATGCTCTCATAACATTGTACCCATAATCCTTAGCAAACAAGAAGTGTAAACAAGCCTGCCAGGGGTACATGTCATTCTGAGAACACAAATATTTTATCTCTTGTGACTCCTCTGTCCCAGTGGAATATCTGCCCACTGTGTATTAAAGTTGAAAGCAGCCATGTTGGCATCCATGTTTGTTCACATGTTTGAATCTTCTTGGACACTTCTGTTCCTCAAGCAGCTCCTTCTCCAACAGCCTGGATCATAAGACAATGTGCTCTCTACAAATAGTTGTATTAGATTGACATTAAGACCTCATCAGTGTCACTCATCAGGAAACTCAGTGTCTGGAAAGATCTAATTTGTAGTTCTGCGTCCTGGAAGAAAGTCTCACTTCTGGATTGAAGACTGGATTTAGATTGGATTGACTGAAGAGGACTGTCTGCAGGAAATGTTCTGATGGTTGAAATACAAACGGTAAAGGAAGCTGAAATAGAGGTTAAAATGTAAGTTTTACAGATGTTAAAGTAGAAATCTTTAAAGGAATTGGTATCAGTTCAAGTGTAAACAAAAAGATTTAACTTGAACTGTTGTGAATCTTTTTATTTTTATTGAAGCACATTCAAAATCCTGAACCAAGAAACACAGCATAGAACCTGCAAACCCTGTAGAAGCACAGTGAAGCGTTTACAGGAACAAAACCAATATGTCTTCAGTATCTCATCTACCAGTTCTTTTTCCATGTTGGTTTAACGGTTCATGGATGGAGAGTTCACACTCAGTCTGTCATATAAAACAGGTACAGAGGTCAAGACTCATTTTATCCACTGGACAGTTGTTTATCATTCATTTCTGAATGAGGCTGTTAGGTGGGGCTCCTCATAGATGAGGTGTAAGAGAAGAGTGTGCTCTCAACCTGAGGGATCTGCTCATGTGTCTCCAGATGCTGCTGAATACTGGGATTAGTATACTGTTTGGAACAGTTCAGGACATTTTCTGAATTTACCAGGGAATCTGAATTAGTCTCTACAAGGTGTCTCTACCCATGTTTAAAGAGTAGAAGAGTTAATGAGGTTTTCCAGGTATGTACTATACATTTCTAGTATTTTGGGACTAGTTTCCTCTACAAGTTCTCACCAGTATTTCTGTGGTGAAGTAACATCCATGTTAGCTGAAGGAGTGTGTGTAAACCTGTGAATGCACACACCAATGCTTGCAAATGCATTATTTATGATTAATGACCGCAATGAAAATGTACACACATCCCTGTCTGGCTCCCAGGTGCAGCATAGAGATAAACATGACAAGAATAAAGGATGTCCTTTCCTTGGCAGGTTGCTTTATTTACCTCAACTCCACAGGAACCAACAATATTTGGATCCCTGGCAACGTTCCACACTGAACTTCAGTCTGTAGCAGCCTCTGTAAATAAATAATTACCCTGGTGTACATATGTTGTTCCCATCAGCTGTGGCTTTGTTCTCTGACAAGCTTGTGAGAATTTAGTGTAATAGATTCAACAGCGCAAGTGCTGCTCCACCAGTGTCAACAGCCTGGAGGGAGGAGAGCGAGTGAACTCCATCCTACTAACTCCAGGTTCAGGGTTAGCCTGGATTAACTGGTCGTAACGATGACAGAGAGTGGCAAAGTTTCCACTAGTTATCAAGAGATTGTTCAACTTACATTAACCAACCATCATTTCAATACCAGTAAGTTAGTGGGTGCCATGTAGGGGTCATTAGAGCCCCAATAACACAAATTTTTGCCTCTTCAGGAGGTTAATCCAACCATGCTATGGTTGCTTCTGCTACTGTCATACTTAGGACTGGGGATCGAATCCCCATTCCAAATTCAAACTTGTTCAAAAATGCCAAGAACCGGGTACCTGGAAAAGTCAATTCTGGTTATCGGCTCCTAGATGTCTACAAGCACATTTACACCACCATCTGTCAGGACCTGTTTACATTCAACATCATCAACACAGTAGCACCTTTGTCTCGATTCAGGGGCCAAATCCTTAAAAGACTGACAGACACAGCACCAGGGAAGGGTGAGCAGAGGCAGTACTTCTTCTATAGCTATAACAGTTTGAAATGTATACAATACAATCCACCCCATAAGAAACAAGCTTGACCATCTTGGAATCAAAACAGGGCATCCATAAAAACTTGAATCAATAGAATCAACAAATATGTGAATTTGTGATCAGAATCAATAAGATTCAAACAATACCAAACCCAGAACAAACTGTGTTTTATCATTGTAGTGTTTGGTTATAGTTGTTGTTGTGGTGGGGGTCACATTTCTAATGGCCAATAGTGTTTTCTCTTAGCTGCTGGTGAAGGTTTTGGACCAAACTGTGAGGGTGTGTTTGGAAACCGACAGAGCAGCAGAATGCAGCCATTGTACTTTGGCTGCTTTCTTCACAATGGTCACTCTGTCACTCTGGTTTGACAGCCAGCAGAGATCTGTGTGCCTGAAGCCCTCTGAGCCAGGCACTGAACCATTGGGCTGAGATCCAGTTCTCATTGACTCACGCTCTGTGTGTGCTGCCACTGGGCACTGCCTCTCACCTCACATACTGACTCTGCAGCGTTCCTGCAGGGTCCAGGTTGGTGTTGGATGAGGTTCTGGCTCAGAGAAACATCCAGTGTTAGTCATGTGGGATAACAGCTGGTTCCCCCTGTTCTCCTTCCACTGTGTCAGTAAAACACCTCACATCATCAGCACTGGCTTACTTTGCGCTGCAGCTCAAATCAACTATTAATTATTAATTATAGGTGTTCAGTCACCTTTCATATATTTTACTTGATCAGTAGTGATCAGGTGGCCCACCATCTGCTTATGTCATGTCACTGAGCAGTACTTTGACAAATGAAAGCTGCTGTAACATCAGATCATTTTCTGTGTAGCACAAACTTCATGTGTAGGATGGAGGTCAGTGAGAACGTCAGTGAGTCCCAGCCAGAGGACAGACTGTGGATTAGCTCAACTGATGTGGGAAGAGAAAGTAGAACTTTTATATAATTCATTGTAATAAATAGAATCATTTCAATAAGATCCAGTCTGTGTTAGTCTGTGCGGGAACATTCAGACTCTGCGCAGCCAAACCACCAACATTCCTGACGTTACAATTAGCACCTTTTTGCATTTCCTGTGCAGCAGACTTTCTTCAAGCCTCTCCTGAAAGTGCCGTGTCAGCCACTCTGGGGGCTGTGGGAGCTGAACAATAGGAAACATTGAGGTCTACTGGGACAGAGTGAGCTCATGTCAGCTTACACTTGGACTCACAACAGCAGCAATAAGAGCTGCAGCTGTGTTCCTGGAGAAAGGGTGTAGGAGTCAGAAACAGTTAATCTCTGCTCTCTTGGTCTGCAGTAAGTGAGAGTTGTAATGGCTTTGTTTGTGGGTTTTTGGCAGTTCATGATGTTAATGTGGTGTAAATGTAACAAGAGATGTTGAGATTTGAAAAGAAGAATTGAAAAGAAGGATGAAGCTAACAAGTGGACAGACAGTCTGCTGGTCACCCAGGCTTGTAGCTGATGTCATGCTGAGTGAACCACAGGTGTTTAGTTAAAGACTAAGGAAGCAAAGAGGGTTACAGGCCCCTAGAGGCCTGCACTGACAACCTGAGCTATTACTGCAATTGAACGGCCAAGTCCAGGGCCCCATATCTGATTTGTGGGCCAGTGTGTGTTTATTTGTGTGTGTTTGTCTGAGGCCCAGTATTCTCACGTCATGTGACAGGCTGCAGCAGCTGTGCCATGTGCAGGGATCTGGTAAATTATGGAGAAAGATCAGGTTGAGGTTTTTTGGTTTCTAATCACAATCCCTGTTTACTTTACTGCAGCCCCTGTGGGGACAGACAGAGAGAAGTACATCTGATCATAAATCTCTGGCAGCTCTCCTCCTCTACCTTCTCCACTCCATCTTCTTTTTCTTATTTCTCCTTTTCGGCTACACTATCTCATTAGCAGCAACCTTGACCTATCCAGAGGAGAGTGTCGGCAAGACTGCTGCCGCTGCGGGCTGCCACTGTGATCACCGCCCACTTAACATGAAGAGAAACTTTTCAATAATGTAACAGAGCTGAAGCTGCTTTGTTACTTAAGTTGTAGATGCTGTGCTAGAAATAGACGGTTGATGAATAATCACATGGTTTTTCCTGCACAGAACTCTTTCATGAGCAGAGCACCCCTCCTTCACCCCCCAGCTCTTCAGGGCTGAGATAAGGCCACTGACAGGAGGTTTATGTTACAAATGCCAAGGTCAAAGGTTGCAGTTGTATAATTCATCATCTCCATCTACTTGATAACAAACAGCCTTGAGTCTTATCATCTTCCTCGCCTCAGTTTTCCCCCTTCTCTTTATCATCCTGTACTTTTTTCACTTTTCCTCGTGCAGCTATCTCTTCAAATGCCCTTTCTCCTCAATTCACCTCACCTTCTCTTATCTCTGTATTTGCCTTCTCTCACTCATCTTTCCCTCCCTCCTGTAACTTTGTGTCTCGCCTTCATCTCTCTTCTTTCCTCCTCCTGTACACTGTTCCCTCTCATTACCTCTTTGTCTCTTTCATCCTTCGTTGTCTGCCTCACACCCTCACCCTCTCCTTCCACTCCTCACCATCTCCTGTGTATGCTTTGTATACCTTCCAGCTGATAATTAGCCAGACAGTGCATGCTGCCTTTGCTTTGTTTGTGGCCCTGAGGCCGAGAAGACGTCCCCATCTACAACAGCAACCAACACAAAGTGACAACACTGACCTGGAATGGCCCCAAGGAACAGAAAGGCTGATGCAAGATCGAGAGATGGAGAAAGACGGAGGCAGTCCTTCGTTTTTCTCATCCAGCTGATGTGACCAGATCATCTGCACCAGGACCTGGACTGGTCCAGCTCTCATTTGTGCTGTCTGTAAATAACTTAGATGTGATATTTAGCATATAACACACAGTACATATTTACATGCTATATCACATACATTTGCACATTTAATATGAAATCTGTTTTGACCAGCTGTTTCAAACCATGGTCACATCTGTGGACAGTAGCTGCTGCAGCTATCGGAGCACATTAAAACAATGTTGATGTTTAAAACCTTCTGCCGGACGAGGTTTGGTGTGCTGACTAAATCACTGAGCTGTTCCTCTCTTCTCTTTATCTCTTTTCTCTGTCTCTCTTTATTTGCTATAAACTCTATCTCCAGACACTTGTTCAGAATTACAAGCTTGCATAAATTTTGACTCAAGTTTTTGTATCTTACCCAACTTTAACAAGCCGTCTGTTTTCATTGGAAGAATTTGGCTGAAATGTGAAGCCTTTTCCACAAAATCCTGTATATTAATGCAATCTGTCTGTCTCTGTGTTTTTACATAGACTTTACATCAACCCTGTAAAGACTCACTGACATTTATACAGTCAAATATCCTTCATGAGAGCCCAATTAGGCCATTTGTCTGTGGTAGCCTGCTCAGTAAATTCTTAAGTAGTCTACTGTACCTGTTAAGAAGGGAGCTGAATCAGTCTGTATCTGCTGATGTGTTATTCATGTGACAGATTTGCAGCAGATAAGTGCCTCCCTTTAGTAGGAATCGCAATGAATAAGTGATACTCTTTCTCCTGTCGAGTCTCTTGCTGTGATAAGATCAACAGGGAAACATAAAACTGAAGAGAGTCGGCAGCAGGGAGAGCGAGGAAATACAACATTTTAGATCCTATTTTTAGACTGACCAAAACCATTCTAACTTTTATTGAAAAAGCCCAGCTTTTGCTAGTGTTTTTGTCTTTATACTTGTTCTTCTCCAATGAAGTGAGATGTAAACTTTTTGGGGCAGTAAATGTCTGACTAGAATCAGGTTAGCAGCTTCTCACAGACAACCAGTGTGCTACTATAAACAGCATAAGACAGGGCAGTCTGGCCAATGATGTCGAGCCTCTTCTGGAGGAAGATCAGAGCGAAGGCTCAGGAGGAGTGGTTTCTGTCCTTGTTTTGGTTGCTGGTGATGCAAGTTGAGGAACTTGAAGCCTTAAATCCCAAATATCTCAGGCCAATACAGCTGTGGAACTGTGGGGAGAGGCTTGACTGTCGGCCACAGAGCGTTCCAGGTCAAAACGTCGATTTGATAATCAGTTCACCTTGACTGGAGACTAATTTCAGAGAGCAAGGTTCTCTTTCTCTCTCTCTCTCTCTCTCTCTCTGCCTCTGTCTCTGTCTCTGTCTCTCTACCTCTATCTCTGTGTCTGAGTGGAATATCTCTCTTCAGCGGCTGTGGCTTTCTACATAATCCACTCAGGTGCATAAATGCTGGATTATCTGTGCTCATACACACGCGTTCACATATGTTTGAATACATGATGCAGACTTTATGGACTAAATATGAGCTGAGCTAAAACTTTTCCCAGAATGGCTGCTGTTTATTTAAATTATCCAGAACTTGGCTTCATTTTGAAGCAACCACTGTGGCACTGCCAACCAGAGCAGGTGCAACCCGACAAGCTGTGAGGTGAACATGAACATAACCCCATCTTTATGTTTATGTTTATTTGTGAGAAATAAATGTTGCAAACAAATTTACTGTGGCACACAGCACTGACAGACCATCTCTCTCTTTTCTCTCCGTCTGTCTCTAGGTAACGATCTGTTCCTGGTGGCAGTCCACGAGCTTGGCCATGCTCTGGGCCTGGAACACTCCAATGATCCTACGGCCATCATGGCTCCGTTCTACCAGTACATGGACACTGACAACTTTAAACTGCCGATGGACGACCTGCTGGGCATCCAGAAGATTTACGGTATGACCTCCTGGCTTCATTCACATCCACAAATTCATTAGAGACACATCCCTCATTGAGGGTTAAAGGGGTTTCACTAATTGCAGAGCTTTGTCCTGTCAAGAAGCGGGTGCAGCTGTGGGCCGAGTCTGTCTGACAGGAACGGATTCATGTGGCCCTCCAGCATCATTTTCTTTTTACACCCCCAGATCTGAATTAGTAGCCCAGGGGGTAGAATCGACATAGACATGCTGTCTGGTGTGTTGTGACAGCGGTGTCCCTGCTGATCTGTCACATGAATGGCTACACACGCACACACACACACACACACACACACACACACACACACACACACACACACACACACATGCTAGCACAGCAACACACATGCACTCAAGAACCTGCCATATGCTTACATGGTCAGGGCTCATCCCTGTTGGAGTGATAGACCTGGGCACATGATCAAATCTCACCTCATTCTCTTGTGTTTTCCTCCTCTCTGCCGCTACACCTCACTTCTTCCAGAGTTGAATGGCAGGACAAGTGATGGCAGCTCCTCGCTTAGAAAATGTGTTTTCCACAGTCTTTGGTCACATTTTCATTTAAAGGACTCTGATCTGATCTGAACCCAGTCCAGTCAGGGCCTTTCAAACTTACTCTAAAAGGAGCAGATGCTTTGTCCTGCAGTTGTTAATCCTATGTATTGATGACTGAAGCAGTAAAGTATTGTGTTGATCCAGACTCTCTAAATCACTAACTGTGTGTCTATGGAAAACTGAATGGGACAGTTACTGCAGAAACCAGAAGAGCCTGAAATAACTCCTCACACTTCACAGCTCTGTTTGTCACCTTTGCTTCCTTCATGGTGGATGTGGAAGATAAACAGGGATGATAGTTGGAGCTGCACAGTTTAGATGAATTAGAAAGTGCTGACTTTCAGGTAGAGGATAAGAAAGGTGTGAAGAAGTGTTTTCATACAGGTAGAGAAAGAGCGATTGAATTTAATTTGCTGGGTAGCATCATGTGGTGAGCAGTGACAGTGCAGGATGGAGCAGCTCTGGACATGAAGCTGTGCTCTCTCTGTTTCTTACCTCAGTGTAAGGTCATTCTACAGTAAGGGAAAAACACCTGCTGGTTCATCAATACTTATATTCCTTTTACATGAATATAAAATAAATATAAAATTCATTTGATATTTATTAATGAAGAGTTTTTATCAGTCATAAATAATAAAGACAAACTATATACAGACACATTGTCGTTTAGTCTGTAGTTTATTTTTCTTGGAATTTCCTGAGATTTGAATTAACGACTTTCCACCCTTGGAGAGACTAGCCCACTTCCTGTTTACATAAGCTACATGAAAACCCATTGGTGTGCATGATGACGTTAGAGAGAAGTGAAAACTAGCATGAGGCCATTCACGTCAAAGAGTCATTACTGCACTGAAGTACACCCCAGGTCTTTACATGCACCACAGGTCATGGAATAAATTATGTTATATTAAAAGCAATGAACAGATCAAATCAATAGTTTGTTTGTCAGCTGGTTTCAACCTACTGTCAGCTGGTTTCAGCCTTGTATCAGCTAGTTTCAGCCTAGTCTCAGATGGTTTTTAGCCTAGTGTCAGCTGGTTTCAGCCTAGTCTCAGATGGTTTTTAGCCTAGTGTCAGCTGGTTTTTAGCCTAGTCTCAGCTGGTTTCAGCCTAGTCTCAGCTGGTTTCAGCCTAGTGTCAGCTGGTTTCAACCTACTGTCAGCTGGTTTCAGCCTAGTCTCAGCTGGTTTCAGCCTAGTCTCAGCTGGTTTTTAGCCTAGTGTCAGCTGGTTTCAGCCTAGTCTCAGCTGGTGTGCATGATGACGTTAGAGAGAAGTGAAAACTAGCATGAGGCCATTCACGTCAAAGAGTCATTACTAGTCTAGCTACCTAGTCTCAGCTGGTTTCAGCCTAGTCTCAGCTGGCTTCAGTCAAGTCTCAGCTGGTTCAGTCTAGTCGGGTTTAGGGACTTGTTGCTTTGACAACCACTCCAGATGGATCTAAACTCAGCTTCTAAGCACTTGTGTGTGTGTGTGTGTGTGTGTGTGTGTGTGTGTGTGTGTGTGTGTGTGTGTGTGTTTAGACTGTATGGACCTTTAACACGTGTAGTGAGACAAACCTAAGCAACCAGCTGCTGAGGTTCATGCTTGTCAATTCCTCAGAACACATTTTTTGATCTTTCAAGTGTAATGATTTACATTTGTTGTAATGTGTTGACAGTTTGTTGTGAGGTGTGGCCCTCATCACTCCACCTCCCTTTAAAGCTCTGATAACAACAACCAGTGAGATGTTTCTGTCTTACTCCCTCCAGGGCCTCCAGATAAGATTCCCCAACCCACTAAGCCTTTGCCGACGGCACCCCCACCACGCTCCCATCCTCCTTCAGACCCCCGTAAACCAGACAGGCAGACGCGACCTCCGAGGCTGCCCCCAGGGGACAGACCTTCCCACCCCAACGCTAAACCCAACATCTGTGATGGAGGCTTCAACACCCTGGCCATACTGAGGAGAGAGATGTTTGTCTTCAAGGTGAGAGATGAGTCTGTGATTTAGAATAAGCGTGGGGGCATTTCTGCATCTCTTGGCATTGTGAGAACTCTTAGGCCCAGAACAACTCCAGACCTCATTGGATGGTTATTTATTCCAGACCAAAAATATACACCTGAAGAGATTTCTGGCTGTGGAGTATTAATTGGTTGATTAATGCAACAAAAGAGGATCTAATCTCTTTTTGGATGAGTTTGTAAACATTCTGTGGAGAGAGAGAGTGATAGTAGTTGAATGGGTTGTGGATTTCTTCAGAGCTTGAAGGATTTCCTAAATATACAGAGTGAGTGGGAGCTTTTCTGCTAATCTGCGTCATATTTGGTACACTACATGCGCAGTTTGAAAAAACCTGCCTTGGATGTAATGTAAATAGTTTTGGTTGGATTTTTAGTAGAAATGTTGTCTGGATTTTAGTGGAGGGAAGTAGAGGGAAGAGTTTGACTCTGGTTGTAGCTTGTAGGAATATGTGGACTCTGCTCTATTATCCTAAAAGTAGCAGCTGTGTATTTTATTGCATAATTAAAGAAGCTATTATGTCTAAAAGGAGCTCATTCCAGGTTACTTGGGGCTGGTGTAAAAAGAATTTGGAGGAATTGGACATTTTACTGAGGAGGAACACCACAGCACAGCATGGTTTCCTTTGTCCCAAATTGCTCAGCCTGGTTTTCATTCCAGTGCAGAAGCACACACTTCCCTTAATGCATCTTTATCCTTGGTCTGAGCTTGTGAGCACAAGACCATGGCAAGATGCTGTAGGGAACACAGAAAAAGCTTGAGGCAACACAAAGCTGTCCTGTGTTCTGCACAGAAAGACTGCCTCTGATGCCTTATGCGAGTGTGACTGTATTTTTCTGGGGATATAAATAGACAGTGTTCATTGGTTAAATAAGAGGCTTGTGGAGCTGAAGGAAAGTCCCCCCCCCGCCCCCTTTTTTTTTTTTTTTTTTATTCTCTAGACGAGATTCAGAGCTGCCACCTGTGGCGGTATTTATCTTAAATGAGACTCACCGTTCACACTGTGTCACTTTTGTGTTGTAAAATAATTCTGCATGTTACTATGGTCTAAATACACAGTGTGTCCCTTTCCCCCCTCTTAAGTCCCAAGGCAGCAGCCTGCTGTGATGGACTGATGAGGATCATGAGATTTCTACACAGCTCAGAAATAGTGATGAGACAAAAAAGGACATTTAGTAATCAGCCAACCTTTTTTTGAGAGTTTAGGGCACCAAGACAGACAATAGATCTATTCTAACGGTTGCTTTGGATATTAAATTTGCATGTGTCAGTGCACCAGTGAGTTGTCTTGGCTGTACTTTTGAAAAAAAAATCTGTTGTGTGAGTGTGCCAGTCCCACTTTTATTTGTCATAACTAATCAAAGGTCAGTTTTCAAATGTTTTATTGACTAAAATCAAATCATCTGCACTGACAACTGTCTTTTTTAAAACTTTATTCTGGAGGACCTGTTTGTTTGTAATTCAGGCTAAATCTGATCAGCAAACCTCTCTCTGTTTGGACAATGAGCTTCTCTGCTGTTGATGCTTATCCAATGTGACAGCTCCTCACCATTGCAATCTATACTGTGTGGTTCTGTCCATGTTGCCTTTTTGTATTTGTGACATGCTGATAAGATGAGTTTGTGATAAGACATGAACTAGAATTTGTTGCTGCTGCAGCCCACTACTCGCATGCATCTCTCAGCTCGAGGGACTGCAGCAGCTTGAAGTAGTAATTTCTGTTAAGCATTTCTCATTTCCTTGGCATAAACACCACTTTAGTTCTTCTGTGCCTTACGAGAATCAAACAAATCATATTACAATGTTTGTTACATGATCTCTCCCCACATCGTGGTGTTTCATAGAGCTGTTATAGTGTTAGACATCATTTATTGCTCATTTTCCATAGAAAAGTTTAAAATTAAAAATATTCATGATACAGATAAGTCATAGCTCATGTCTCCTAAAGATGTGTCACATTTTAACCTGCAGCCAGCTTTAAGCATGAAGATAGTATCTTCTTGTAAGACTAGTATAGTTGTGTAGGATGAGTATATTTTGTAGGATTAATATCATGTTGTAGGACTATCATTGCTTTTAGGGCTATTGTATTGTGTAGGACTAATATTGTCTTGTAAGACTAGTATTGCTTACAGGCCTAGTGTATTGTGTAGGACTAGTATCATTGTGTAGGACTACTCTATCATATGGGACTAGTACCGTCTTGTAGAACTAGGATTGTTGTGTAGGACTATTATAGCTTGTCGAACTAGTATCAACTCGTAGAACTAGTATTCTTATGTAAAGTAAGTTTCCACCCTGTAAATGCTCAGTGCTGACGTGGTTTGGCTCCTTCCATCTCAAGGCTTTGATGAGTGTTTGTCTGCATTGGCCTCACATTTTTCCAAAGGAGTATCTGGATGCAGTGGCCAGAACACGTGTGACTGCAGTTGTAAATCCTCTGAGTTCACATCATCAGGACCACCAGTAACATCAGGACTCATGATGGATAAACCAGTGAAGTGGAGTCAGTTAGGGATCACAGATCTGAAGTGGATTCAGTGAGTTTCACAGGAGGCCCTAATATTTCTTGACTTAGTGAGATCAGTGCAGGTTTTCTCCAGGAAAGTTTTCTTGTCTGGTGGAACTGTAAGAAAGCTGATCTGGAATCAAAATTATTGATGTTTGTGTTTCTGCAGAGGTTAATATATTCACTCTGCTCATGCCATGGTCTCTGTGTGACTGTGAACAGTTTAAAACGATGGCTGACAGATCGATTTACAGCTTGTACTTCTTGCTTTGGTTTGATGTGAATGTTTGTCTCTTGTTACTGTCGTTTATGAGGCTGATTTCCTTTGTGCTTGATGGGTGGATTGATTGTCTGCCTGGTTACTTCATGCTGTAGGTCCAAGCCTGCACAACTTGGCTTTACTCACCAAACCCACTTGATTGTTTTGGAAGAGTTGAGTCTAGTCAGTGCCAAGTCATTATAGCAAACATCTCAGCTCTCATAGCCCCCGAGGTCCTCAGGTGGTCCAGCGATGTTAAAACGGGGGCTTCACTGAGGCCAGGTTTGTTGGACCTGTGTTAGCCAGACATAAGATCCACATCATCAACATTACCCAAATTTTAAAAAGGCAAAGAGTAATATATTGTGGTCACGTCCAGTTGTTTTTTTCACAGCAGAGCCCTCATTCATGCCAATTCTCTGAAAGATTCTGTTGTCTGAAGTCAATGGGTATGTAGGTTTCCACCTCAACCGTTTGCATGTAAATCCGATGTTTCTTTATCGATGAGTCAGTATGTCCGAGCAAACATTCATTCTGTGGCAGACTCTCAGGCAATGATGTGCACCAGGACAGCTACCCAGTTTCTAGCAGCAGGAGCTGGTGAAACTGGAGACAGAGGTGATGTCAGTGCTCAGAGGTCTCACAGTGCAGCTCAGAGGACTGATGGGAAAACTGCTTGTCGTGCAGTTTGATGGTAAACGTTATTGTGATCAGCGGCAGTTAACACGTTAACCAGCATGGTAACAAGTCACAATTTATTCTGTCACACAAAAGGCACAATTTATTTATACTTTATTTAATCAGGAAGTCACATTGAAATCAAGATCTCACTTTCAAGTGAGACCTGAGTACAGACAATAAAATGAACAAAGGGAAATATTAATAACAGAGATAAAAAGTTAAAATAATTTGAATATACATCCAGATGTATTCATACAGACAAACAGACACATGTCTATGTAAACAACAATCAGAGTGTGTATTTAGGTGTTCAAACACGCAACCAGATTGACAATAAGATCACAACTATGAGGGTTATTATGTCAAACTGAGGAAAGCTACAGGAAACACTGGACCACAAATACTCCTCATGAGTCAGTCCAGGTCCCTTTACCTTCAGGAGGTGGTCAAATGTTTCTGCTTTCAATCATTAGACTCATTATATGAAGCACAATTACATCAGACTTCACAGCTGGGGGAGGTTCATCAACCCAACAGATGTTGCTGTAATAATGTGAAACAGTGTTCAGAGCCCGATTTATACAAGGCCAGTTAATCCACAACGGCATGCTGGGAGTCGGGCCTGTTAAGGTGGTAGTTTTACAGTTGCTCGTTTTTCTCTCCAGTGAGGTGACAGAGGGTGAGTTAAGGTTCAGCTGTGTAGCTCCAGCGTCACCACTAAATGTCCCAGTGAAACTACGCAGCTACCACTGTTATGACTGCTATCCCTTCAGGTTCAAATTCTTGTCGACCTGCAAACCACATGAAAACTCACTGGAGCTGTACAATACACCGTCATACTGTAAATGCATTTGTGCATAAGTTTTCAGCTACCACACAGCAAGTTACCAAGAAACACTGATTTCCCATCAGGCTTTGAATGCAGTCATGATATGGATGAGTCAGACATCAGCTTTAGATTTGCTATGGGATGTTTTGTGTATTATGTCTCCTCTCCTCCAACAGTCCTAAAGTCACTCATTGAGAGAAACTTCCTTTTATGATGTGGACAGATTTAGAGCAGGGAACTCTGAGATGCCGCAGGGTCCCTTGCCATTCAGGATCGACCACTTGGCTGCTGATGTCAGAGCCACACTTTGATTTCAACAATCCTTAATGAGAACACAGTGGTCAAGGGAGCAGTGAGCTGTCCACTCTCCTTATTGTTTCTGCTTCTGGGACAGAGAGGACAGGGTGTTGTTAATGCCACCACTTTAAGTCCAGTGTAGGTAAAACAGGTCTTAACTACAAGAGACAGAAAGAAAGAATCGTCTCCTGGCTGGCTTCATGTTTACTGATGTATCCATCTTTTTATCGCATAAACTGAAACTGTTCCTAGACATAACCTCTTAGTTTTAAGCTGAGCTGAATTGAACCGGACCTTCTCTGGGTCAGAGTTTATCCCCTCTGTGGTGGACACAGCTGTCATCTCCACTCTGCTCTGATCTTCTGTTC
This sequence comes from Rachycentron canadum, assembly GCA_038496675.1. Classification (NCBI taxonomy): domain Eukaryota; kingdom Metazoa; phylum Chordata; class Actinopteri; order Carangiformes; family Rachycentridae; genus Rachycentron; species Rachycentron canadum. The sequence goes on from CM076667.1 coordinate 524,104, forward strand.
AGTGGTGTTCTCACCATAACTGAAGTGTGAGATAAACCAGTGAATGTCAGCTAATAAATCAGAGTTTGCAGTTGTCTTCATTTGATTTATTGAGTGGTGTTTGGAAGCACATCATCCAGCTGCAGGTTTGAAGCATCACGTTAGCTGATAGCTGACATTGGTAGTAAAGCATCCAGGATGGATTAAGAGACAATGGGCTCCTGGGCACAAAAAAGTACTCCTACATAAGAACAAGAAGACACAACATCTTCAGTCTCTTTGTAACCCTTAACTCACTACACAGGCCCTGGTGCAGGGGCACCAGCCTACCAGGGACCTGACCCCTAATGCCTGGTACATTTGTTCAGTTACAATCATGTTCTCATCTCTGATCTCATCTCTTTGTCACCAACACCTTCTGATGTGAATATTAGTGAAATGTAAGATGGTCACTGCTCAGTGCAGTGATGTGTTGTACAAGCAGCAGCATCTGTACCGCTCATTGGCAGAGACACAATCCACATTCCTGTAGAGGGAGTATGGTAATCATCTTACTCTCTGAATGCATTATCATGCACCGTGAGGCTGACCGCGTGACAAACCCTACACTGCTCGTTCTCAGATCTAAGAACATCAACAGGTTGGGCTATAATAATTTCTCCTCAGATTATTCTAGAAGTTACTGCAGTTACAGGAAATGTTCCTGAAGTGAAGTCTGTTCGCCTGAGCTTTTTTTTTTCAGAGTGGGAGTGGGATGGCTGAGCAAAGGAAAGAACATTTTCTCTTTTATAAAGTCAAAAGGATTCAAATGGGTCAGATTTCACAGTTTGATCTGTTTTCAATTATTGGGCTGGGCTGTGTGCAGAAGAAAATTCTGAAAAGTTCAAATCTATGGAGGCAGTAGGTACAGAGGGAGAGAGGGAGAGGAGGAATTGGAATGAGAGAAGAGGGGAAATGAAAAGAAAGAGGAGGAAGAGCCCAGGGAGAGGGGAGAGTCCCAGAGAAACAATTGGATTAGACAGAGAGAAGAGGAGAGCAGCATAGAGTGTTGGATAAATGGGCTGTTTATGTAGCTTTCACTGTGGATGAGGCAGCCTGTCATGATGTGTTGTCTGTCTCTCTCTGCCTCTCCGTCTCTTGCCACAAGGTCATGCTTTTTGGCCCGAATGCAGCCAATGCGTTCACAAGGCGCAATTGGCTGTTCATTGCCAAAGGGTGGGTCATCTCGTGGAGTCCTAATGGCTTTCACAGCTGGATCTCCCCCCGGCTCCCTCTGTCATCAAGTTTCATCCAACATCAAAAAGACACACCTTCCACTTGGCTACGCTCATGACCCCCCTCCCCAGGAAGGAAATCAGAGCCTCTTGGCTTCTCATAAAGCTCCTGGCGGTCACTTTGCCCCTGTTATGTTATGGTTTTCTCACCATATATGTTCTTCACAACATGCATGTATAGGAATGGTAGCTTTCAGGTAACCTAAGAGAATTTATATAGATCGTAAAGACATCACGCCTGTCAAAGAGCAGCCGGAGCAGGCTCTGTTGTAAGAGCTGGCTGAATTCATTCCCTGCTATCAGATGTTCTGATACACTGCCTGTTCATGAGTTCATTATATGTCTGTCCTGCTCCAGGGCGGTGTGTGACCTGAGAACTAAATAACACTCTAACATGAGAAACATTTTCCGCAAACTAAGTCTGTTCTACTGTGTCCTTTACGCACATGTATGAACACAAACACCCTGTGACTCATCCACTGGGACACAGACCTGAAAAGTTCAGAAAGGTGACTCTTGCTCTTTATCAGAGTTAACACAACATACTTTTATAAAACCCACCAGGTTCTTTCCTTACAGTGTCCTCTGTTCTCCTCCAGGACCACTGGTTTTGGCGGGTGAGAGATAACTCGGTCATGCCAGGGTACCCCATGCTCATCAGTGTTTTTTGGAGGGGCCTGCCGCCCAAGATAGATGCCGTTTACGAGAACAGCGAGGGCAAATTTGTCTTCTTCAAAGGTAAGGTTACTTGCTGGACCAACCAGCTGTAAAGCTCTTGACACAATGAAGCTGAGATTCATCCTGATCCCCAAACGTGCCTCCTCCTCCAGCATCCTGCTGTACGTCATTTCCTCATGTCATCACAGAGACTCCTCCATATACTCTGTCTATGGGCCCTGTATAGTATTCTGCAGATATTTTTACTGTATGTCTTATAAACAAGCAGAGGGTTTTCATCTTTAATAACTGCTGTGATTGTATCTGTATGTGAGTCCAGAAGATTAAAGCAAAGTTTTGCTCACTTGGTTGAAAACCCACCATAATCCACAAACTGACATTTGTGGTGTTAATGTCAGTGTTTCTGCTGCTGATATGTTTTAGTTGAAATCTTCAACTGTAGCTAAACATTATTAGCATGTGTAGCTTTGGGGAATGACTGAGCTTTACTACTTTTTTGTCAGTGTTTGATGATCCTTTATTTGATTTCTTCACCTTTCTGAAAGGTTTTGTCTGCATATTCATTCTGGACTAAACTGGAAAACAGAGATTTCAAGCTCATCATGTCAAAAGCCAAAAAGCCACTTGAAAGGAGCAGCACACTCAAGCAATGCTGTAAACTTTGCTCCAGAGAGGAAGAGTCAAAGCCAGGCAGAGAGAGAGGGTGCTGATGAAAGGAGATGTAGCTGGGATTAAAACTGCAAACCGTCACTCAAAGAAGTTTCTATTTTCAATTCCAAACAATTCCTGGAAAGACTGGTCCCATTTCAGTCTCTCCTCCCAGCCTGGGATGGCACACAGATTTATCAAAAGCCATACTAACAGAATGTCATGGATTCATCTGAACATGCACAGCTGATTTCCCAGAAGGCCTTGTTCTGTCTGTCCCCGCTTGGAATAAAAAATCAGGAAAGTTGGTCAGAAAACCAGAAGGTCTTGATCCAACCAGCTACTTTGAATATTGGCTCCTGCTCTGATGACTTTGCCTGAATCAAAGACAGAGGCTGAAATCTGATCCAATTGTAGCTTCAGAGCAGGTCAACGCACTACTGCCACACTTTTAACATACATTCAGCCTGTGCACTGCAGCCTGGTGCCAGCATTTAGTCAGTGTCAAGTGCAGCTCAACCCGTTGTCATCTAATCAGATGAATGTCTGCACACAATCACCACTCACAGCGGCAGCATGCAGCCAGATTTAAGATGCACATGTAGAAATGTCAGAGCTTGATTTTGTCAGATGCTTCATTTACCTCATGCAGACAAATCTGAGAGAGCAGGCTGATGAGGCGGTGGGTTAGATACACGCATGTATATGTTGCATGTTTATTGATATTATACAGATAAGATACTGTGACATGAGTCAGCAAAAAATGACAAAATGACCTTTTTCTCTGGTAACACTCCCCTACCCACTTCCTCCCCGTCTGACCTGCACCTCCACCATTGACGAAGACGAGCACTTCCTGAGGTCACTCTGTGTTAGAAACTGCAGTTACTGCACAAAACCGAGGGAAAGAGATTTACGAAGAAAAAGAAATCTCCAAAAATCTAATATGATGAAAAAATAAAAGATATGTCATAGTTTGAAATATCTTCCCACACTGTTCCCCAAACATCCTAGAGTTCAGGTATGTGCTTGGCTTCTTGCTGCAAGGAAAAAAGTTTAATGTGGCTCTTCTGTCGCCAGTTTTCCACAAGGGTCGCTGCAGTTTGGTTTTATCTCTGCTGAACAGTAACAGTTCAGTTTGGCAGCACTGAAAAGTTCCCAGAGTACCTCACAGCAAGGACAAGGAGGACGTGTCACCACATCCGTATCTATTTTAAAAGGGGGAAGCATCAACATCAAACAGTGTAATACAAGGCAACAAGTTATTGCCTGCTGTTGGCTACCAGGCATGTGTCTGTCCTTCCGGTGTGTTTGGCTCCTGGAGGGTAATCCCTACTGTTATTTGTCCTCCTTTTTATAATTTATTTTCCCCATCTTTCTTTCTTGTGCAGGGAAGCAGTTCTGGGTGTTTAAGGACACTGTGTTGCAGTCTGGATACCCAAAGGACATCACCCAGTTTGGACATGGCATGCCGGCCCAGAGCATCGAGACTGCAGTGTGGTGGGAGGATGTGGCCAAGACCTACTTTTTTAAAGGCGACAGGTAGGTGCAGATGGAGAAAGACCACAAGACACTGTGACAAAAAAAAATTGGAGCTGATGGAAATCCCTTAAAACTTCACCTGTGTTTTAGAACATATGACCATGAGTTTATTATATTTGTGCTCTCATACAGCAGGTGGAGAGGTACAAGCGCCTGTATCATCATGTCAACCCAGCAACTCTGACTGTACATAGCACTGCAGGTCTCCTGACACTTGTTCTTTGAGTTTACCATTAAAGGATATAGCCATTTTGTAGTGCTGTCCAAATGTATAGAGAATTATTATGCCCTAAAACTATGCATCATGAAAGGTAGTGTACTGGTGAACTAATGGTCATTAATATAGATCATCATGCATTGCGCTCGCTGGGAAAGAGAAAAATGGTGCGGAGAAAATTTATTTCCCAAAGTGGTTTCAATTTTACTGATGAGCTCACTACATGATCATCTACATCGAAGTCCCTGGATAGTGATTAGGGAGGAGAAATTAAGTGACTTCAGAGACAACCCATGGTAGTTATTAAACAGCTGAAAGATACAAATCACAACGTCCAGTCAAGAATTTCAGAATAAAATCAGAGCAGAAACAGGATGCAAATCATAATTCAGATCATTGATCTTTGACAGAGCCCAACCTGAACTGAACTGACACACTGTTTTGACTCACATTCACACTGTCCAGTTTTTTGAGCTTCAGTAGGAACCAAGCTCAGCCTTTGAGCTTGTTGTGATGATGTAAAACACAAGACCAGCTCAGTGGCCCCTCTTCTCTGTGGATGATTATGTCCTAACTTTTATTTGCCACCTTCCTGTATTCCTGGGTTACAGAGTTATTATACGCAGTTTTGTTTTTTGAGACAAAAGCATGATATGTGCTGTGTGCTGCTCAGTAGCTGCATTTCCCTGCTATTAGAACTGATTTCATTCAGTTTAATTCAGATATACTCATCTATGGGAAGTCCTTAATCGGACATGTGGTATACATGTGGTATACAAATGAGATACAAACACAAACAACCATCTGTTGTCGATTTCAGCCCATTGACTCTAGCCTTCATAGAGTACCTGCTTTGTCTTCCTGCGGCTCATCGTTTGTATCTGTTTAGGTACTGGCGCTACAATGAGGAAATGAGAACCATGGACCCTGGCTATCCAAAGCCCATCACAGTGTGGAGAGGTGTGCCTGACTCGCCGCAGGGGGCCTTCGTCGACAAAGCCAATGGTACGATTTGTCCTGCCCAATACTCTGCTTTGGCAATAACAGCTCGCTTCATGTGCCAGGCAGCATTGATTTCAGCTGGTCACTGGCACACGCTTGTGGGGAGGTAAATCAGGGTGGCATCGATTGAAATTTGCCCCAGTTACCAAACACTAAGTCTTAGTGAGTGGAACGCTTCCACATGTAGCACCAAGGGAACAGACTGATGAAGTGTGTTTTTGTATTGAAAATGAAAGATGAAAAGAGGTCAGTTTATCTGAAGATGCCTCTTATTGTTTTTGAATTGTTTCACAATCAGTCTGTCCTGCTCGCTGAGCCATGAGACCCAGTTGGAGCAGGACTGCGAAAAGCAGAGAGGACAGGACCACTGCTGGGCGCTCATTCCGGTCTAAGCTAGTTGGGCCTTGCCAAGGGTGGGGAGGCGGGACTTATACCTTGCTAAGAGCTTATCCATTGGCCACTCAGATAGCGTCAAGGGGAGAACAGCTTTTCCTATTCGATGTAATTGCCAGGTGGGTCTGGACCTGGTCTTGGCAGCTCTCAGGTTGGAAAAGCAAGACAGGCGGTGGTGAGCACTCAGGCCATCTGTGTCCTGGATCTACTGCCAGAGCCGTAGCTGGGTGTGTCTGCTGGTGAGGTCAGGTGGAGCAGGCATCAATCAGAGGATAAATGAGATGAAGGTGTTCATGTGTGTGTCATGTGTGTTTGGCTGTTTGCAGAGACACTGTTTCAAGTGGCATGCTCATAACGCTGACCCAGATAAGCAGACACACTGCTGATGATCTTCTGTGTTAGGGAACATGTTTCAGGGTGGGGGCCTCAGGCCTATCTTGACCTTCCTTTAACCCACAGCTGTTCCTCTCATCCCTCCATCACTCACAATACTCTGTCAGTGTTCTGTTTGAATCTTTCTGTGTCTAAATGACCATTTCACTTCATTGATTGTAGGAAAAAGCAGCAGAAGTTGCTGCCAGATCTGAACCACAAAAATCCAGAGAGCAGTTCAGTTTCTTCAGCTCATCACAATCCTCAGCTGAGAGTGTGAAGGACATTGTGTGAAGAGAGGCTTGTGTTTCATGGCTGACACAACCACAGCTTGATCTGGCTCTAACTGTTCAGGTTGTGATGAACACACTTCATGATGGAAGAGCTCTGGAACTTTGCCCACATACTGTTTATAAGCAGCAAGATGACAGAGAGAAGACTGTGCAGTGTGGAGCTACAGCTGGGAGGCAGTTATCTTAGTTTAACATAAAGACTGGGAGCATTGGGGAACAACTAGCCTGCCTCACCTCAGAGTTTGAAACTTACTCTACCAGTAAATCTAAAGTCTTCTAAACAACACACAGAGTATCACATTTGTTTAACCTGCACAAAAGAAGTAAAAATGACTTTGTAGGTTTTGAGGGAGTTTGAGCAGCATCACTAGTTTTGACTTCCTGTTAAAGTCACTGTAAGAGATTCAGTGTGTTTAACATTAAGTTGTACAGTATAAGAAGTTTTAAACACCACCTAGTTTAGATCTTCTCCTGTAAACTAACCCAGCCAAAAAACAAATACATACATTTCCCAAAATGTCAAATTAATTCATCAAGCTCCATATCCTCACTTTAAATAATATACTCTTTTTAAGACTTCATTTTAGAGCTCTGTAAGATCTAAAAACAAACAAACCACATGATGTTTTGTTACAGACAGAATATAGGTTATTATATATAGGTTAACATTACAGTTAAATACTATGTACATTGTATGTGTTTGATCACTTCCTGGGCTTCCCAGATGGATCTTTTAAAACTTTGTCCTGTTCTTCACATCTTCATCAGAAACATCTCTCCCTGATTCAAGGAGCCCTGTCTCTGATTCCCCTCTATCTCACCATGAAGTTTAGAGCCTGTCCTGCACTCATTTTCCCTGAGAGTGAGCATGAATAATACATCACAGGAGATGAGGTGTAATGGTGCCAGTGAGGAAGAAGAGGAGAGTGTGAGATTTCGGCCAGTCTGTTTGGCTCAGTTTTACACACTGTGCTATGTGTTTTACCAGTAAGCATTGCTGGGGCAGTTACATGCAGGATGCAGCAAAATAATGGACACAAAGTTTGATTAACATGGCACCTGAAGAAAAGTCATCACCACAACACTCCCACTCACCAATTGTGTAATGTATTAGTTATATAGCACAGAGCAGCTTGTTTCTCAACGACATTTGTTGTGCTGTTGTGTAATGTTAGTTGTGAGGTTTGGTCCTGGTTCTGCGTGTTTCCTCTATTATGAGCAGATATAATAAGTCCTGAGGGACAGTGACCGGGGAACACACAATGTGCAACCCCATTTTTCCTGTGAAGAGGAAAGAGAAGTTTGTTCGATATTTTAATTAGAAAGAAAATGAACTGAAGTGAGCTAAGCTCAATCACGTGAACAACATCCAACACAGATGAATTTCAGATGAAGGCAGTCAGCTCCCCTCACTCTGTTCTGAGGTGTCAGAAGTTATTGAATGGTTTGTCTCATGAATGACCCCAACGATATACAAGATATACCGGAGTTACTAGTTCCTTTACAGATAAAGTTTTTATATAGTTTAATTACCAAACTGTGTAGTTTTTGAAATTAAAAAACTGTTTACACATTAATATTAGTGAAAATATTTGAATTGTTGATGTCCAAAGAAGATATATTTGTTCTTTTTAGAACCAAAAACAGTAGTTTTCCATCTCAGGCTTCTTCCTGGAGCTACACTAACAACAGGCCAGTGAGCCAATCAGAAAAGAGTGTTCTCAGTGATCTTTTGTTTCCTGTGTTTCTCTGCCTCAGGTTTCACCTACTTCTACAAGGGGAAGGAGTACTGGAAATTCAACAATCAGTTCCTCCGGGTGGAGCCGGGCTACCCGCGCTCCATCCTCAAGGACTTCATGGGCTGCGAGCTGACGCCAATCGACCCTGCCCGCCCGCCTACCGACGATGGCAACTCAGATGTGGTGATTGAGCTGGACAACGAGGCCAACACAGTGAAGGCCGTTGCCATCGTTATCCCCTGTGTGCTTGCGCTGTGCCTGCTGGCGCTGGTCTATACTGTGGTGCAGTTCAAGAGGAAGGGCACACCACGCCACATACTGTACTGTAAACGCTCCATGCAGGAGTGGGTCTGAAACATCGGAAAGAGACGACAGAGTGGGGAGAGGCTGGGAGGGAAGGGTGAAAACAGGATGATGACCCTCACTTTCACAGAGAGGAGAACCGTGGACTTTGGACATCTTTAGTACAACACACAGCCACGCCTCCTCAGTTTGGGTGATCTGATGGCGGTGGCTCTCAGACCTAAACTTGACTCCACCACCCCCCGGCCTTTTTAACAAACAGAGGGGGGGGGCAGAGGGACAGTTTTAGGGGGATCTTTGCCTGAAAGTCTAAGAAAAAAAAAAAAGAAACAGGAGGGTCAGCCTCACTTTGTATCTCAGACACTTCCTGTCCCCTCCCTGTTTTCTCTGTCTCCCCGACTGCAGAGTGAGGACTTTCAGGGGGACACGCTCTCTTCCCACAGGGCACTACATTTCATCTGCCATATCAGGTTGTTGATTAAATAACACTTTTCTATTCTCTGATCCTGGTGCCCCTGCTTCATCCTGCGTTCAGAAGATAAACAGCACTTCTTTACATTACCAGTCTTCAACCTTTTTCTTTTAGTTTGTTCCTTTTTTACATTTTTTATCTTGTTATTCGGGGAGAGGAGGTCCTCACTGTTCCCTTTAACGCACTCCTGAGGAAGAGACCAAACCAAACCAAATAAAACCTATTTCTCTCCAAAGAGGATCGCATTTTTTCCTTTCTTCTTGTTCTCAGTTTAGTTCATCCTTCCTTCCCTTCTCTGGATCCATGCAGTGATTAAGAGTTGGGGAGCTCTGACTGTTGTGGCAGTCTGTTCGAGACAGGGGCCAAATTATTCTGCAATATTTTAACTCGCCTTAATTATAGATAATTTGTGCTTGGTTTTGCTATTCTGTTTTTTTGTGTTTGTTTTTTGTTTTTTTTGTATACCACTGTTTGTTTGTCTGTCTATAAAAGAAGCTATTGAGAGCTTCTTGATGGGTATTTCTGGATTTTACTACATTACCCAGAGATCTCAGCACTGGCTTGCTGAGCTGTTCTGGTCAGAATACACAGTGGGGTCAGCCTGTATTCAGACTAATGTGTTGTGTTGTAACAAGGTGTTGGAGGTTCTGGAGTAAAGCCACTACTTTTGTGTGATTTGTGTTATTTTGTCTCCATACGACACAGGCTCATGAAGCAGTGAACAGTCTTTGATTTGTCTCATGTCCTCCGCCCATGTTCCCTCAGTTTGAAGAAGCGTGCAGGCACACAGGTTGCTCTGTGTGGTTACATGTGAACAGACAAACCTTTTTTTTTAATCCTGTTGACTGCCTTGTTTGAGAGAGCCTACAGTTCCCAGAATGCCCTAGTCTCTTGACTGAGGACACCAAGTCAACATCAGTGCCTGTGTCAACGTGCATGCAAGCATTTACTGTACAGCCGCCTCTGCTCAGTACGGCTGTGGAGCCCCTCTATGCTGAGGAAGTTTCCTCTTAAATACTGTTTTCATTTATTTTTGTACAATTTAATTAATCCCCACCCCACCCCTGATCCCCCTCCAGGTACATTTAACACTAAGAAAAAAAGGTTCATGTGGTACATTTTTGGGAGATCTGATGGGAGATCAAATAAAATTGGCCCCTAACACCAAGTGATCATTAGCCAACGTGGTGTGGAGCCGTCTTTGAATGTGTCTGTTCTCATGATCAAATGCTGGTTTTTCTTTCTTTCCTGTTTTCTGGTTAAAACTAATTGGACATCTCACAGTGACTTCGTTATGTAAGACTTTGGGACAATGGAGAAACCTGACAGAATGAATAAATTGATCAATATATGATTAACAGCTGGTGTCTTCTTTTGGCTCATACATGTTTCTATATTGCTCCTGCAGCTGTGTGGTGCTGAGTCTGATTTGAACACTGAATCTGATCAGTGTAAAACAAACAACACACCCATCTTGTCACACTTTACACCCAAAGGTGCCAGAGAGGTGAGAAAATATCAGCATCTGTCACATCAAAAAAACTCCAGTCTCACTCATACTTTCAGGTAAGAAAAGTCAAAGCTTCAGTTTGTGTTTCTGCAAAGAAATAATTTTAAATATGTTCATTCATTCTCCTGCCAGGAGTAATCTCAGAAGTCTGGTACCATATCTGCTTTGATATAAGATAAATATGAAAAACAATAAGTGTCAAGCCACTGTCAGCGGCTAGTTAGGTTAGCATAGTCAAGTCATAGTCAAGTCATTATTTAGTCATTTAGTCACACCTCATAACTTCTTTGGAAGCCAAAGCGTAAACATTGATATATTGATTATATGATATCTGTATTCTGGTTTCTGCACTTCTGTCATCACTGTGAAGTTGCTAGGCAACCGACACCAGGAACACACTTCAACAACCTTCCTTCTTCTCTTCCTTGTTCTTTTTTCTTATGACATGTCATCAGTCACATCCAGAAAACAGATCACACGAGGAGGTCTCACGCCTCTTGTTTTACCTGGGAGGTGAGACTGAGAACACAGTTCAGTGAGTTATTGTCATTCTGACAGTGTTTATATAACTTCATTAAGTTTAAATGTTTCAGGTGAGACAGTGATAGTTCATGTTTATTCAAGTAACAAGAACCGACCAGTCTTGCATGGTCATCCTCCTGTCGAGAACCAAGTATGTGCTGAGACTGCTGTCTCTGTAGAGTTCACATGTGAGACTGAATGACTTGAAGATAAAGGAGTGAGCAGTTTCACAACATGAGCTTCTTAGTGGAATTCAGATGTACTACATTTGTATCCTGTATAAAACCAGCAGACACATCTGACTGTTGAGATGTTATCATCAGAGCTGAGTTCAGACTGAGTTGAATAAAAATCAACACATCTGAATGTCTCACTGTGTCTCACCATTCACAGGCAATCAGCACATCAGCCACCACAGTGACCTCTTACCCTCAGACATTAGTGCAGCCATGTGTGGATCTGGACTCTGAGACTCAGCAGTCCTATGTATTTTGTGCAAATGTGTTTTTGTTGCCATGATAAAAATCAGGAACTCAGCAGTACGATCCTGGTGTGCAGCACTGGACATTATTACAGACTTTTAACTTTTATTTATTTATTATTTATTAACTTTATTAAGTGGATCTGAAACAGAAGCTGTCAGTGTTCTACAATGTTTTTGGTCAAGCCAGTTTACTGACTGTGTGTGTGTGTGTGTGAGTGAGATGAAGTTACACCCATAGGGATAACACCTCATTGGTTCTGATCTGAGGATTCCTCAGTATCTGCTCAGCTATGTTTAGCCCGGTGCTTTTTCCTGAGGCTCTTCATTCATTGTCTCCTCTCCCTCCATCCCTGTAAATAGAGACAATGAGTGTGTGGGATTGTGTTCTTACTCACACCTCACAGGGTTGTGTGTACTGTATGTACTGGTCCTCCAGCATTTTAGTGTTAAAATGTGAGTTAGGGCTCTTTTTTCTGTTTGTGTATGAAAGCCTGGAGCTGTGGAATTGTGACAGTATGTCACAGCCTGTGTGCGTGTGTCTGTGGCGGCACAGAAGAGGCTGCTGAGCTAAAATACAGGTGTTTATCGGCATCCCCCTTCCCTCCGACTGCTGTCATTGGCTCAAAACATGAGTAATTACAAAGTGAACCAAAGTAATACATTTTCATTGAACCAAGTCCAGCATCATGCACTTCTTTAATGGCAGCTCTTAGGTTCAGTGTGCAGCCATTCATGAGGCACAGTGAAGCAGCTGAAAGACACTTGTGAAGGGAAGCAGAGGTCACACTGTAGCCTTGACCTGGTTAGAGAAGGTTGAAACATATAAAGGAGACACTCAGAGATTAATGGCTGTTTACATGTACTGAGCCTTGCAGCAGTAGGTCAGTGGATCCTTATCCTTCATACATATTTGCTGTATTTGACGACATTTAATGTGTGTGCTGCGTATATGTGACATCTCGGCTTAACTCCAGTTACTCTCTGTCTACAGTGAGCACATCCACTGTGCTGTCCTCTTTGAGGTGGAGCCAGTCCTGGATCAGAGTTTGGGCTAGCATCAGCTAAGGTTACAGTCGGCAGTCCTCCCAGAAGCCTCTTGTTTTTAAGATGTCTCCTTGTCCTGTTCATACTTGTGTTCATGCGTGGTCCAGACCTACTGCCACCCCCTACTGGGACATATTAACTCCCTCAATCGTGACATGACAGGTTACATATTATGAAAAAAGGCGGGGATTAAAACTACAAGCACCTGCCATAACATAATTCCTCATACCCTCAGTGACACAACAGAGCTGTGCCACAATGAAGGCCACCCCCAGTCTTCCTCTGGTCCATTCAGATGCAGCCTTAATCCACCCCTGTGAGGACAGGAGGACTAAGAAACACAACACGATGCAGAATGAAATTGAATGAATGAATCAATGACACCTCTGCATCTACAGAGACAAACCCATTTCTATGTCTGCTGGCTCGGACCAGACTCTCTTATAATGTGTTTCCAATTTCTATCATTTCCATCACTGGCTCCAAATGTTTTTTCTGCTATGGCACACCTTCTGCTGAAATCTGCTTAGAATAACACCTCCATGCATACAAAAACAAACCCAGGGCACACTGCACATTCCAGACACGCAAATGAGTCACATTATGCCTCTATTGAAAGTATTTCTGCCCTGCTGTAACAGTGTTACACTCTTTTTTTCTAATTGCTGACATTTTGTGAGCTTTCCCACCATGTTCCAACTGAAAGCGCCCTGGTTCCTGATTCTCCAGCAGTCAATCATGTGTCATACGTTCACATCATTACTTTCTATTGTATAGGGCTGATGCACTGTCACACAAAGGTACAGAGGTTTATATAGAGCGGACAATTGCTTTCAGTTAGTGTCACTGAAGCTAACGCACAGGATGGGGCAGCAAACAGTATCATACTATGTAGATTAAGGTCATATAAGACATTCCATTAAACAGTGATTTCACCTGTAACAGCTCCACCAGTTTAAGGACTCTATTATCATACCAAAGCTGTGCCAAATACAACTACAACTAAAAATAGACAATAATGACACATCTCTGTGAAGAAGGGACACACTCACACTGCACTTTATAGTCTAGCAGCTTTTTTCTGTACAGATCTTGGCTTCTGCAGGTTTAAGTCAAGAACGAATGAAAAAAAAAAGTAACGTGTTCACATGTAGCTTCAGTTCTTTCTGGAAATGCAAACAGTTTTGCTTTTCATCCTAGAACCAGTAATACCTGTAAAAACCGTGGAGACAGTGGACACAGGACATCTCTGAACGGCTGGAAACTGACCTCTTTTACTCACTTTTTTTCTCTGAGAAGTGATCCATACATCTGAGGACCAAAATCTGCTTCAAAGACAGCTGAAGGGCACCAAGGTGAAAAAATGAATTTAAAAATTATCATTGACCATACAAACACAACACTGACTGTCATTGATAAGTGACCAATAAAATGAAGTGTTACCATGATCAAAATCACAGATTTCTCTTGTTTGATAATTAATAGAAATATTACCAACAACATAAAGAACATAGGTAGTTGTAGTTGTGTTGTTGTGTTTTAACTGACACCACTGCTAGTGTATATGAGAAGGTAGGTGACGCAGACAAAGATCTTGTACCTTCATGAAGGGACAGTCTGTTAATGGAGTTATAGTGATCAGCTGATTCATGTTTCCAGCATCACACATCCATTGTATGAGCCCCTTTGGCACCATTTTTTCTCTTCTCCTGCACAGGTCACAAGTTCATACTTTGTTGGGGTCGTCCAGAAAAAAACAACCCCTGGGATGTTCACTGTTTTCAGCTGCATTTCAAACTCACACACAGTGTCACCCTCTGCTGCTCTGAAACTGAGCTCAAAGGTAAGGTCAAATCTCCAAAATGTGAAGTTCACAGCGGCTCAGGAAAATCTGCCTTGACCTTATGTTGACCTTGAACACAATGAATTCTGTTGTTCGTGCACCAGCACGAAAGGTTCTCAGCCCACAAAGAAGTGTGTTATAACCTCAAGCAGAGTCACAACTTTACAAATTCAAACAAACAATTCCCTCCAGGTTAAAATGGTGAGCCTATGAGAGCAACTTCCTAATGAAAGAACAACACAACTGCTTAAGTGTCAGTGAAGGAATTCAACAGGTCTGCTGCAAACAACAGTATGTCCAGGCCGCTAGTTTACTAACACAGTGTTACTTTAAGCTATTTCATACAACTTTACCTCTACTACTACAACAATAAAAAAACACCAATAAACACTCAACACTATAATCTGAGGTGTTACTCCAATTGCTCCTTGTTCCCATAGAAACTGAGTTTGGATCAGCATGAAACTGCTTCAATCATTAGTACAAAGGCTGAATGACTGTAGGACAACAGGACATAGGAAGTCAAAGCTACAAGCTTGTTGAGAAGTTAGCTGCAACTGCCAAGGCTAGAAACATCCAGTTACAGAGCTTTCTACCGTGAAAATTGTATAGTAAATTCAAAATGGTGGGCTTTCCTGAAGGGTTAGGGTCCTAGGTAATGTTATATGTGCCTAATGGGTTAGGGTTAGGGTTAGATGAAGGTGAGACACAGGGCGAGTTGCATCTCATCGAAATTTTCTTTCCACATGCCAGACCCATAAGACATGTTCATTTTAGCAGGTCTGTCACATGTACAAAGTTGGATGAGTTTCTGAACATGTTCAGGGAGCACATTTATCTGTTACAATAATAATACAAACAAAATCCAACAGAGTTCTCGCACTCGCACCGTGCCCTGAAAATGCAGAAAATAGATGTAAAGTGATTGTTGCTCACTCATTTTAATTACTTAAATTTCATCTGGTGTTCAGCTACAGCTGTCATGGTAAACCTACTGAAACTGCATTTTAAGAGGCTACATGCCTCCGGAGAGAGCTGGGCGAGCCTGAAGTCATTGTCTCTTAGTGCCAGGCTGCCGTCCCTGATGACTTGTTGTCTATAGCTTTACCCTCCACTGTCCTCTGACTCTCATTAGTGAAGCAAAGCCATTATCCACACCGACTTCCATATTGATAGGAGGAAGGAGGAGATGGAGAGCAGGAAGTAATGATGTGCAGTGTCCAGGTAAAATGAGCTCCATTAATCACACCATTGATTGGTCAGCTGCAGAAGCCCCTGTAGAAGCGTGGAGACTGGCACGGACCTCTGGTTAACTACAAATGATATGTTTTGACTGTGGAGGAATAGTCTCTGCAGAAACTACTCTTTTCTTGGTCTGTTTGTGTGTTTTGGTCCTTGGAGGAGCAGTCGATACCTGTCTCCTTGTAGATGAAGAAAAAATGTGCTTGAAAAACTTGAAAACTTCCTCCATCCTGTGCTCATTCAAAGATGTGAGACTCAACTTTTAAATCTCACTCTCTCTACATCACTACCAGTTCCTTCTCCTCCCTCAACCCAATGGATTTTCTGTAATGCCTGGAACCATCACAAACTTTTTCACTTGTTAATGGCCTGAGCCCAGAGGGAGTGAGGCACCTTACTCTTTGATATCCACCTTTCAAAAAGTAATATGAGATTTTAAAACCATGTATTACATATACTTGCAAACATGAAAACTATATTGTTACTGTCTGTGGGAGACTGAAGGATGTCAAGGAGACAACCAGTCTCTTCTGGTTAAGGGCGCACCACTCTCCACATGGCTCTCATGCCCTTCTCTGCCTCCTCTGGTCAGTACCTCACCACCTCTCTCACTTAGCCCTCTAGCATGCGAGGCTCCAAAAAGTGCAATATGAGGTTGTCCTACCACATGTTAATCCAGGTCTCCTCAGGTGAAAGATACAACTTTTATCTTATTATTATTGATATATTGACAACTGGTACACAAAATCAGAAAAATCAGGTCTTACCTGATTCTGTACACCACCCAGATCTTGGTCCAGGCCTTGGTTATCTCTAACCTTGCAATGCTCCTCTGTCAGATCCTCCTTTATGCACAGTGAAACCTTTGGTTTGGACAGCAGCCTGTCTCATGTTCCATCAGCCAAAAAGGGCAAATATGACTCCACTACACTGATCTAAACTGGCTACCTAGGTCTCCTGAATAAAACTCAGTCGCTGCTGCTGCCTTCAGCTGCAACATCTACTTGAAATCAATCATTCAGCCCTATGCTCTTTCTCTGTGTGACCCAACTGTCTCGATCCAGACTATTTTGGTCTGTTGTTTCCTGACGGTGCAACAAGCTACTTAAGTCAGAGCAGGGGCATCTCTCTCTAGCTTCAAGAATCTGTTGAGGACTCATCTCTTCAGAGAGCACCTCCTCACTTCACACATCTAACACCTTAATATGCCTAACTAGTACTTGCTATGTACTTCTTTACTTGATCTCCTGCACTTATTACTTATTACCTTCTATTCTTATGCCTGGCGCAAAGTGCAACACAAGTGCCTTTCCTAGTTTCAGACCAATGCTGTTGTCATTTTCCCATACAGAAACCACGTTATTCAAATAACAAATATAGAGATGCCCAGGGGCATGTTTAGATTAATACAATGTGGCAAAAGGATCTGTGCACAGCTTGCAATACCTACAACAATAAACACATCAGCCATGCTGACTAATTGCTAGCTGCTGTGTAGGACAGATGAATAAGTCTTAAAAAAAAAATTACCGAGTGAAGTGTCTCACTCGGAGGCTAACTAGGAAGAGCAACTCACAGATGAAAAGTGATGGATCCATTTTACCAGTCTGCATGTTGGCTAGCAGCTCACTTGTAGTCCAAACAGGGAGGCAGTCTCTGCTGGCAAAGCTGGAGGGGGGAGCAGAATGTCAGGGCGGCCCTGCACAGACTGCTGCCCTTGTGACCCCCACACAGAATATGGACGGATGGATGGATGTGAAAAAAATGTTTTTCACAGTAAACTGATGGATCTTATAATAATTTAGGCCTTAAGTTTTGTTGTCTTGTGTCCAGCTACCATGGTTCTCACACAATCATCTTGCCAACAATGTCTAATTTTGACATCTTGTGTGCTTCTGTGTGATATGGACAACATAAAGTTAACACCCATATATTGTTATATGCCTCGATTGCCATCTGCAGATCCTTCTCCACTGTTGTCAGCTTTGTCAAAGGCTGAGCTGAGGTCATGGAAGACTAAAACGGAATACATTCTGCATCAGTTGCAGGTAAAAAGTCATTGAATACCTTGAGCATCCTTAGAGCTGTGCAGAGAAAGAAAACCAGGTTGACATTTTTTTTTAAAGTTGTGTCTTTTATGAACTGCTGAATAGAACTTGCTACTGGGATGGATCTACAGTGACCTTCAGCAAAGAGGGTTTCTTTAAGGGTGTGTAAACAAAGGCAAGGAAAATTCCAGCAACTAACAAAGGCTTAAAGGTCTGGAAGATCTGGCCTGAAGTTCTGCTTTAAAAAACCATGTTTGAATGAAATTAAAATGAAGCATTGATCACTAACTGAAAATGTTAGTGTGATTACATGTTTCAGGCAGGGTTTTGTTCATTGTTCTTTTGGCTTGGTCATTCATTGGTCTCTTCAGTAAGTTAGATCATACTCCAGTAGGTAAACAAGAAATCACAGGAGGCTCTGACTGCTAAACATCAGTATTTTGCACAGAAGTGGATACATAAGCATCAGAACAAGATATAAAAACATAATAAGTTCATTTTTTCACAGTTTCCTTAGACAAGTTTTATCAGCAGGAGACATGGGATATGATCTCTTCATGTTGAACACAACCATTTCTGAGGACCTCAGCAACAAATCTGCTAAATCAACACAGTCCAGACATGGATTTTTCTTTTTCTCTCTTTGGTGATTATTTTCAGTGAGTGGAAACCCAGGCTCAGGAAGTGTAACACATTTCAAACAGTCCAGAGAGGCTGGCTGCACGGCTACCCCTGGCAGCCCGCCCCATTTGCTTTCCCTCCCTTTGTCTCAAGCCTCCATGTGAGGATAATATGAGGGGCCTGCTCTAGATTTTATTTCGGTGCTACCCATGGTAGTTTACTTTCCTGTACTCAGCAAGATTTTACTCAAATCTCAGGCAATTAGGATAAGATCTGTGGGATTTCATTAGCTTCAGTCAAACACATTGCTAATATCAAACACAAACATGTTACTCTTATACGCAGACTTCCACAGGGATCAGGCCTCTCAGGGATATGTAAAAAGGAGGATGTTAGATTTAAAATGAGATGACAACTGGATGTATTAGATAAATGACTATGGAAAAGACAAAGAGCTCCATGAAGCGGTCGGCCTGATGATGGCTCTTTATGGAGCAACTGTGGCCTTGTAAAGCAAAGTGCATGTTATGTACATTGTGCTGTATGATTACAAAAGGACTAAGGGCAATAAAGGGAAAACCACAGGGTATTCTACCTCCAGGATGTATGGTCAGTGGCCTGAATAGCCTGGAATATGTTTCTGTGGCTGCACGGCATGTGTGTCAGTGTATGCTTCTGTTGTTTATCTAGGTTTGTTTGGCTTCAAGAATGTACACACACACACACACACACACACACACACACACACACACACACACATACACGCGCGCGGTTTGTAAGAAGTATGGCCTAGCGCTTTAAATCAGGTCAGCTAACAGACTCACAGCAGTTCACATGTATTATCTACAGTAACATAAACAACAGTAGGGGAGGGTTGGGACTGCTGGTTAATGAAACTAGGGAAACAAGATTAATGATTGGAACTTCTAAGATGTCAGTAATTATTTATACACAAGTATAAATAATTACATCAACAAGTATTTCAAGTGCTTCTACATTATGAGAGAATTTTTTGAAATCAAACAACAAATACTCATGGTCATTTCTGATATTATTGTAGCAAGGCAAGGCAAGGCAATTTTATTTGTATAGCCCATTTTTACAAACAGTTTGTCTCAAAGTTCTTTACATAGCATCATAACAACATCCTCTGCCCTTAGACCCTCACATCGACTGAGGAGAAACTCAAAACAAAAACCCTTTTAACAGGAAAAAAAAAGAGAAACCTCATGGTGAGAAACAGAGGAGGGATCCCTCACCCAGGACGGGCAGACGTGCAATAGATGTTGTATACAGACAAGAAAACAGGTAACAATACAGAATATGCACAGCATAGAAATGGTGTCAGGAGCTGATGAAGGCAGTTTTTGGTGGGAGGGAAGGCAGGGAGAGTCAGGCAGCTTAATGGGGGTAATGGGTGGTAGACTGGTTCCTGGGAGGGAAGGGCAGGTCGGTTTAACAGCAGGGGAAAAAGGGGAAGGGGGTGATGGAGGGGGCGGTTGGTGGAGAGAGATGGAGCTTCAGTGGATCTGTGGAAACACAAATAGAGATAGAAGAAGTAAGAACTTTGTTCCTATAACATCCCTCAGCTAGATAATCTTCAAATCAATCAACAGATAATTGATTAGACATTTTTAGTCTGTAGTCTGTGGGGAACATATCTGTGTTCATGGGGGAGTGAAGGGGAGATTATGGCCTGATGCAGTTTAAGGAGATTCATGTGTCCCCATGTGTCTATCACACATGCCGGGTGTTCATTCTAAACTTTCCAAACTTTGGAGCTCTAAACTCAGTCAGGTATGTTACAGGTGAAACAGGTGAAACCAGATCCTCTGATCTCACTGTTTGGTGTTTGAAATAAGAACAGAGCCACATGACTTGAGCAACATGCACTCACACTGTGGCTGAGGGGAGAGATGAGGAACCTTATACTGGAGAAGCTCGTGTTTGTGCTTCCCCTGACTAAATATGGCACAACACTGGGTTCAAAACTCTCTGAGGTAATGATGGTTTTTTATTGTGTATGTGTGTTTTGTTTTGCTCATCTCATATCTGTGTGTGTGTGTGTCAATAAACACAAAAAAACTTTTGTTAATATATATATATTTTTTTTTTACAGTTGCAAAATATGAACTGGGCAGCTAGATAACATAAAGTAACCCTTACATGTTATTTATGACAGGTTTGAAACCGCCATTAATCAAGTTAAAAGAAAACAAACAGTGAGTACAGTGAGAGGAAAAGACAGAGGCTCAGCCAAATAATAATAAATCACAATAATATTTAGTCATTTTGATGGATTTGTTCTTCTGCAGTAGTTGCACTTAGTAAATGAAGAGTCTGTTTCTGCTGGGAAGGAATATTTGTAACATGAGCAGCTCACCTGTGAACAATCTGGTCATCAGTCCTTCACCTAGCTCTTGGTCCACACCATGGTTACCTCTCATCTCCACTACTGCAATGTTCTTTTGACCAAACCTCCCTTCACACACAGTGAAACCCATAAATATGGTCCAGAATCTACCATTCTACTCTTCCATCATCCCAAAGGTCACATGTCATTCTGCTGCTCATTGACCTCCACTAACTACCCATGAGTCCTGAATCAAACTAGGTCACTAATGCTGCCTTCAGAGTGACTTCCAGGTCTGCACCATCAACACTGACACCATCAATCATTTGTCTTTATGCTGTTTTCACCTCATAAATGTCATCTGGCATCACCATCACTGCAAACCAGCTCATCTCAGTCCAGACTCTTCTTGTTTGTGGTTCCTTGATGGTGGAACAGGTCAATTCAGTGAGAGTCCCTCTCTATCTTCAAGAATCTGTTGAAGTCTCATTTCTTCAGAGAGCACCTCCTCTACTAAAGACCGTAACATGTCTAACTAGTGCTTACTATGCATAGTATGATCTTCTTGCACTTATCAAATGAATGTAGTACTTAGTACTTACACTCCTCAGAGCAGGTCTTCTTTAAGCTTAAAGAACAATCTAAACCAAAAAGTGGACTGACATTTATGAAGACTAAAAAAGTCTTAAACAATCCAGGTCTTTCTGTTTTGTTTCAGTATGCTGAATTATTAGTGGTCAAACTTCTTCATCCTCTTCTTCTTCCTCACCACAAGCCTCCAATCATCATATCTGACAGGCCTCCTTTGAGTTGATATCCTGTAATCATATTTTCTTTATTGTCTGGACTGTGAGCTGAGGTTTAACATGTCAGATGTGTTGAATCTAATTTAACGTGGAGGCTATAACGCATACCTGATTAACTCTGGATAAAATGAGAGTAGTTAACAGCAGCATGTCTCTGGTGGCTCTCTTTAACGGCACCTGTTAGAGCTTGTTCATTATTAGATCTGAATAAACTTTAGAAAACCAGACAGTGAGCCCCTCTTTCTTATCACACCCCTGCTGCTGAAAGCATTGAAGACTTTTGAAGAATTTTAATTATTAATGCTTCAGTGTCAGGCATGATGAACCTGACGCTGTACCACAGATGCCCCTATGCAGGGACACATCAAAGTATTCACTCAGCCTCTACTGTAGCTCAGTGTTGTCACCTGTGCAGCAGGACAGAGACATGACTGTTCACAGTGTGGAGTGGAGCAGTGGAGAGTGTGTATTTATAGTAAGCAGCTGTGTTAGTGGTGAGTAGCTGTGGCTCTCTGACAGAGTTACTTAGCAAACCCCTGTGGGCTCAGACTATCTATCCCTTTTACAGGGAAGCCATTATAAGAAGTGGATTATACACGACAGCAGAATCTCATTTCCAAACCTCTCAGGAACACAGGCTGAAATGCTTGGATTATATGCGGGTAGAGCTTATTCCAAATATAAAACATAAATTTGCACTCAATCTGAAATGCTCTGTACAGTTTTTTTTAAACTCTAAGACTCAATAAGTAAGAAGTGTTTCTCAGTGGACATGCTCAGCCGTAAATCCAGCCTGGACAAAAGCCCAAGCCTTGACTCTGACTTCTTATTTGATCGAGAGCATCTCAGATTCTGATCTGATTTAATCTCCTCTAATCCCACAACACACAGACACACTGACCCCCAAATATGTGAGACAATTATCCAGCCAAGAAATGGATTGCAAACAGTACTCAAACTCAAACCCAAATCTAAATGTGTTCAGATGGTATTTATTATATTATCAATCCAACATCAGCAGGTGAACCAGGGGCCACCTTAAATTATGAGGGAAGAATGATGGTGATGATGTCACTTTTCTACCAAACTAATATCTGTAACCAATCTCTATGTTTTTGAAGTGATCCACTGTGATAGGACAGTGGTCATGAAACCAGGGTCAGAGTCTGTGAAACTAATACTTTTATTGATTGAGCTGATGGTCAGAGTCCAGGACCCAATAGAGTTCAGATTCCTGTAATAGAAAACAGCAACACCTGAACATTTACACTGGACTAGTGATGCTTTGGTGCTTTTGTAAATCAGCTAATTAATCAATTCACTTCTATAGCCAACACACATTCATCATTTTTTTTCCAACAGTCAAGTAGATGGAGTCTCCCATCATCATGTGTTGAAAACATGTCCCTTCATGTTTGACTGTGAGTGTAAACATTGTGCCTCTTGTACTATGTACTGATCTGATACCAACTGATTTCTGGTAAATAGTGTAATGTCCGGACCTGGTCCTGTATCATTATCATTGATTATTTAGAATTTCATTGATTATTGAGAATTTCTGGCCTTTATGGCTTTGGTCACTTGACACTACTAAGTATGTGTGGCCCCAGGTCAATGCAACACAAAAACAACTACACTAATACAAAAACAACACAAATACAAAAACAAACATGAATACAAAAACAACAACATAAATACAAAAACACAAATACAAAAACAACACTAATAAATATCTACAAAAACAACAATAAAAAAGCAACAAAAAAGAAAAAGAAAACAATTACAAAAATGACACAAATACAAAATTAATACAAATATAAAAATAACATGAATACACATCTGAACTGGGTCAGTAGTGTTACAGCTGTTAATGGTTAACACATCTGGATGAGGTTAGTTCTGGGTATCAGCTAATACACATGTCCAGGTATCAGAATCTGACAGGATCAGGTAATAACTGGATACCATCATTGGATGATATGTATCTTCAGGTCAGTGTTACCTTTTGGAAAGACTGTGAATGAAAAGGGATTAAAAGTATTGTTTTAAATGATTGGAAATATTAGCTCTACATCATGTCATGGTTTAGTTGTTGCTTTTCATGTCATGTTCTGGATTCAGATGTGAATGTCTGGGTTGACTTTTTTTAAATTATTTTTGGGGCATTATATGCCTTGTATTTTTTGGATTGGGACAGGGGAAAGAGTGAGGGGTTGATGTGTAGTAAATTGTCCGTCTGGTCGGAAGTCACTGGTGACCTCCTGCTCAGGACACAGCATGCCTACATGGTGCATGCTCTAACCACTCATTCCCCAGAGATTTAAAACCATAGATTTGAAACCAAAGTGGAAACATAGAAAGACTCAAACATCCACTGATCTATACAAATATCTACTGATATTTGTTATTCTCTCTATTCTAAACTCTTCTGTCTCTGTCAGGATCCTGTATGATGACTTAATTTTTACATTGGCTTGATTGGTCAATAGTTTGGCAATAGTTCTGCCCTGGAGCAGGTTAGGAGATCAGTTTGAGTTACCATGGTGATTTAACCCAGTAAAAAAATGAACCACTGTTATAGGAGTGAAAACCGAGTTAAACCTAACCAGGAGAAGCTGACAGCAGTGACAGTGACAACAACTCTCATGATCTGACACTATTTCATGCCTAGCAGACCCCAGATTTTCAGGATTTCATTCTTGGAGGTGACGGGCCATCAGTGGAGGACCTACTGTATATTTTCTCCCTGTTATACTGTTGAATCAGGTGGTCCCCGTCGCTGAGTGCTCCCTGAAACCATGCGCTGTCACAAAAAGAGCCTGAATTAATTAAAAATGATACAAATTTTATGGGTCTCATCTTTGATAATCTGTGCATTTCACCAAAACCAATTAAGGGAACTGGGTGAACTACGTTGGATTTTGTTCCCTACTCAGTTTAATTAGTGTGATGAAGAGAGCTCATGGTCTGTAAAAATGCTTTGTCCTTTATTCCAAACTCTGCAATTGGCTCTTTGGTTATAATTTGTCCCTCCACTGCCAGCCATGAAACAGGCATTAAAAGAAATGGGGAGATTACTTCATTCGCATAATGAAGATCCAGTAATTACTCATCTCATTATCTCATCTGTTGTATTCAGCAGGCTCACTGAATAATTCAGAATCTGAGGTTCCTGAGGTTCTGTGGTCAAACTGGACCTGAGGCAGATTCATGAGTCACACTGTTGCATCATAGCTTTCATAACTACCACTCAGATTCAATGGGCATGAATGCTGAATATATTAGTGTATATTTCAGTGAGGGAGAGGAAGAGGAAATCTCATTTACTAATTTCTCTAGAAATATTGATCCAAGAGGTCTCCATTTACACTAATTGTTCTGTAATGGGCCCGGTTCTGGGGAATCCCCCTCTCATGTTTCAGTGATTTCCCTCAGTGAAATCTGTAAACCAGTCAATATGATTTCTCCCATGATTCAATCAGCGTTGGCTTGAGATTATGAATCTTCTCTTCAGGAAACAAAAATTACAAGAAAAATTACAAATGTCTATGTTTTACTTCTACTTCTACTTCTACTTTGTCTTTCTCTGTCGTGTTCCTTTTCCTCATGTGTTTGTTTGCCCTCAGTCTGTGTGTGTGTATTTGTCAGTGCAGCTGGGCATGGCCTCTTGTTTCTACCAAGTGGCCACCTCTGAGGCCAATAAATAATGCCAAAACTGAAGTGCCAAAATCTGCAATTCCTCTACAGACCACTAGAGTCTGGCTCCAACAGTGAGTCAGCCCCCATAGACTGCCAGGTTAAAACAGCAGAAATAAACATGTTTACATTCTGGTACAGAAACGGTTTTGGTCTCTCTAGCTTTCTTCTGTTTGAGTGACAGGTGAGTGAGCATATGCTTGCCACAAACCGGTATGTGCCAAGGTCTCAGCCGCATATGCGCCCTGCTGTTTGCCCATTTTTGCATTAGCCTGGGATTCGACAGTCAGGCACTGGCAATGTGGCGTGCCTGACTTCAAAATTGTTCTACAAAAACCTGGGGGTGACGTCTCACAGGCTAAGTCCATCTTTATGTACAGTCTATGGTCCCACCAGTCTCCTTCCATCCGTGATGTTTATGTTACCATCAACACCTCCTCTTGCTTCATTGAATGTAGGCTAACCCACATTTCTTCCTGTGCTTCAGGTTCAGTATCCAGTCTGTGTGTCACATCCAGCTCTGCTTATCTGTCTGTCCAGTTTTGTGTTTATCCATCTGTGAAGTCAAGTGATCGCTGTTCTCACCTCATTTATCTGTTAAGACTCCAGTCACGTGTGGCTCCCGGCCAGAGAGGAATCCATTCCCCTCCTAAGCACCTGCAGCCAGCCAGCTGAAGCCCAATCCCTCTCCCCAACAACAACTCTGCCCCTAGACACTTCCCTTGCCCTAGCCCTGAGCCATTTATTCCCCCATCATCATCCCCAGCACAACTTTTGCTTCATCCTTTATTGCTGTAAAGAACTTATCTCACCTCTCTGTTCTGCTCTGCAGGTCCAGAATTACATCCACCACATCAGACATATTTAATTGATGCCGACTGACTGAGAGGCCTTTTCTCTCGCAGCGACCACAAATCAGGGATTTTTGGGAGATAACAATCTGCATTGTTTTTAAATGCCATGTGACTTAAAGGCTCAAATGATCTTTAGTCATTTTTAAAATATTGCTTTGTCAAATAGTCTGAAAAACCACTGCATATGAGCGTGTTTCAATTACAAAAAAAATACACAAAAGTGTACACTTCAAATTATAGGAGCTTTAATATTTCTTTTTGCAGGCCCGTCCACAACAGCATACCACTCAGCTCTGGCTGCTTCTCTTGTCTGAATGTACTGCAGATAACACAGGCTGTAGATGACTACCTCACAACCCTATGTCAGATCACCACAACTATCACTTTAGTTATCAGAGAAACAAGACAAGTAAACATTAGACAGCTCAGCTCTGCCTGCTCAGAGATGTCCTGTGTCACTGAGCGTTGTTCTGCCACTGAATTTAAATGTGACACTGTTTTCTTCAGTGTTTTTACTGGTTATAATCAGATGCTCTGTTTGTTGTAGAAAGGAGGAGAACTGGAGAATTTGGCTCCAGGTAAAAACCTTCTGAAACAATGACACTGAAGGAAACTAGGGAAAGCTGTTGACAACTCCTATGACGCCAAGATGGTGGCTAGTGGCTTGCAAAAGTATTCATACCCCTTGAAGTTTTCCACATTTTGTCATGTTACGACCACAAACATATAAATAAAATTTATTAAAAAATATATTTTATTGGAAATATATTTTATTGGAAAAGTTATACTGAAAAGTGTGGTGTGCAAAAGTATTCAGCCCCCCAGAGTCAATACTTCATGGAACTGCCTTTTGCTGCAATTACAGCTGCAAGTCTTTTGGGGTATGTCTCTACCAGCTTTGCACATCTAGAGACTGAATTTTTTGCCCAATCTTCTTTGCAAAACAGCTCAAGCTCAGTCAGATTAGATGGAGAGTGTTTGTGAACGGCAGTTTTCAGATCTTGCTACAGATTCTCATTTGGATTCAGGTCTGGACTTTGACTGGGCCATTCTAACACAAATATGTTTTGTTTTAAACCATTCCATTGTAGCCCTGGCTTTATGTTTAGGGTCGTTGTCCTGCTGGAAGGTGAACCTCTGCCCCAGTCTCAAGTCTTTTGCAGACTCCAACAGGTTTTCTTCCAAGATTGCCCTGTATTTGGCTCCATCCAGCTTCCCATCAACTTTGACCATCTTCCCTGTCCCTGCTGAAGAGAAGCACCCCCAGAGCATGGTGCTGCCACCACCATGTTTGACAGTGGGAATGGTCAGAGTGATGTGCAGTGTTAGTTTTCCACCTCACATAGCGTTTTGTCTCATCTGAACAGATCACCTTCTTCCACATGTTAGCTGTGTCCCCCACATGGCTTCTGGCAAACTGCAAACGGGACTTCTTATGGTTTTCTTTTAACAATGACTTTCTTCTTGCCACTCTTCCATAAAGGCCAGATTTGTGCAGTCGACCAATAGTTGTCCCGTGGACAGATTCCCCCACCTGAGCTGTGGATCTCTGCAGTTCGTCCAGAGTCACCATGGGCCTCTTGGTTGCATCTCTGGTCAGTGCTCTCCTTGTTCAGCCAGTAAGTTTAAGTGGACGGCCGTGTCTTGGTAGGTTTGCAGTTGTGCCATACTCTTTCCATTTCCGGATGATGGATTGAACAGTGCTCCGTGAGATGTCCAAAGCTTGGTAAATCTTTTTATAGCCTAACCCTTTAAATTTCTCCACAACATTATCCCTATAGAGCAGCTACATGAGCACCTGCACAGTAATGAGCTGTTTGAAGCTTTCCAATCTGGATTCAGAGAACAACATAGCACTGAAACAGCACTGGTAAAAGTCTCTAACAATCTTCTTATAGCTTCTGATAGAGATCTTGTCTCTATACTTGTACTTCTGGACCTCAGTGCTGCATTTGACACCATTGACCATAGCATTCTGCTGCAGAGACTAGACCATGAAATCGGGATTAAAGGCTCTGCCCTAAAATGGTTTAAATCATACTTATCCGACAGGTTTCAGTTTGTTAATGTTAACAATGACCATTCAGAGTGCAGCAGAGTTACGTATGGCGCACCACAGGGCTCAGTTTTAGGGCCAATTCTTTTCATTCTCTACATACTCCTGTTAGGCGATATAATCCGGAAACAGCGCCTCATCAACCTGCAAGACTGCCTAAAAGACATCAAATCCTGGATGTCCTCTAACTTCCTGCTACTAAACTCAGACAAAACAGAGGTCATTGTGTTTGGACGTAAACATCTCAGGGACACTTTTTTTACGCAGATTGCTAATTTAGATTGCATCACCCTGAACTCAAGTATGACTGCAAGGAACCTTGGAGTAATATTTGACTGGGACCTTTCATTCAGCTCACACATAAAACACGTGACTAGGACTGCCTTTTTTTTTTTTACATACGCAGCATAGCCAAGATATATGGCTCCTTTACTCTGGAACCAACTCTCTCCATGGGTCAGAGAGGCAGACATTCTCACTACATTTAAGACTAGGCTTAAAACCTTCCTCTACGACAGAGCGTTTAGTTCGGGCCGGTTCAGGTAGCTCTGAACCATTTTTATGCTGCTATAGGCTTAGACTGCTGGGGGACACATCAGGTTACATGGAGCTCTCTCCTCTCCTCTCCTCTCCTTTCCTCTCCTCTCCTCTCCCACACTTTAAATGATCATTTTCATTATCTGCTGCACCTTGTAGTTTGGCCTTGGTGTCTCGCTCTCTCTCTATTTGTGTTTCCACAGATCCACCGAAGCTCCACCTGCAACCTACCGCCCCCTGCATCACCCCCTTCCCCTTTTATCCCTGCTGTTAAACCGACCTGCCCTTCCCTCCCAGGAACCAGTCTACCACCCATTACCCCCATTAAGCTGCCTGACCCTCCCTGCCTTCCCTCCCACCAAAAACTGCCTTCTTCAGCTCCTGCACACCATTTCCATCTGTGCATATTCTGTATTGTTACCTGTTTTCTTGTCTGTATACAACATCTATTGCACGTCTGCCCGTCCTGGGTGAGGGATCCCTCCTCTGTTTCTCACCATGAGGTTTCTCTTTTTTTCCCTGTTAAAAGGGTTTTGTTTTGAGTTTTTCCTCAGTCGATGTGAGGGTCTAAGGGCAGAGGATGTTGTTATGATGCTATGTAAAGCCCTTTGAGACAAACTGTTGTAAAAATGGGCTATACAAATAAAATTGCTTTGCCTTGCCTTGCTATGACCTGTCTGGTGTGTTCCTTGGACTTCATGATGTTGTTTGCTCCCCAATATTCTCTTAACAAACATCTGAGGCCGTCACAGAACAGCTGTATTTGTACTGAGATTATATTACACACAGGTTGACTCTATTTAGTATTAGGTCAACATTTGATCATTCAGCAATCATCAAGGGTTAGGGTTTCTGAAATTGTGGTCCCCAAGCCACACCAGGTGGTCTGCAAGTAAATTTATTGAAATATTATTTTTGAAGTGTTTTTTCTTAAATGGTGTGAGAGTGACCACAGACCTACTGAGTAGTGTAAAGCTTCGTGTTGTTTTCAATATTAAATCAACTCACAGTTCAAACACTAATTCAATTGTGTGTTTCACACTGTTGTTGTGTGTAACCAACTGTTTTGTGACCCTGTCTCCTCGCGTAGCTTTATCAGTTGACAGAGATCAGCTTGACATTAGAGAGGAAACGTAGATGAAGCTAACAGTTAGCTAACAGTTAGCTGACTGTTAGCTAACTGTTAGCCAAACACTGACAGTGGACAAAATCATTGACAGGAGGCTGAAGACCATGGTCATCTGGGCTTTTCCATGCAAGCTCACCACAGTACTACTGAAGTAGTAGCTCTGTTGGTGTTGGGGATGTTTGAGAGTTAGCTGGTACAAGAGTTTTATTTTAGTGGCTAAGTGGTCCTTACTGAGAGACCCCTGTGTGCAGAAACTAAAGATTGTGTTTTCTTCTTCCACATTTTAATATGAAAAGACCCAAAATGAACACCGTGAGCTGACTGCTGGATGACTGTGTCACAAGCAGTTCCATGTTAGAGGTTTCCACTGGGAGAAGAGAAAAGAATTGAGAGAGAGAATTGCATTCAGCTGATACACAAGTTCAGGTATCGTATCAGTGAGGAAAAACCGGGATCAGGACATCTCTTCATTTATTACTGAAGGCATTTTTCCACTCTCATTAGTTAGTGAAGCAGATATAGAGTGATGGAGGGGCTGAAATGAAATGGAGGCAGATGGGGTAATCATTTAATAGGACAGCTGCTCATACTGACATACCCCAGGTCCTGTTCAAGAAAGGGAGCAGGAGTACACACACTGTCCTGAACAGAGTCATGTAGGACATTCACACTGACAAATGAGTCAGATCTTTGGAGTTAGTCATATCAGAGCTGGGACCAGCCTCCGGCATGATAAACAATAGATGTTGATATCAAGACAAATGGAATATATGTCCTATTTGTTTTTTCACCTCTATTTGTCACAAACACATACATAGGAGTACTGGAGTAGATAGATGATGCAGACACACAGGCTCACTCATACACAGTGATGGATAAATGTTAATTCTGTGACCAGTCGGGCACATTAGAGCAGCATGCTCTCCTCTCCTCTCCTCGGTCCACCAACCCTCACCCAGGGGGTCAACAACAATCTAAATTTCAATTAAAGTAGAAAATGACGCTGATAGAGACCGAATGAATGTTGACGCCTCTTCGTCTGAGGGGTCCAGGCTTCAGCAGCTGCTTTGGAAAAAAGCATTTGGGGCAATTATTTCATTATCTCAAATCCTCTCACAGCAGACCGGGGTTGCAGCGCGGCTGAGATTAGCCGGAACCACAATTATTGTTACAATTAGAAAGCAGACAGCACCAGCAGAAGTGTTTGGCCCTGGGAAAAGCTGAATGTCAACTTAAGACTGTTATTAGAAAGCTGAAGGTGAAAAGGAGAATGCAGACAGGAACAGGGCCAGTTTGGGAGAGGTTTTCCATGTTGTTCACAGGCTATGGTGTGCAATTTGTGCTGCAGAGCCTGAAGTCTGAGGGAGGATTTAATGAGTTGAAGAAAAAGAGGAAAAAGTAAATCTCCCAACAACAGCTTCACACAAACTACATTGAGAAAATGAACTGTATAAAAAGTAAACTTTGCTTCTTTTGGTCATGTGTAGGTGACAGATCTGAGCACAGATTCATTGACAATAGAAAGAGTGACAGACTAAGATAGAGTCTGTTGCCTGGGGACAGCAGGTGAACTCTGACCTGCTCAGCATTCCTCAAGAAAACAGCGTGGAGCGTTGGTCAAGCGTTTGGAGAAGAATAAGAGGAGACAGCTCTGAAGCCTGGAGCAAGAGGTGCAGGCCGTACCTATGTAAATCTAATTAGCATTTGTATTATAAATCTAGTCCAGCTGCATTTTACTTACATCATCTCCTCTCTGATTACTGAGAACAAAACCAGTGATCTGTCAGTTGTCCCATATTTGAGGCCTGTTCAAGGCGGGAACACTGCACCTCACCATCTGTATGACAAAATTAAACACAGGGTGTGGGTGGGGCAGAACCATGGTATGCTGTTGAAACGCACACAAGATCATACCTGCTGTGTTCAGATCAGTGTAAACATACAAAGGCAACACAATGACTTGTCTTCTTCATGTAAATACAGGAGAATTTCTTTAAAGAGGCGAGTGTGAGATCAGAGAGGAATAAGAACTAGATTTGAGGGGATGGAGGTACATCCACTGATAACATCAAACAGCTTCCTCTGGAGACACTGCAAATGCTGAAAGGTCCCTCAGACCCTTTTTACACCTAAATTAGCAGGTATTAGCATATTAGTATTGAAACCTGGGTAAACCTGCTTAAAAGCCCATTGACTCTTTGTACAGTGCCAGAGAGAGCACACACACACAGAGGAGGCAGAGTGAGCTGCCAGCTGCTGTTCACAAAAGTTTCCCATTAAATATACATTTGATGGATACATGACATTGTGCTAAAACACTGGGGCTAAATTTGCATGAAGCTTTGTTAAATCCATCTCTTGACTTTTGCTCTTGTATTTTTGGTTTTTAAAGATGACCAAACATTTAGTTGTGTGTGGGATCATAATCATACAAGGAAACAGTGGATACTATCAATAACCTAACTAACACATCGCTGGGTGCATGATAATAAAACAGATATGTTAATAAGAGCAGCAGCAGGTCTCAGAAGAGAAGGGTCTATTGACGTTCTGGTCTCAGTTGTTTCCTCCACGTCTCCATCAGTAAAAAATAGATTGTGTTTGGCAAGTGATCAATCACTAACATGTTTGTTACTGCAGAGCTATTATCTAGACATCAGCAACAGGTTGCATTGCAATTACATGTCTGTGGTTTACAATATTTAAACTATTCAACAGGTGAAAAGCAATCTGAAAACAGACACACACACAGACACACGCTCTGACATATATGAATTAACTCTTTTTTTGGGGGGTATTAACTGGAGATCTAAAGCGATCGTCCTCCCCACTAATTGACTCCAGCTCAGAAGTGGCCCCCAGTTGACATTTTGCCAGCCGGCTCCTATCAACACTTGGTGTTCAGTTACTGGTGAGGTGGCCGACATGGCCGTGTAACTAGTCTTTGATTTGTTTCACAACGGGGAAGGAAATGGGATAATGTGTGTATTTGTGTGAATATTTGTGAGTGTGTGTTTCCAGCTCCAGGAATACATAATGGTAATCAGTCATAACATTAGCATCTAGGTGTGATAATGTTTGGAGCTGCAGCTTAGTGAGAGCTAATGGGAATGTAATGTCAGTTTGTGTGATGTTACTTTGGTATCACAGGAAACAAGAGAAACAGATTGTCCTAAATCAAACTGATGCCCTGTGACCTGCCCTCAGCAATAGAAACACACAATGTCGTAGTGACACACTACAACAATAACAAGTCCTCACAACTGTGAGTGCAGTGCAGGTGAAACAAAAAATGATGACAAGCTAGTGTCACAAAGGACAGCTGAACACTCTACTAACTGAACCACTGTGCCCTGAAGCCCAATCACAGATTGACGCTAAGCAGGAAACTATACTACACTATTTACAGCCAATGCAACACATGGCAGAAATGGCCTACAGCTTTAAATCTCATGAAAAACTAAGCAAGCTGGAAGGAAGAGCAGAGGATGAGGCGGCAGCTCCTCTCAGAGCAGAGTGACACTGTGATGGACAGTCAGCATGTGAGGTTGACATGTTTACAGGTGAGATTTGACAACAGCCTCATATCATTGTGCCGTAGATCCAACAGCACACTGGAAACTTTCCTTGTGTTGACACAATACATCACATTATCTCTGCAGATTTGTAATTCACACAGTAATAATCTTTGATCACATACGCTCACATAACTCTGCAGTGAGAACGGTAGTATGGCAGTGATGATAGTACCTGTTTTGATGAAGAGCTTAATTTGGTTATTTGCTGTTAATCCACCACTTGTATTGATGCTCTGCAGATCATCCTCCTTCTTTTCCTTTTGTCAGCAGCGACCTCACATCAAAGACGTTGTGCAGTATTGTTCCTCTGCCGAGTTAGTCAAGCTCAGTGAAAGTGGAAGCTTTATGACTTCAGCAATATACAGAAATTAGTTTTCCTGTTTGAGGATAGAAGAGCTATTAAGCAAACAGCAACACTGACATCAGCATCACATGTATCTGGACACAAATGTACATGAGGAGAGACATAATCAAGATGGAGCTGCAACATAAGTCAAATAACTAATAAAAAACAAAGTTGCACAGATTGTCACAAGTATTTTCAATGTTTTTGTTGAACTGTTTAAACGGTTTAACTGGTCACAGGTGGTAATCCCACTGAGGCTGATCTGACACAAACATATCGGAAAGTGAACCAGTGTGTACATTAAAATACTGTGAGGATGTCCTCTGTTCTGTCTAGTATAAGATCATATTAAAGATAATTAAAGATGATTTAGTCAAATGTGTCATGGGTCTGGTCTAGGTCCCAGTGGTGTTCCCTTCTCTATAGTTTTCCCCTTCCCTTGTGTTCCCGTGTTGCCTTCTCTCTCTTTTTGTTTGTATGTGCTTGTGTGTCTTAGGGTGTAGCATTTCCTACAGCTCCTTCCTGATTCCCCTCCACGCCTCCATCTGACTGCTGCAGCCAGCACATTCACCATCCTCTCAGCCCAACAGTATTTCAACCCTGGTTCCATAGTCACTCTTTGCCAGGTTATTCAGTCTACGTGAGTGGTGATGTCGAGGCCTCTTTGGTTATGTGTTTGTTTCTGAGTAATTGATTTAGAACTTCAGACTGACCTCTCTCTCCCTGTCCTGACGGATTCCTTGTCTCGTGTGTGCCAGCTTCAAATGCTGCTCCATCCTGTCCATCCTCCAGTTGTTCTGCTGAGACTGAGGCCAGACTATACCAGAAACAGCAACCTCCCTGACAATAGAATAGAGAACGGGTCAGATACACCCCTCACGCCTCCTCAGCTCCACCTTCTCCACCAGATATGGTTTCTTCTGGTTTAAAAAAATCAAGATGGCAGTGGCAAAATTATAAAGTGCAGGCTCTCAATGGCAGCTCACGAACCAATGGGTTTTGTCACAGTGTCACTTGGACTGACCTGAGGTCAGCATCTGATCAGAATTCTGTGGTAACCTACATATGTTGACTGAAGCATGTGACATGCCAGTGATGTCTATGTCGATGAACCCCGCTTTTGTTGATTAACTTTTGAGATGGCAGCTTGCCTTACTCCCTATAGTGATTCACTGCTAATTATTTATAAGTCCCAGCAATATCTGGATCTGAAGTGCTAATGAGATGGCACCCACTGCTTTGCCCCCCTCTTGTCAGCAGCACTACCAGGCCTTAGTGAAGGTTTTAAAAGCGTGCCATCAGCTGACACGTGCCGCAGACTCAGCTGCCAGTAAGGCTCCAGTCATTGATTTAATGTGGCTCTGAAATGGACAAATTTTTTTTCTCAATTTGTCATAAATTCACAGGGGTAATGATAGGTGTCTGAGCTGGCTGTAGTCATAGAACGTGACTGTTTATAAGTAATTGCCAGCAGTTTGTCCACAGGACTGCGCACACTGCTCAGTATACACTAATATTACCCTTCTTTTTAAATCTCTTTCCACCAATTTGTTCCTAGACACTGCTCCTTCCTTACATGTGTATTGCCTCCTTTCAGTGATCTCTCCTCTACATTTTCTCTGCTCCTTCTCTCCCTCCCTCTGTCTCTTCCTCTGCCTCCCTCCTCCTCCTCTCTGAATGATGCCATCAGTCCTTATTGAGGCCATTGCCCAGGCTCATCACGCAAAGTGCCGCTGGCTGCAGCTGAATGCATCTCTATGGGCTGGCAGTGAGAGCCAGGGGACAGGCCAGAGGATACATCTGCCATGACACTAATGCACTGACTCAACGTTCAGTGCTCAACACTGTGACCTGGACAGGCCCCTCAGGGGTCTGGACACAGGAAGTCAAGCCTGCAGACAGATGAGTGTGTGCC
This sequence comes from Rachycentron canadum, assembly GCA_038496675.1. Classification (NCBI taxonomy): domain Eukaryota; kingdom Metazoa; phylum Chordata; class Actinopteri; order Carangiformes; family Rachycentridae; genus Rachycentron; species Rachycentron canadum. Next base: position 559,600 of record CM076667.1, read on the forward strand.
TGCATAAACAAGCACAATGAAGTTGTTTGGATAGGTGTCCGGAGATTCTAAAATATTGAAGAATATACACTTTCACACAAACATACAGAGAATGGCTCTGTTCCTGTGTTCATGTAGAAATCCAGACCACAGCCCAGTTTCCAGTGAGCATCTGGAACACAAACACACCATCTACCCTCTGGCCATGTGCTCTCTGCCAAGACAAAATTTGCTTCCTTCCAACTGCATTTTGTGTTTGCCTCTCTTTCCCCAAGCTTTATCTCCATCACATCACCGTAAACTGCTTTCGTATGTGAAATGTAGAGTGATTCTTAGAAAGACACATAGACACTTGGGGGATTTTGTAGGGATACTGGGAGTGCTGCAGCTGTCGTCCTAACAATGATAAATGGCAAAGAGATGGGTTGAGATGTGAGGTTTGCCTTTGTTTGTGTCTGCACCAATTGTCCCCCTGAGCAGAATGGTGATAATGCCTTTAATGGCTCAATCTCCATCTAATTCACGAGCGAAACATGCACAAGCCAAGACGCACAGGCACACAATTACTGTCTAATCCATATGTCGAATCTCCCTTTTCCTCCTCCTCATTTTTACTCCTCACTCTTCCTCAGCTTCTCTATGCTGCTCCTTCTCTCCAAAAACATTAGAAACAACTGACTTTTTTTACAAATAACAAAGGTGATGTTTCACTGAGTGAGAAACAGTCAATCACTTGTTGCAATAGTTCATCAGAACAGCAGGTTATAAACTTTACTATCTTCACAGTGTCTATGTTAGCAACAACAACCATTGCTTCATCTCACAGGCTACTAGCTTATATAAAAACTGCCATTGCTTCTGTCATTACCATCACACAATGTCTAGACAGCACTAGATTTTCCCAATTATAGTTATCATTCCTACTGTCTCTAAATGAAAGAACACCACCTTAAACCAAACCTGCTACTTAGCTCTGCTTGTGTGTCTTTAAAAGTCACTGCATGCCACAGAGTGACCTCTGGATCTTCACCTTTAACTTGAATTCAGCCTTCAAGCCTTCAATCCATTGTCTTCCTCTCATGAATGTGGTCTGTCATCTCTATCCCTGCACACCAGAGCATCTCAGTCCTGATTGTTCTGGTCTGTGGTTCCCTGATGATGGACAACCTATTGAAGTCTATTAGAGCAGCAAAATATTGAGGATAAAAAATGTTAAAAGAGAGCAGGAAACTGACAGTATATTCTATAAATGAAATATTTGTGTGTATGTGTACACCATAAGTAGGACACTGCTGGATGAAGGTGAAGCTGTGTAAAACACCAGTAAACTGAACATTTACTGCAGCTGAGGTTAGGATCAGGTAAGCTGTACATTAGTTGCATATGAAAAAGCAATATGTTGCTTCAGAAAAAGGTAAGTTAGATCATAGATTCCAATGCAGATGACTTGAAGAGAACAGGAAGGAGAGGAGGAGGAAATAATCCCAGTTGACCCCTCACATGAAGCCAGAGAGACAGAAAAACTCATCTGTGTCTGTGAGCTTGGCAGCAGGCAGGTCCTGTGTACACACAGCCATGGAGGCCTAACAATATTTTCCAAAGGAGATGAATCTGTTTTTCTTTCTGTGGCTGCTCGGATGGACCTCAGACCTTTTTCTGCTGAACTAATGGAACAGAGGGGATGTGTGTTGTCTAACGCTGACTCCCAGCAGCAGGTTCGCACCATGTTCCTGCTTTCAGGAAAGTGACAGTAGTTGGCTTCAGGACTGGACAACTGGACAGGCCTCAAACACTTTCATTCTGCGGCGTGCATCATCTAAAAAAAGTCACACCTCTGACAGTAAATTGCAAGCTTTAAAATGAGCCTTCTCTATAGGCTCAGACATGGTTGATGAGATCAGTTTTTTTGGGGACACAGTGCCTGCTTTCTGCTGTTAAGTTTCAAATTGCCACTAACTGTGCTCCAAAGGATTTTCTTTTAATGACTATACAGATATCAGCATTTATTTAGTGCACACACTGGAGCGAGTCATGACACTGTTTGGCTACAGCTCCTTTTTGTAGTTTAGTCTGATGAAACAGGAGGAACACTTTTAATGAAGACGAAATGTTGAGAGTTGATATCATACATTATTGTGTCATGTACTATGTATTATTGTCATTGTATAACAAGGGAACCTTTTAAACGTTATTAGACTTGTGATGTCAAACAAATGAAAAGCATATTGCTATCTGATCATTTGGCACTTATACGTCATAAATAGAATTTCACCCTCTTAACAGAGCTGTTATATTGGATTTTGTCCAATTATTACAATTATGAGGACATTATTTCTTCAGGAACATCATCAGTATGTGACCTCAGCAGAGCTTCAGACAGCTGGAATGATTTCATGTGAGTCAATACTGTTTGACAAGAAAAGTTACTGCTGAGAATAAGGCAGACAGATTTACTGCATAAGCACCAGCGCCCTGTCATTACAGCACCATGAACAGGGTGAGATCGCTTTGCCCACGGGCATTCAACCCATAATGCATTGGTTGCAGAGGCCTGGTTACCTTTACCCCTGAGTCAGTGGTTGCTGGTTGGTGGGGAGCAGGGGAACTCAGAGAAACGTGATTGAAAGTCAATGGAACAGAATGAGTCCTATTGATCTCTGTCGCAGATACACAGTGGGAGAGCAGACACAGGCTGCCAAATGACCCCATTTAACTATAATGTACAAAGCCCCAGTTACTGAATCACCCGTCCACGAACAAGTCAGTTTGCCAAACTGTCCTGTAAATCAAATAACTAGTGCCTGACAGCAAAGTTCAATCTCAGGGGGTGGAGGCTGTTTGAAAGCTCCTCATGTGGAGCTCAGCTGCATTACTGCTGCTGGCTGGTACAAAAAGTATGGTATCATTATTATTTTATTTCTCTCTGTTTGTGTCTCGCCTCAGTAGCTTCAGTTTGAGGAGTTTGTTGCTGTGATTAGCTCCTCTAAACATTGCATTCAACTGAGTTTACCCACAAATATATTTCTCTTCATCCCAGTTGTTCTTGTTCTCAGTAGCTGAGCCACAGTTAAGCTACATGAAGCTGAGATGATGGAGTGGGAGTGGTTTTGATTTTACAGCAGCAAGTTCATATGGACATACCACAGAATCAATGTGTTTTATATCTTTCTAAAGGTTGGCTAGAAGTAATGCTGAACCGATGAAAGAATAATGACTAGAATTATAAGCATTTGAATGTTTTTTACTTACTTTCTCCCTATGACAACTACTGTTCTCCTATACAGGATCTACGAGATGCTCAGAACACTAAATGTAAAAAGTTGTGTGGAGATGTAACATTAACAAACAACACAGAGGAGGCTGCACTTTCACTTCACTTTCCAGGTTCTGTAAACTTAAAACGTAAAATCGTCACAGCCACAAGACATTGCACCAGACCACCAGCATCTCAGATCAAAATACTAATACCCCAATGGCCTTAGACCCTTCCCTTCCCTCCACGTTCTCAGTCAGCAAGGTGTCTTGAAGCTCAACAAACACACAGAAGCTTAGCTGAATAATGTTACCCTGTGTATGTGAGATCCAACAGACACAATTCATACAACTATTATCTGGCATCTATTGCTGGCAGTGAGTCTGCACAAATTCATAGTATTGGTAACAGTTAACATTATCATGCTACTGTAGCTGTCACTACTGAAAACATCAAGTTAGTGACTCATGGACATTTCTGTTGCAGACTGCAAAGGCCACACCAAAATGAGACGAACCGGTCTACAGAGGATTTTCACTTATGGTCACCAAATGTCACTCACCCTGTGTGTCAATAAATGTGAGGAGGGCCAGGGGTTTAACAGGAGGACTAATGTGCATGAACATGCACATGCTACCAGACCAGCTAGCAAAACAAAGACTCAGTCTGCATCACACACAGAGTGAGCGTGGTCTCAATCTCTTCTCAGGATTCTGTTACTCCATTATGTCTTTACATAGAGTATTGATGTGTTATTGTTTCTGGCTTGTAATCACATTCAAAGATGCTTTAACCAGTGATGCTGCAGTGAAATTTTTTTCATATTCACAACCTTTCTCTGTTTTCTGTGTTTTGTTTGTCTGACTGTGACCCTGATCAACACCAGTTACCTGTCATTTATCTGTTCTCCTCAGCAGCAGAAGACAGTCAGTGTATGGTGCACAGTTGACTGAGCCAAAATAGAAGTTCCCTCTTTCTTTGTATTGAACCACAAACAGTTTGAAATCAAGACAAAAATCAGAGAAATTGAACTGTGAGATTGCTTAAGATTCCCACCCCAGTCACAATCCCAGATAATCCACCTACTCTGAGTGCTCCATTTGATCAGTTCTGAACTGTCATCAGCAGTGGTGCTAAATATTGAAACTTTGATTGGTGCACAGAGGAGTGAGCCCTACTCAAAACAGATTATCAGGGCCATTTCAAAATCAAATTTCATTTTGGCTGAGGACTGAGTCCACCATGACAGCTGAAAATGAGACTTGTAGAGGATTACTACAGGAGCATAGAAACAGGTGGCTGAGAGCTCTCCTGCAGAGATGTGGTAGCTGTTTGTCCAAGGCGCCCAGGCTGCCTGGCCTGCCTGTAGGTCATGTCTGTCTTCAATGACATATTTGTCTCTCTCTGGAAGCCTGGCCCCTCAGTCCCAGGAGCTGGCTCTGGTTACCTGAGAGGCCACCCCCCCTGCACTGAGCACATTTTAAAGTAGAGAAGGATGGCACGGTTCAGACATGCAGGAGGGAGAGAGAGGAGCTGCTGAGAAGCTGTTTTGCTTCTCTCTAGTTTGGATACATACTATACGGGAGGTTAGAGGAAGTGCTCCGTCCGTGAATCCACTTATTCAGCTTCAGTCTCTCATGAAAAAAGGGGAGACCTTATTCTTTTGAGAGGCAAGTGGAAACCCAGAAGGTTCAACCAGTGACCTCCATCAGTGTGATGGTTGAAATGAGCAGGTGTTGACAGTCCTCTGTCATTAATAATCCATGATGAGGTGACATGAGGGCTGATTGAAGGAGAGTAAGGGCCTATGCAGGGTGACTTTAGGGAAAATATTTCATCTTGTGTGGATTTTTTTTGAGAATTATGGAATTATGGTCATTTTGTTATGTGCAGATGGATTCTTTCTCTGCCTGCACTTATTTTGTAATTTCAAAGGCCCAGTCATAGCATCACTTTAATGTTAATACTGAATGGATTTAGCCTGATGTGCTAGATGTTTGTTACACATTACACAACACCTGGAAATGCTTCAAAAACATCCTTGGTAGATGATTGGATGGACCATCTATCTGTCTTATGACATAGTAGAAGAGGAAAACCAACACACTGGAGTCTGATGTAGATGATGGATAGATATAGATGTCCCTAGTCTGTTGTGCTGACAGCTTAAAGCATTTGTTTACAGAAATGGAAACTTCTTTTTTTTTTCACCAAAGTAACAAAGAATGAGCTGCAGTGAGGTGGGGCAACAGAGAGGCGGGGCAGCAGACAGATGTGCTTTGAGACAAATCAAGAAAGATATTGTGTGTGTTCTAACTTCCTGAGTGTGAGGGAACATTTTAGTTGTCAGGTGATGTCCTTTATGCCTCTGCGTCGACAGCAGTTATGGCATCTGTGTGCCTATCTATGTAATCCTCGAAAACACCTTTGAGGGAATTTCTTCAGATTTGGTGTAAACATTCAGTTTGATGAACTGATTAGATTTTGGTGGTCAAAGGTGACATCATAATGATCTGTAAAAACATGTCTGTCCATTATTTAACATTCATCTCAGAAAGGAGAGATTTTGACCACATTTCCTTCAACTTGGCTGCTTGGTGGAGGAATAGATCCACAAGGCAGGAACTTTAGTTCTGTTTCATCCACTGCTGTAGGAACTTGCTTTGCTCCAAGGCAGCCTGTCAGGTGTTTCTCATGAAGGGAACGTATCATTAATTTCTTCACCAGTATAATCTCGAATGTCTCAGGGACTTAAAAAAGCAGCTTTTTGACTGCAGGTCGTCTTCTCTAAATCTGAGGCTATCAGCAGCTGAATGTGGGGCCAGCTGTGAGCTTATACTTTGAGGATGAAGACATCCCCAGGGCAAAACAAACTCTTCCCCAGCAGCACAACACACCTCAGCAGATGGATCATTTAGAGTGAAAGCAAAACACTTTGTTTCCTCACTGTGCCTTGCCTCTATTGCTCACATCTCCTTCATGTCTTTCCTCATCCACATGCTCCTTCTCATTTTCTCTGATTCAGTCTCAGTCAGGCTTTTCTCTCTGCCTCTTCCCCCTCCTGTCCTTCTCTCTTTCTTCCTGTCACTCCATCTGTTGGGATCACCACAGAATGGTCTTCAGAACATGCTCGTATATCCAGATGTCTCATATTACAGAGAATTGGTTTTTAAGGCAGCCATGCAGGACAAGTTGAGTTGAACATCATTGGACACTTTGTATCATCGCCACCAGCTGTCACGCATTTAATAGCCCATTTGGTCCCGAGATGCATCTCAATCCTGAAAGCTGTCAGGAACAGCTTCCCATTTTGACATGATGGAGGTGGGCAGAATGAATCAGCACATACACAGACACCATAAGCCATGATACTAACAAGAGGTCCATTCATCTCAAAGACGTTGCAGACAGTGATAAAAGTTCCAGCGTTTCCACATGATGATGTGCTTTTCCCAACAAATAAACATTTTTCATCATGTAGACTCAAATGTTATAGTGTCTTTATTTTCCTAAATAGGCAGACTGCACGAAGACATAATGGCACCACAGAGAAGCTAAAAAGCAAGGGCAGAGAAAGGCCTTACATTCTTCAATAGATTTCCTCCTTCCTGTCTCTCTGCTAAAACAGGAGCACTTTCCTTCAGGATGGAGGCATCCTGCAAACATTGGTGTAATGTCGTGGAACAAACTCCTTCTAGGCTCAGAGTAGCAGCCCATTTTGTCTGCTCAATCTACCAGTCAAAGGCTGACAACGAGATTTATGAGCGAAATAAAGGCAGCCAACGTCTCCAGGTAAACAACGTAAGCCAAAGGAAGAGGAATATACCCTTTATTTCATTATTTCTGAAGGGACAAAAGACAAAGTGCAAAAGCAACTGGCAGGAATTGAAAGTGTTTTCCTATCAACGCATCCAAAACCCATCCTAAAATATCAGCTCTGCCTGTGAGGAGGTGCTGAGTGATGCAGCAAAAGGCTGGAAAAAACAATTGGCAATAAAGTGTGGTGTGTAAGAGAGAACTATTTAATGGCATGCTATTCACACTGATAGGACAGCATTTAAAAAAGGACATCCATTTCCCTGCCAGGAGCCGTCCCCAGGACTTTTATTTCTCCCCAGATGTGAACTGTTTCAGTTTCATCAAGGTAGGAGGTAGTATGTTTCCACAGTCAGACAGCAAGTCGCCTCTATAGGGCAGATAGTGTTGTACCAAAAAAACAAAAAGGAACAGGAGAGGTCTGACATTCCCTTGTTGAAGCCTGTGGATCTGGAACAGATGGCTCATGTTTTCATTTTCATTCACCTTTGCCCTCCTCCTCAACCCACACTGATCAACACTGTATCCTGTATCAAATCCCTGACCCCCTCCAGTCATTATTCACCAATTTACCATCAACCAATTCACCATTTCCTGTGTTCCTGTGCATCACACCACTGGACAACATCAGTCTTCACTGACCAGGGGACATGCTACAGGTTTATACTCTGTGTCTGAAGACAGAGTATAAACTGTTAAAAACAAATGGTTCTATGAGATATAGCTGAAAGTTGCATTTTCATGAACCATATATTTTGTATTACTGGTCAGCAGCGTGGTGCTGAGAATCAGTGTGGACTACAAGATAAACTCAATATGTTTGCAACCTAAATTCACTGGTCAGAGTAGCTGTGAGGAGTGGGACTCACAAATCTAAAAGCACAATGAGTCATCAGAGCCAGAGACCTTGACACAACCTGCAGTTAAACTTTCCACAGTTTCTCCTGCTCCTGCTTTTCCATCACAATATTGATGTATGACAAACGATGCAGGAAGTGGAGCAATGGCTAAAGAAGAACATGACCTAGATCACTTGGGGCTCAAATCTCAAGACAGCCTCAGGCTAAACTGGCAGAGAGAGGAAAAACTCAGCCTGAACTTCCAGATTAAAACCATGGTTAACGGAGTTTGGAGGAAGTCCAGAGTCAGTGAGCCCTGTCAGGCAGCTGCTCACGTTAACGTTTTAAAACACATCAATAATGAAATATGTTCCCTTTAGACCACAGTGTGCTCTGCGCCTCATTAAATATGCATCCAATAATCACTAAGATAAAAAGTGAAATGGAACTGAATGTAGAACTCTAACATCACGGTAGGAGGATTTGTCAATGTGCAGATTTATTACAGATGAAAAATCAATATTTTACTGTTTTTTAAGAATATGTATATAGAAGTGTTTATTGATTAAACCAAGTGATCTATCAACATACAGTCACACTCCAGATAAAACAGGTCACCTGCAACACATTACTCTACAGCATTTCCCTTTCCACAGCTCAGGGCTTTCTCAACTTCTGAGTATTATTTGTTCTTTTTTTTCTAATTTGGCTCAAACTTAAGTGTTAAGTGTCTCAGCCTGAACAAATCTACATGCTTCTACTACACTGAACTCACAGTGACACCTATTAGGAAATATAATGTTTCAAAATGTCATGTACTCCTCCTTTTTAATTAAGTGTATGGCTTCAGTGGCATGGCAAATTCTGCAACAGGAAGTCAATATAAACTTTGTTTAATCTACCCCAAACTTTGTGAAAAGAGGCACCATACCTTGGTGATGCTTCACCGAGAAGATTGTGAATTTATGTTTATCAGTGTGATGCTGGTGGTGCAGTAAATCTTAATGTTTTGCAAAGAAATGGGAACCTATTGTATCTCAAATACACCCCATTTTTCATGCCTGATGTCTCACAGTGAAGACAACTAAATAATATGAAGTCACAGTTATAGCGCCACCTACTGAAAACAGGAAGTAACACTTGAGTGACGAGGTAATCATCTTTGATTTACCTGACAATTTCATTGTGTGGGCTACACCTGACATACAGAAACATGATCTGTGTTTGTGCTTGTTGTGTGGTCTCAGGCTCCCCCTCATGTACACAATTAAGAATGCATATAAAAATGTGGTACATCTTGTCTGTAGCCACACAATGTGTTAACTCACTAAGATGTGTGATTGCTTTACTTGATGAACTCCCCAACATGCAGAGGAGTGCAAGGGTCTGTTCAACACAGCTTGTAGTTTAATTTTTTTGTCTTCAAACAGACACAGTTTTTCATCTCACAGTCCAGTAGCATCTAAACAACAACATCTTCCACCCATAGTAGTGTGCTGTAAGCTGTGCTGCTTCATCCTCTCAGGAAGAATTAGAAGTAGTAGAAGACTACCTCTGAGTTTCACACGCCTCTCCTCAGTACTAACAAAGTGGGGGGCAAGTCCTAAAGGTGTGGATAAGGGACCCTTCTCCTTAGTTGAAGTGAAGCAGAGGGTCATGTGCTGCACAGATGGATGAGGAGATAAAGAAAGGACACTGTGAATAAAGTCAATAAAAGAAAGTGAGAGAATTTGTAAAAGTATTACCACAGGATCCTGACATGGGTCACTAACACCATCCTCCAAATATCCACATGCTCTGTAATAGCAGTGGTCACTCGAGCAGACAGACCATCAGGTGTGTCTCATGATGTGGTCTCATATAAGCCTGTTTATGAAGTGGTTAGGACTCTTCAGCAAAAACAACTCCCGTGTATGATGTGAGGGTTTGAGATACATGTGCACAATCAGAAGAAAGTGAGATGGAGAATCCAGGAGGTGGAGGTATGCATGGTCCTCTCACAGCTGATTATCATCAGTTACTGTTGCAGCTCTCATTTAGCCATTTTGCATGTTGGTCTGAGTGAACCTGACTGGCTGGAGAAACAAACAAGTTTTTCTCATTTCTTTGCGGTGGCTGAGATGTTCTCGCCCGGGGGACAGCAGAAATGGGTCAAGGATATTATTTGGATGCCTGGCCCATTATTTGATGAAGTGCTTAAAGATTCCCTGAGTTCTACTTTAAGATTCTCTAATATGATTTCACTTCTGGCTAATTACATGCTGAATCATTTGTAGCCAGTCCACCACTCTGTATGTCAAATCTGAAGCACAGACTGATGGAGAGATCTGTGTGTGTGTGTCTGTGTTCAAGCCACAGAGGAACAAAGAATTAAGGAGAACAGAGAGACAGATGAGTCTTGGTGACAGAGGAGTGCACCAGGGTGACAGGGTAACTGATGTCTTGTCAGAGCATCACGCTAAAAGGAGCTATAAAATGGGCCATTCTCTAGACTGCAGACAGTAATAAGACAAGATAATGCATAGCTTTCTAATAAAACCTTTATGAGAGTGAATCTGTGCTGCAGCTTGTGGCATGCAGTTCAGTCAGTCTGCACTGGGATCTCTGTTTTTACAAAATCCAGACACTGAATGAAACCAAGTCATATTGTACAGAATCTCCAGTGTTTGTTCTGACCTGGTGAAAGCTGATAAAGTTGTTTTATTTATTTTCATTTTGATCGCGCCTCCTACATTAGTGTTCTTTAGATGCGATTGGTGCGATGTCAATGTGGGCAGGTGCTAAAACAGTATGTCATATCGCTATATCGTTCAACTGTTGCTTATGTTGCATTGACACGGTGTCTACAGACAGAGAAGAAGAAAACAGTTGCTTTTCTGACTCAGCTGTGTTCACACAATCTTCCATTTGTTAGCCCTTGTGTTCACTATGTAGTCACAGCAGATAAATATTAGAGACAGGGAAGAGGACAGGATGTTTTCTTTGCAGACACAGTTTGCAGAGGGAAATTAAAAGACTTGGTGTCATACTGAATTCAATGCAACTGAACAAAACTGAGATGAGTGGTGAAAGGTGTGCTGACCTGGCCATTTATCTGGTTAAATAACAAATAAATCATTCTTTGTTGTAGCAGTTTTTTACCAAGTGAAATCAATGGTGTACAAACTGGGTGGATTCTGTTAGTTATTAACAGCCATTGTGTTCACTTTATGTGAACTTTGTCACTCCGAGTGGATGGACAACTGACAGTAGTCACACTCTGATCAGGAGCTGTCAGTGAGTCGGCAGCTGTTGAAATAGCATCAATGAAACATCTTGACTTCTACTTTGTTAATAAAATATTCTGTCTAATTCAAATGCCCTGAAGGACAAATTGTAGCTGCTTTTACGTTCCTTTAAAAAGGGAAATGATGCTGTATCATTATATCACTGTCTGTTTTAGTTTATTCATGTATTCATGATATTTGAATGTGTTTTCTATCTGTACATCAGACACAGTGAGCCTGTAGCTAGGCTGCTTTTTATGATGGTCAAATGTGTCCCCCTACACTATAATGGATATGATGTTTTTGATTACTTCTATGATCAGTATGATCTGTACCACACTGGGAAGCTGAACTGAGCAGCCACTGTTTAATGCTTTTTACCCAAAGGAGAATATTGCAGCAGTTAAAAATGATGCTGCTGCAGCTCCACAACAAATGTGTTTGTTTGTTTGTGCCAGTGAATGACTAACTTGACTCATCAGTCAGAGAGGAGCAGCTGGGAGAGGTTTGGGGGGAGGAACTGGTCTCAGGAGGCGAACCGAGTTGTGTGAAGCTGCCCCTGTGTTGTCCCTTTGGGTGTTTTTGATGCTGTCGCTGACACAGTGTAATTTGTTTCCTTTCTGTAGTTTCATTTTGTCATCCATCTAATCGAGTGACTGCACCCGTGTGTTTTCTTGCCTGCGCCAACATGTAATTGGTTTGTGAGGTGGCTCTTTGTCTGTGACAGTTGTGCAGCATATGGTGGAGATTAATGGAAACTGTCTTAAGATTGCCTTTAAAAACTGTTGCAGTGTGGTGGCATTAAATGCGTGTTTGGTTCAAAGAGTAGAATCAGACAGAATGAAACTGTGGTTTGCTGTTTGTGCTTTGCCTCCACTGTTGCTGCTGTATGGTCCCTTTCAGAGACATCTGAAATAAGGACCAACACACAGTGTGTCCATTGTAGTGTATGTGTCAGACTGGGTGAGTAGCCAAAAAACGTAAAAATAAAAAGCAAGTGACCCCAGTGGTTCACAGCACCTCAACCCAGACCAAGAAGGAACATTAGTGCCTTATAGTCACAGTGACTATAAACTGGTATTTGATCCTGAGAGATATGGGCTGCTGAAGAAAATATGTCTGATGATCACACAGGTGTACTCTGAGACACAACATTGACTAAAACATTGCCTGAAACTCATGAGTATACATTAAGGATATGACAAAGTAGAATATAATGTCAGAGCATTGTTGGCACCTATGAGAGACTTGATTTTTACCCAATGCTGGTTAATACACTGGTCTCAAACTGATGATAATGATGAAAAATATGTCCATATATTGACAAAACTATCTCGTCAATGAGATTGTCTTTGTCAGCTCAACTTTTTGTTGTACTCCCTGTTGTTTGACTATGTTGTTGTGCATGTTGCATCAAGAAGGTCCTGTAAGAAACCAGCCCAGAGGTGGTCATGCAGCAAGTTACTATGATTGATTTTGTTGCCATATGTTGTATCAGAGGGTTTAAAAAATGATCTGTGGGGAGGGGTTCACCAAGCACCACCTCAGGTTAAATTGTTGTTGGAAGATCTGGGATGCTATCTGGGAGCTTTGGGGGCAGTGTTGCGTTTTCTTACAAGAAACCAAAAAGGTTTACAGTTCACCCTTTTCTGTACGTGTGCGTCTAAGAGCATCCCATATCGTTGCCTGTCTTGCAGATTGGTGGTTAGGTAACAGAAAGATGAGCTGAGCAGAGGCCAGCAGAGGACAATAAGATGACACAGAGGACTGAGAGGCTGAAAGTCAGAGGGTGAGGTGCAAAGAGGGAGACAAAATGAGACAAAAATGAAAAAATGAGCCCCAGGATGGGCAGACCATTGAGAAAGAGGAGGAATATCATGAACAGCGGCGCGGAGGGGACAAGAGCTTCAAGTGACATGGGGAGGATGAGAGAGAGAGACATAGATGAGAACACAGGCCTTTAGAAGTAAGAGAGATAGAGACCATCTGTTACTGAAGGTCAATAAGTCTGAGCAGAGTTGTACTTTTATCTACTTACATCGTTTTTATTTGTCATCAGGAAAGTTGCACATCTTTTAACGTACTCTCTGGATTTTATGCCTTTTTGCAGTATGTCATTGCAATCTCATGTCACAGGATTCATGCTGGGAGATGAGCATAACATGAAGGAAGCAACTGTCAACACCAAACATCTGCAGTATTGATGGCCCATTTGCACTGGGAAAAAAAATGTAATCTGTGTAAATGTGTAAATGTGAAAAGTGTCAATACAACACAAGAAACACAAGTTCCACTGAATTGAAGTTTTTGGGAAACAGAAAACATTGTGTGTGGCTTGATCAGCGGCCTTGACTATAATACCCTAACCCTGTCCTGATCCTGATAGGGCCAAAGACAAAGACAGCCGCCTAAAGCTAAAAGGTCTCACACAGCAGGCTAATAAGAGCCTCAGTGATGTGGGTTATTTAATACAGAGTATGTAATATCTCTAAAGGTGCTCTGGGAAAAACACTGTGGTGTTCATTCATTACTCATTTGTTATTTTTGCTTTTAAAAACCCAACATGATCAGTTGGGTTTAACTTGTGATGCCTCAATTGCGATACCTGGCTGGAGCACCCACCTACTCCTGCCTTCACAGTGTGACCTAAAATGAAGAAAGGTCCCTCAGATATATGTTAGGTACTACAGTGTTGCTGCCTCCTCAAACCTCAAAACCTGGAGGACCAGTATTGTAATGTTTCTTCTGCTTTCATTTAATTCCCAAAAGGAAAGACCAGTAGTGAGACTGTGAACTGGGTCCAGTGCCACGTTTTCTGTCTCTTTCTCCCCAGCTTCATTTCACATGCACTGATTCTCATCACCCATGGAAACCCATCAGATAGTGACCACAGTGGTTATTAACCTCTGCCACAAACCATAGGCCGGCCCGTTGGCAGCCCGTCTAAAGAGTCCACGTGTCTTTGATCAGGTTTTTAGGTCCCTGGTTTTCTGCACAGAAGAAAGCACAACCACATCATAGTGCAACAGTCTATAATTAATTGTCTTTCAGTGTATCTGTTTTCCCATTTGCATCTCCAATTATCCTGTGAATATTGTATTTTACATACTGCTCTCCTTGCAGCAGTCATTAGTCAGGGATAAAACAAACACAGCAGACAAAGGAAATGCAATTGAAAAGCAATGTATTGTACTGGACTGTACTGTATATGTAGAGAGACAGCATATTTGAATATTTCAAATGGGGTCTGTTGTATTTTGGTTGAAGTTCTGCATCGCATTATTTATGGGCTCCTTTTGTTACATGTGGTGAGTCTGACTCTGTCTCAGTGTGATAATGTCCAAAAACATATCAGATGTGTAATAATCTTCTGATCTGGTCTGAGGGGACTTGTTGGGTCTTCGTGCCCCTCTATTATACTTTTACCTCCAGAGAATCAGATGTGAAGGACATTTTTATTTTTTTATTTATATTACTGTTTATATGTCTTACCACACACACAGACCATTGGCAAACTAATCGTCTTTACCTTAGGGCAAACCCCAAATCCATTAATTTTTGCCTTCATTCTACCCAAAGGCAGAAAGGCAGTAAAATGTCTGTCTTCTGTCTGGAAGAACCACTGCACCAAATGTCTGTATTTAAATGGCTTTATTCTTCAGCTGAGCCAATGGCCTGAAGGCTGAACCACTTTCTCTGTTGTTATTATTATTTTCCAAGTTTGCGCCTCGGTCTGAATTTAGGCCTAACAGAGCCACAAAGGTTCATCGACCCTCTTTGTGTGTTCGTTTTCTCCTCAGAGGTGTAAATCAGTCATGACTCAGTCATGCTTTAGCAGATTTATGGATTTAGAAGCTGCATTAGATTTATTCACCATGAAAATCACCAGAAAAGATCAGATTTAACTTTAAAGGCTGGGGTACAGAGTACGCTGTAAAACATGCAGTGTTTTTTCAGTTAGAAAACATAACTTGCCTGTAGATATTAGTCTCAGTAATTGTTACATTGTTACATGTGTGGAAGTAATTCATTGTGTTCATAAACTGTCAAATTCACAGAAAAGAAAACAAACAATTTGAAGTCAAATAATTTCAGTAGTTAATACATCACAACATTCAATGTGTAATTATTCCTGGGAACTTAATTTTTTTCTCAAACCCTGGGTCGGCATCATGATGAACCAACCTGCCTCAGTGCTAGCTGTGAAGACAACACATGACCTCTGATAGAACAGCCAACCATATAGTACCTTGCTGGCTAAGACAAACGTTAATTTGTCTCAGCTTGGTATCACAACCGGGATTTGGGAAATGCTATGGAGAGATTTCACAAACACAAATCTTATCTTATCTTGTCTTAGCATATCTCTTGCTATACACTGTGAAAGTAGTTGGGAGGCGTGTCAGTAATGGATCAAAGAATAAATCCCAACTATGAAAAAAACAAGTTAATGTTTCCTCTCAGATAAATAGAGCCTTTTGAAAGCATGTTGGGGGGAGTGGACCCTGAATGGACTGATGTTGTAAACTATGTGTGTGTGCTCTCTTAATAGACACCACATAAAACCCACATGACATGCAAAATGAACTCATAAGTATAGAGCTAAGTGGAGTTGAACACATCAAAGAATGTTAGCCAGGTAGATAATGGGGCTGCTCTGATGTGTGGTAGTGTCCATACACTACCTTATGTAAACCTGTTTCATGTGTGTAATGTCCTCTACAAGCCCTAACCCTGCACAATATGAGGAAACTCTGCAATGTGCAATATAACATTGCTCAGTGTTATGATAACAATATCACTTCCAATTTCACATTAGCACTGCTGCACTTGTGTAGAATAAACTGTGGTGGATTTCTACATGTTTGCAGCTCACTCAACAGATGGAATGATGAGGTCTGACTCCTTTATTGCGGAAACTTAAAGGAGTTTTGCTATCGCTAACATCAGTACTAGCAGCTTTTTACTTACCAGTCTCAAAACTTAATTTCTTTACTCACCAAAAGCTGTCTCCAGAGGTGGCTAGTCTTGTATTATTGGCCGGACTGCAATAGCCCTGTAATTACAAATGTCAGTGACTGACTGAGTGATCACATTTCCACACAGTTTGGCTCTTTCAAAAACAATTTCAGGTCTTTGAGTCAGAGACACGTGGTTCTGATGGTGAAAACTAGACTTTTTCAGTTGAATCACATTGACGCTTACCTGAAGTCAATGATAAAAGGCTTGTACATTTGAAGTTACTGTACTGATATGATCTGAAAGGATTTATCTTTTTAATAGTTTTGGTTATAGTAAAGATTGTTGTGATGACAGCCAGCTTTGATTCACAGGTCTGCATTGTCACATTAAATCATCAATTTTACTTCACTTTTGAAACTAATAATAACACAGAGATGACAATACATAGCAAAACGCTGACATCTCATTTTGCTTTCCAGCACTGAGCCTCAGCAATACATGAGATACACAAAAGCCAAGCATCCACATCAGTCACATACACACACACAGATGCTGCTCAACACACTCCACCTGCTTTGCAATGTCTGCCAAATTAATCTTTGTGAGGAGATGACTTTGGGATGAATTCATCTCGACTAGATGAAAAGCAGCTCCCATATGTTCGGCCTGCTGGGAACCTGAGAGCTGTATCCTTATTTCCCCTGAGGTGGGAGTCAGGGTAACCTAGACTGAGACATGGTGGTGCTAAATGGAGTAGTGATAGGGGGTGTTATCTGTGGGACTACTGAGAGAGCACACACACAGACACACACACACCTAAGCAGAGGTTCATATCCTTAATGCAACACACTTGTCCTGATGTCGCATGGTGTTGTGATCACTTCTTATCTCCTGTCGATGAGACAGTCGGTCATCTGAGGTGAGCTATACTGCTGAAGATGTTGCATTGAATTTAAATCAACAGACAGCAGCACACAGTGTTCAAAACAAAAAGAAATGTGAAAAACAAAATATGAAATAGGCCATGGTTAATATTATGTTTTTCATACCTTAATACCTAATTAATACCTCAATAAATGAATAGTAGCCCACAGTGTGCATACCAGTTACTTTGAAGTCTTGGGATTAACAGTTCTGACCCATATTATATTTCTGTGAATACTTTTATAATCTGTTTTTTCTGTAAGTAAAGACATACCTGAACCTTCGTTCAGTCGTTCAGTTCTTAATCTAAGAAGCAGGCCTGTTGGCTGAGTCTTGAGTCCTCTGCCACCGCCCTAATAAAAAAGTGCAAACAACACTTCCAATAGGAAAAAGTGAAGCTCTGAATTTTGTCTGAACAATAAGTGTTGCATTATCCTTTGGTTTAGCTCAATGGTTTTCAAAGTGAATGAAGAGTGTGAGGTGTTCTGTAGGTGGAACGTCATTACCGTGTCCTATCTTTTGAATGGTGCGACTGTCTTATTTAGTTGGAATGTTGTGGCCGTGTTCTTTAGTTAGAACGTTGTGACCATGTTCTTTAGTTAGAACATTGTGACTGTATTCTTTAGTTAGAATGTTGTGACCATGTTCTTTAGTTGGAACATTGTGACTGTGTACTTTATTTGGAATGTTGTGACTGTGTTCTCTCTTTTGAATGTTGTTACTGTTCTTTATTTGGAACGTTGTGCCTATGTTATTTCTTTACACTTTGTGACTTTGTTCTATCTTTTGAATGTTGTGACTGTGTTCTTTAGTTGGAACATTGTGACTGTGTCCTATCTTTTCAATGGTATAACTGTGACCGTGTTCTTTAGTCGTAATGTTGTGACCCTGTTCTTTAGTTGGAACGTTGTGGCCATGTTCTTTAGTTGGAACATTGTTACTGTGTCCTATCTTTTCATTGGTGTGATTGTCTTATTTAGTTGGAACGCTGTGGCCATGTTCATTAGTTGTAATGTTGTGACTGTGTTCTTTAGTTAGAACGTTGTGACTGTCTTCTTTAGTTGTAACGTTGTGACCGTGTTCTTTAGTTGGAACGTTGTTACTGTGTCCTATCTTTTGAATGGTATGACTGTCTTATTTTGAAATGGTTGTAGTTGGAATGTTCTCCAGGGGTCTTTAGTCTGAAATGAGCAATGTGTAACTGTTCACATTGATCACAGCTGTCAGTGTAATGGAAGTGCAGTCATCATTCACCACCCATGTTATTTTGAGCTCTATGAAAACCTGCATCTTTAGATCGGATCGTCAGATGTTTAAAAATGTGGCGTTAATGAACTTCCAGGCGATCGAATGGTCATGTTATGCATTAATTCTTTCTGTGATTGATCATTGATGTCTTTTGTTGTGTTAATAATCTAAGGAAAATTATGAATGCGTTTGTCAGGCTAATAAAACAGATACTGAGTTGTAGCCATTTCAATATCATGCCCCGAACCAGCCATACTTCCCCTCATACAATATGCTCAATGCAGCCATGTCTGGATAGGATCAGCCTCTTTTGTTATGCTTCAGGTGTAAAATGGCACAACACCATGTGGTTGATATCACACATACAAAGCCAAGTTTGAGTTTCTCACATTTATCTCCAAGCATAATTTCTTTCTGCTCTTTGCCCTCATGCAAGACACTTTACACCCAACTCCACTTCCTGGATCATTGTGCAGTTTTGAAGCATGAAAAATTTTCAGCTTTGACCTCAATCACAAGGACACACACCATTATATATGACTTTTGCTGTGTTGATGTTCATAAGTCATAGTCATGATGGGGAAAACATTAGATTGAGATATACATCTGAGCACAGACTAAACACAAGCTAACGATTTATCATGTAAATATTATGGCACATCTGGAGTAAGGCAAATTACTATGTGAATAACTAAGAAGTTGTGGCATAATGATGCATAAATCAACAATGGAAACTTACCCTGCACAGTATAAGTCCACATGAAAATCAGATACAACTATGATTTCTGATAGCCATCTAATAGACAGGAAATTAAACACATGAGTTTGGTGCCAAATAAAGCAAAAGCCAAAAAACAAACAGCTCAGAGTGGCCTTTTTGTTTTGTCTTCTCTGGAGAAGTCATTTGAGCTGTGTTTGGGTGCCTGTAGTCTGTAGGACAGAAAGGAAAACAGACGCAGATACAAACGAACATTCACACACCAACACAGAGGCTGGAGCATGATGAACGATGTTTGGGCCCAGGACGGTGCACCTCATTGGGGAAGACAAACTGTGTGCCAATCTCAGGGCTCTGTTTATCCTTTCTGGTCTGTGACGAGCCAGCGGAGGCACTGAGAAACAACGCGCAGGGAAGGGGGTGGGGCTGTGACTGGGTCAGACGCTCTCAGACTCTCATCACTGTATTGTAGTCAGTCAGCACAGTGATGATGGATTACCTATAAGTACTGTAAGTCAAGCGGGATCTCATGTTTCCTCCTGCGTCCTGTGTTTATTATTGCACTGTGTGGAGTCATCTGTCAGCAGACCTGCCTCAGGCCACACTGCTGATACACACAGCCAGCATCACACTACTTAGCCACATCATTTGACTATTAATGGTTAATGTATACCTGGTGGGGTGAGTGTGGAGATAATACAGCTGCTACTGCTGCAGCTAACACAGTCAAGATATATATATTAAATATTATTATATATTGCGAATGTCACCATTAAAACAGTAAACATTGTCTTTGTCTTTCAAGACTTTGGTCGTTGTTGTCTGTATTGAATGAGACATTTTGTGTACACAATTTTTCATTTGAGCAAACAGAAAAACAGCTTGCTTCATGCCGAAAGAGTAACAGACCTGTGTCTCCTTGGTGTCTGCTTTTTTTGCAACAAGGTACTTTGGCAGCACATTGCACCTCTGTTTCCCCTGCAGCAGCCACAAACACAAATCAGGTGTTAAGTGAAACTGATTTCTGAGCCAGTGTTGGTGTGGAGCACAGTATCATTCAGACAACAACAATGGCATACAAAGCTGAGCCACTCTTTCCCCTGACAGTGAACTGAAAAGTGAAACATTTGCTCTATTGTTTGGCTCTGTCTTCACACAGGAGAAGCAGTGGAATGAAATGTAACAGGGGAATACAGGGAATACACAGTCTCTCTTGTTGACAGCATCACAGGCCTGTGTGGTGGTTGTGTGATGTTTGGGTCATGACACGAATGTCAGTAAACGCATTATGTTAGAGGACTCATGTTATTGAAGTTTTCAGTAACCTCTCCCTGCCACATGCTGTGTTGTAAAATATCTTTAAAATTATGACTTATTTTCAGGGTCACATAAAGTTTGGATGTGGCTTGCTGTTGACATGAATGTGTACTTGTCCTGTAGGTGGTCGTACACCTGTGTGTGTATCTGTGTCTATGCTGTGTTTTTGTGCACTCTCCATTTTAAATGATGACTGAAGACATATTGGCCCTGGAGGCAGAGCAGCGATCACGCCCCAGCAGCTCGTTCGGATGCGAGGTCACAGGAAGTGTGTGTTATATTTAAGGACCTGCCAGCTGGTTTCCAGGTGACACCTCCTGCAGCAGTGGTGTCACCCCACCTAATGAGTCCTCTGGCCTCCTGGGATGTTTTCACAGGGTTTAAGCCAAATAGCGGAAATGACTTGGCAGTGACCCCCGCCCCCCAACCCTCTCTCTCTGTTAACAGGAGGCTGCACAGACTCAGCAAACCTTTCAAACGTTGACGACAAAAATGTGAGTTTCCTCATGTTGAAATAATGGTTTCTGCAACACGTTGGTGACTTTGTGAAAGTCATGCCACACTTTTTGCAGTTGAACTGTCAGGTGATTTAACAGTTGCCTTAAACATGTTTCCTGCATCCTCAAGCTTTAAAATCCCACTGTAGCTGCCTGCCAGGCAATACATAAGGTTAGCAACTAGCTGTGAACAGTACATGTTCCCCTCAGGAGCTGATGGAGAGAGACTAAACAGAGTTGAAAGAAGGGAACACTGGACTGAGAGTCATCAGGTGATACTGACACATGTGGATTATCATGTTGATCTGTAACAGCTGGAAGAGAAAATAAAGAGCTGGTTGATATCAAGCTAAACATATCAGCTTACAGGTGAGGATGTGTCAGTCTAACAGTTAACATCTACTTATGGTCAGATGCCAAAGAAGCAGAAAATTACCACTAACTATGGTGACAAATGCTTTACTTTTCCTGCAGTTGTTTCAAAATAAAAGCCACTCTGTGTTTAACCAGCTGAAAGCTTTTAATGTGAAGTAGTAGCAGCAACACATATGTGAATCCAGTGAGGACTCTGCTGCACAAGGAGGTAATTAAAGACTGTAAATACACTGATTGGCTATTGCAGACACATTATCAGTGGCTTTGCTGAAACTCTGGGGGATGATTCATCATATAAAATGAAGCTGATTTGGCCCCAGGAGCCCAGATGTGAAACAGGAAAATGCTTGAAGATCATGTGGTGCTGCTGACACTTTGCAGGATAGGTGCGGGGATCCACTCATTGCACTCAGATGTTTGACCTTTTCCCAACCTCTTTCATCAATGTGGTTTTCTCTGGTTTCTGTGTTTTGGTTACTGCAATTTTTCCATAAACTGTGCACAGTGTGGTGCCAGGACAGCTGATGCTGGATCCAGTGTGTCTGGCGCAACAGTCATTTTCTGTACCAAGTCACTGAAATCACATGTTCTAGTCTTTCTGCTGCGTACATACACAATAACCAAGCCTCTCCAGCAAAGCATTTACAGAACAAATGCTCTGTAATTGTATTGTTTCCTAACAGGCAGTGACTATGAGTCACTGCCTGACAAATGCCATGTCACCACTAAGAATGGTTTGACTGGATTAAAAATAAAAAGCTGCAAAAGATGATTTCTTCCTTTCACCTGACATTTCTCTTCACTGGTGTCATCGGCATGAAATCCTTGACAGTAAAGAAGAGATTCCCATTGAGATTAATTACTTTTATTTGACAAAAGACAGAAACAGCAGCAGCAGCAGCAGGGATATCTCAGATGTTGGCCTTTCATCATCCATCTCTGCTGATACACGCATTTCTCCACCTCTGCAGATAAACTTACACACATAAGTAATGGCTGCAGTTGTAATTACCTAATGCAGAGCTATTCTCATACAATGCATCCCACACGGTGGAGTTACAGTCATAACACCCAGATGTGGTCAACAGCACAGGTCATTAACAGGACCCTGTTTAACAGAACACATCACCAGCCGTGTCCTGTTTAACAGGACAGTGTTCAGTTTACCCACTTTGTTCCAGTATGTCAGGATAGCCAGAGATGTTGTCTTTCTACTGGGAATGTGAGAAAGACCAGATTCTTGAAGAGGGTCACTGGAGGTCTGTTAACATAATCAGTGTTCTTCAAGGTCTGATATTTGATATATAGAGCCATCTTTCTGTGACATTTTGATCTGTTTGAAAAGGAAACAAATAATATCAAATGTCATTTCATTTTCTTCTTTGCGTCATCTGTTACATTGAAAAAGTAGTGTCTGTAGAGAGAGTGACCTTAATGACTGACCCATGAAACAAATGGAAGAAAACAATAGAAACCAAAGACAGGAAACACTTGAGGAAATATTTCTTATGGTGGGCTGCAACTTGAGATCTGACTTCACCCTGGTGGTCTCCATCTACTGCAGAAGTGTAGGTTCCTGATGCTCCAGCAGTGATGGATGGATCCAGTCTGGATAATACACCGTGAGAAATGAAGTCTGCTACAATGAAGTCATCCTGTAAACAGCAAATTAGGGTTTGGCAGTAAAACTTCAAGCGTTCATTTGAATATTGCAACATCTGGCTTCCTCCTGAGCCAGTGTGTGTGTGTGTGTGTGTGTGTGTGTGTGTGTGTGTGTGCGTGTGTGTGTTTCCTACAAGGAGGCAGATGAAGCCTTGGTCTTTCTGCCACTAAAATCCACATTCTCCTCCCTTTCTATGATCTTCTATGATCCCGTTCATACATATTGCTTCACTCAGAAGATTGTATTTGCTGTACAAAACACATTATGGTATTCAACTCAAGAATATCCAAAACCTGGACCTCTGTGATCAAATGGCTTCTTTCCAGCTTCATTACTGACTCAATGGGTTATTTACCAAGACTCCCTATGTGGGACAGACCAAAGACTCATCATCTACAGCAGGAAGATGTATATAAATCAGTGCAGTGCTATTACTTCAACTCTCTCGTGGGCACATAGCTTGGATCAAAATTATAGGAAACAGATAACCAATCATAGAGTGAATTAGAGACAGGCAGACACAAGCCTGATTTGGCTGAGAAAACAAATCAAGGGTTCGATGTGCACTATGTTTATGAACACAAACTGCTGCACTATGGTGGCTCTGTATTGAAATCAGAGAGCGTGTGCTGCTCACTCATTATCTGCCTTACAAGACACAAGCTCACACACAGATAGAGAGGCACCTACACACACACAGACACACACATCAATAGACTGACAGACAGTGTGGGTAAGCACAGAGGGGGTTGCAGCAGTAGCATTTTTATTAGGCTCATTAGATCCCACCTCAGGGCAGAGTTTCTAAAAATAAATAATCAAGTAATTACAACGGTTTCTGTTAGTCATTAAGGTGAGTTTTTAATTGAATCTTCTGCTTTCACAGTGCCAAATGAATGAAGATTTTTGGATGAAGAGCCACATTGCATTTCATTACAGACTACAACAAAATCAGTTACCCTGTGTATAAAAAGTATGATGTTCTACAATTAGAATAAAACACACAACCGACAGGACAGGACAGTGGTGTTATGCAGTATCAACAGACAATGCAAAGAAATATTGAGTAAGACATGAGCACTTAAGACTCTGAGACAAATGGATGAGTCAGGTCACTGATTTTGAAAGGCAGAGGCTCATAGCCAGTGTCACACATAGTGTGCCACACTCACACACACACACACACAAACAATAAAAAAATCCACCATCCAAGTTTAGGATGTGGATGACGCATGTGCTGATGTCCCAAAATGACAGAGCAGATTACTGAGCAGCAAAAACTGTGAATTATAGGAGAGATTCACCCACTTCTCTCCCCCAGATCCTGCACAGACTCTTTAGGGTTGACAGACTACAGTCCTGGGATTTGACAAAAATAGATATAAAATCATATTCCCAGTGTGTGGGTCTAGTTGTGTAGAACCACACTGATTCAGATCAGGAAAGTCCCCACAGCTCAGGAAATGAAGTAGAAAGCCACTGAACCTGCTCTGGGTGCTCTGTGAACTAACGAGTAGTTAGTGCTGGTAGAGCTCATTAGTCAGGCTAATTAAAGCAACGCAATGTAATCTAATTCATATGAATGTATTCACAGTGGTTCACATGAATAGTGTGTAAGCAGGTTGGTGGTAGTCATAAGCAAAGCTACATGAGGTGTGTTAGCATTATTGTTTTCTTTGTACAGTCCACTGTTCTGAGACTCAGTCAGTGAGCAGCTTTTAGTTTTTTCCCTCAGCTGTTCAATAACTAACTGACCATGGCAATTTGAAAGGTGATGATTTGCAACTAATTTGTTTCCACGGCCAAAGAATCTGTTGTTTAAGTCTCACAACTTAGAATAAAGTGGCTAGAAAAAAGTACTCCATGGAATGACTTGGTTTTCCTCATGAACTGGTCATGAAATGTGATCTGTACATTCAAGTACAATGCCCACTCAATGTGCCTAAGCTAATATCACTCACATCCATTAGACATTCACAGTGGTGGTGGATAAAGTCACTGAACCCTTGGACTTTTAATAACTGGTTGTCCCTCCTTTAGCAGCAACAACCTCAATCAAACACCTTTGGTAGCTGGATCAGAACTTCACAACACTCAGGGGGATTTTTGACCATTCTTCTTTAAAGAGCTGCTTCAGCTCAGACATATTCTGGCCTGGTAGGCACAGCTCTCTTCAGGTCATTCCAGATCATTGTGCATTGGGTTCAGGTCTGAGCTCTGACTGGGCCACGTTGAAGCCATTATATAGTGGATTTACATGGATGTTTAGCTGGTGGACAGACACACTGACATTATCCTGAAGGATTCCTCGATAAACTTTGGTTATTCATTATCCCCTCTCTGTCCACACCCCAGGTATCAAAGCAGCCCCAAATCATGATGCTTCCTCCACTGTACTTCACTGTTGAGAGGATGTGCCCTTTTTGCACCATATGTAGCACTGCATGCTCTTCCTGAACAACTCATTAGGCTAAAAGACATTTTTCCAGTAGTGTTGTGGAGTGTCATGGTGCGACTTCAGGCACACAGCAATGTTTTTTTGTTGTTGTTGTTGAGGGGTTCACTTACTTTCTTCAACCTAGACTGTGAATGTTTGAATGATGTGTTTAATATGAACAAAAACAATACAATAATTTGTGTGTTATTACATAAACATTTTAGATTTTTTTGGTGCATTAACATGAAGGAAAAGTCTGATGTGTTGAATATCATCTCCTCAGAGTGTGAGAGAGGGGGGAAGTGAGTGAGAGAAAGTGGGATAGAGATTGTTAGCAATGTGTGGTGATCAGTCCAGTGGAGCAGACCGTGGGGCACTCTGTGGTTTTGTGTTTGTCACCTCCTTCATGTCTGCCTCACCAGAAAACTACGTTCAGTTTTGTCCTGCAGCTCTGTCCACCATTTATGTTTGTGTCTTCACAATAGTTAAACTATTGGACTTTTGTTGACTTGACAAGATTCTGCATCAGACAGGAGGAGCAGAGCAGAGTGGGTTCAGGATCACAACTTCCAGTACATCTCCCAGTACAGATCCAAGCACAGTAAAAGGTCCCGCTGTCCCTGTTCTCTCTCTTAGGATCATCAGTGAGGTCGATGCTTTGAGTTCCTCAGAGCATTGTTTTAAACTAGATGGAAGACTTGACCCTTAGAAGTGACTTGATTATATGACTGGTTTACATAATACATCACCAATACAAATGTTTTGATTGAACGTCTCAAAATGCCAGCTAACAGTGACTTATCTCTAACTGGCCAGGGGATGAATTTCTATGACCTCACAGAGAATCTTCAAGGTATTCTGGGTAATTTGAACCACTCTGTTTCCATAGCAGGGTTGTGATGAAGTGTCAACTTACTGTCACATCACCCATTGGTTTGCATCACCCTGATGCATGTCCACTTTATATACAGTCAATGGTTGTGATCAACAATCATCAGAGCAACGGTTGATCGTCTATGCCTTTGTCAATGTCTTGTAATGTTTTCCAATGAATGTATTTATTTATCATTATTATTATTTGTATTATTATATGAATATTACATTTAATTTGCTTTGCCATAGTTTCATGTCTGCCTCACCCACATATACAACACCGACGCTCAAACACTTCCACCAGCTGTCATCAAAACGCTGTTAGTCATGTGTAGGTGTATTTATATAATTGATGCTTTGCTTGTGATGACAACTTTGTTTAGTTTTAACAGAGCCAGAAAATGTATTTGTCATCCTTCTGTCATCACTCAGAGACAGAGCAAGAGTGAGAGACAGAGGTGAGCAAAACTCCTCTGGCACTCCTTGTATAATGTGTGTTCATCTAATTTTTAATAATGCTGACAGCTGTGGGCATTTCAACAATCTCCAACAAAACCTGGACTGTGATGAGGTCCAACAGCTGAACTTCCTTGGCAGGCTCATGGACTGAAGTTTCTGAGGCCAAAAGAGAAAATGAGCCCAATGCTGCATTTAGAGAAAATACTGAACATGTAATACATGCTGTGTTGTATATGTGTTTGATTAAGTTTTTTACCTGAAAATGTAGTTAGTTAAAGCTCAGTTTCCTCAGTCCTCATATTTGTTTTTTTATTTGTGTCTGTCAACCTGTCCTACCTGTCTGTCTACCTCTCTGTCTTCTAGTCTGACTGACATGATTACACTCAAGCTGTGCTAGCATGACTACGTGCAATCATGGGACACTAAAGGGATTTCACTGGACCGGTTTGCATCCATAATGAATTTTCCTCTCTAAGTCAGGATTTAGACCATAGCAACGATGGAGCACAGCGCACACTGGTGTAATCGTCTTGGGAAACTGGCAGTATCCCAGCACACGTCTAACATGACACAACCACAAACGGGGGGGGGGGTTTGGTAGAAAACAAAGAGAAACCACTGGAGCTGCTGGGAATTAGAAAGCTCTGCCGACTGTCAAAGCAAGTCCGGATTTGTGTCTGCTTTAGTCCACACTTCATGATCCAGATCTTATACACTCACACACACTCACAAAGGTAGGTGGTAGGTGCACGACGGAGACGAGGGTATTCAAACAATCACTCAAATACACTGAATCTGCAGGGATTTTCCCTGTCGCCTCAAATATGATGTTAGGAAAAGTGGATTTAAATGAGAGCCTGATGGTTTGTGCTGATGTCACACATGCAACTCTGTCATCTCTGACAGATGAAGGCTGTTTGGTACCTTGGTGTATTCACAGTGTTGATCCCTGCCTGATGACACCAAAAAAACACATATGACATTTGACATGAGACTTTTAAGACAAACATGTTGGTCACTGTATGGTGGTGAAATCCCAGATCTGTTTTCCAACATTTTAGCAGCTGGTCAATATGGTTCTAGTTCTGCTGTCTTGTTCTGGTGGAAAACTAGTACATGCGATGCTGTGAAGCTGATCATGGCTGCAGGACAGGACAAGGACTGCTGTCTCCAGCTGTAGTTAGTGGTAAGTTAACAGTCAACATGGGCTGGTTAACAGATGGGAGAAGGGAGACCATGCTGATTTTCTTGGCTCATGATGATGACCAACTTATGAACTGTAAGTAAAATTAATTTTAAATCACCTCTTCTATATATCATTCTGTCTTTGTTAATCCTTAGTGGTTAAAGATAAAGGCTGTTTTATTCTAAACTAGAGAAGATGACACAGGTACTGCTGTAATAATGATATGAAATGGACCAATTGGTCCAAATTCTCAATCCCAAGGTGTGAAAATGTAAGTCTATTCTGAATGACGGGGCAGGTATAGAAATATTCAAAAGGGAAGGCTCGCCATAAATATCAGCAGCAGATCCAGTCCTCAGAGGTAACCAATGAATGAAACCATAAAAATAAAAAAATTTGACCTGTCAACAGACAGGATCAAAGAAATATAGTGAGCATTCAAATTGCTGTATCTACTGTCTGTTCTAGCTATAGTTTACATCATGTCTATTCACTTGAGCTTCAATAATATGCAATACTTTTATCACCTGTTAACAATTAAATTCAAGGTGCAAAATAAACAAAATCCTTCATGTGAAGTGAATATTCTTGTGTCAACAGCTTGACACACACACAATATGGCGGTGCCCAGTAAAGCCACAAGGTTTTAAACCAAGAGATATGATAAATCCAACTGAATCTTAATAATGTTGTTACAGTGCGAAAACCATCAGACACATCAGTTTTTGCTGTTAATTGTACTAGAATAATTCTAAATAAACACATGACCTCACTCTTGGAGCAGTCAATAGACATCAAAGCTAATAAGCGTGGCTAATATAGGTTCTAGCACTGCATAAACTCTTAATTTTAACACTTTTGCGTACAGCAGCTGATTTTAGCTCTATATGTCTATATGTTTCCTCTGCTTCTTGCTCATTTTCTTTCATCCTTTTTTTTTCACACGCAACAGAAAGAATGTCGCTCCCTCACTTAGAAGCACTGGAGGATAGTGGATAGGACTACCTGCTGTCAACTGATTGCTGATTGGCCACACTTACCTATCAGTCTTTTCTGTTATATTTTCCAAATATGAAGCCCTATTAACATTTACCTTTTGAAGACAAAATCACTAATTCATTGTAATTTTATGGGTTTCTACTTTTTACATGTAAGATACCAGATTATCTGGGTTACACCCTCCCCTTTTGACGATATGCACGTCCCTGTGATTTTGCATAGTGACGGCTGGGTCACAGGTTGCAGGTAACTTACAAAAGCATCATTTAAATCTTGGAAGAGGGAATTCACCACATACAATAAGGGACTACCAAATCTTAAATACTGACAGATTACAGATTTTTCTCCTGCAGCTTTCTCTTCTTCTTCAGCAGTTGTATCTGACAACAGAGGAGATGTTTCATTTACATGGAGCGATGTTTCCTCTGGTGATTGCTGACATGTGATCAGAGGAACATCAGCAGGTAAGTCATAATCAGGTAAGGGGTCTGGTTTGGGTAAGTTAAGATGGGACGTCTTCTTCAGGCAAATTGACTAGTTCAGGTAGATTGACTGGTTTAGGTAGGTTTTCCTTTACAGTCTCCTCAGTTACAGACACCAGGAATTCAGGTAAGTTCTTTTCAGACAGGTCTTCTCCACTGCCCTCTGCAAGAGTTTCAACTGCAGGTAATACAGGAGTAGACAACACATCAGATGCATCTGATTGTTTAGTCACACAAGTATTTCCCGAATTATTAGTGTCATGGACTGTGATGAACACATGAGGTTCTTGGGCATGAGGAGGAATGGATACCCAGATAGGCACATCCTCTGGGGCAGAATATTCTTCCTCTTCACTCTCATCAACCGGACTAAACCACAGAGTTCCACAGGGTTCTGTGCTAGGGCCAATACTTTTCACCTTTATATGCTTCCTTTAGGCAATATTATCAGGAAACATCACATAAATTTTCACTGCTACGCAGATGACACCCAGTTGTATTTATCTACAAAGCCAAATGAAGCTAATCAGGCAGTCAGACTTTAGGCATGTCCTAAAGACATAAAGACCATGATGAACTGTAACTTTTTATTTCTCAATTCTCAAAAAAAAAGTTATTCACGTTAAAAAAGTCTCTAGGACAGCCTTCTTCCACCTGTGCAATATTATGAAAATTAGAAACAAAAGGAGGCAGAAAAACTAGTCCACGCATTTGTTTCCTCTAGAATGGACCACTGTAATTCACTATTATCAGGACATTCCAATAACTTAGTGAAAAGCCTTCAGTTGATTCAAAATGCTGTGCGAGTACTGACAGGAACTAGAAGAAGAGACCACATCTCTCCTGTGTTAGCTTCTCTGCACTGGCTCCTGATAACATTCAGAATAGAATTTAAAATCCTTCTCCTAACATACAAAGCCCTTAATGGCCAAGCTCCATACATCTTAAAGAGCTCATAGTTCCCTATTGTCCCAGTAGATCACTTCGCTCTCTAAATGGAAATTTACTTGTGGTTCCTAGAGTCTCCAAGAGTAGAACAGGAGGCAGAACCTTCATCTACCAGGCTCCTCTTCTGTGGAACCAGCTCCCAGTGTCGGTCCTGGAAGCAGACAGCCTCTCTACATTTAAGATGAGGCTTCAAACTGTCCTCTTTGACAAAGCCTATAGTTCGGCAGTGCTGTCCTGAGACTGAAAGGTGGAGTTTGACCAGTTTCTATCTGAACGATCAGCTCATTGATTGCAGGATCTGCTCTCTGCTTTTCCCTCAACTTTTCCTCAGAAAGAGAGGGAATAAGAGAGAACACATCAACTTGCTCCTCCTGAAAGTTGTCTGGGATAACTGACAACAAGGAACTTGACTAGTGCTAACCTGGGGTTTGGGAGTTCAGTGTTACTGTCTTCATCAGCAGTGACAATGTGTCGGTCACAGATTGTCTGGATTATTCCCCAAGGAACAGGGACTGAGTGCAAAGTCCTTTCGTGATATGGGATCATCCTTTGGTACCCCATGAGAACGGCGAGACAGTGCAACAGTATGTACTGATGTACTGGCATCAGTATGCAAGCTGTAAGAAAGCTGGGGGCTCGCAAAATCCAAAACAGGAGTTGTGACAGAATTGCTTTAAGAGCTGCTTGTCAAATTCAGACACAGACACACCCCTGCGCCTTATGGTCATGCTCAGACATGTAATCTTTGCAGAAAAGCGTATTGCTTTCCCCCCTCATTTAGTGAGTGTACTTATGAACCGTGCACAGAGTTCATTACCATTTTCAACAGCTCCATATACAGAGTCAAGTATATCAAGATAGGATAGGATGCTTAGTCATCTCTGCAGCAGGCAGAAGGAGACTGTCAAGATGCGGTGTTTGCAGAGTTAAGTCAGAGATAGCATGATCTTTCACGAGGACTAACACTAGTGCGCCATGTGTTATAGTCTGCTTCATTGTTAGGGCAGGGAATTTTCCCTGAAAAAGCTTGAAACCTATGTGGTGAAGTGTGACAAGATTTCACTACTGTGAACAACATGTTCGACTACCACTTGCTGAATTTTGGGTGGATTTATGTTGAGTGTGGACTGTAAGGTGCCCTTATCTGTGACAGGTGGAGTTGGAAATGGGTTGAAATCAATCAGTTTGCTGAGGATTGGAGGATTGCACTGAATCAATGGGAGATTCATGAGTTGTGGGGTCACGCGGAGTGTGGCCATGGAGGAAACACTGGGTCACCTAGTATGAGCTGCTCTGTTTGGTGGGGTGGTATCTGCTGAGAGGAAGAGTACTGACAAACCTGAGCAGAAGGAGTCGTGCACAAAGCAAGATTTTCCAGTTCTTCTCTCAGCATTTTCTCCAAGGAATTTCCTCTCAGTTATAAAGTTTCATGCAGCTGCTTCATGTATGCTCTGGTTGCATCATTACAGGCATTTACTGCATAAACACCTGTCAAGCCCTTGACTTCATAAACAGTATCAGGTTGAGTAGATTTCAAGCTTGAGTGGCAATAAGGGCATGACAGTGCCATATGTGAACTCTACTATCATGTGGCGATGGGATTCTGACTCAGGGTTTTTTTTAATTGAACCATGCTTCTCAAGGCAAGTGGATATTTCCTCATCAATATCTGCGCCTGTCAATCCACTAACTATGACAGAGTTCAGAATTTTACTGGGTTCTTGCATCACAGTCTCCATTTTGCCAGACTTGGTTTTGGATACCTGACTGTAAAGTGGTAAAATGTAACTAATTGTAAAGGAAATTGTACCAAACGTGTCTCAAAAACACTCAAAAGTTCTCTGGCTGGCTCACCAATTTTTACTGTAACACCTAGGTACAGATGTAATATGTAATGATATATATATATATATGAATGAGACTCAAGAGACCAAGAGTTAAATCTATAATAATGCCAGCTTCTTGTATTGTCTGTCAAATTCTGTGATCTTTGTCATTTTGACTGGAATGATGTGATTGAAAGTTGGTCTGCTACACATTAACAGCTTCCAATGAGTCATTTAACATGTGTCTATAATGCATTATAATAATGGAAATAATAATATGCATTACTTGCACAGACCTGGTTTAATAGACTTTTTTCACAGCATAATGTTGACATGAAATAGTCGACATATACAGGTGTTAGCAATTACATTAAGTAGGTCATTAACTACATTCATTCCATTTAGGTTTAAGAGCCAGGTTCCTGCTATTGCTCAAGTGTAAGGGGAGGTCACATTGAGTACTTGCCACTTTAGCCTATAGAAGCATTGTTTTCTGATTTTTTTTTTAGTACTGCATACACATTTTACTGTATTTTCTGGTTGTATAGTAATAAAGAGACTGAGAAATAATTATATATGGTCTTTATAGCATTGATAAAATAATGATACAACAAATCTAAGGGTGACTTTTGCACAGTACTGTGTATTTATATAATGACAAAATTACACTGGATGAAGCACACTGGATGCATATTATACTTTATACATCCAGTGCGCCTCATTTTTGTGTAATTTTGTAATTTTCCTGGTGAAGCGTTCCTTCCTTTGTTTGTAGTCACTGTGGCAACACTTAATCACACATTTTATGGGAGATGCTTAATGCCCCTCAATAATGACATGTACAGAAGCTGAAATGCTAGTGTGAATGATCAGTTCAATGTAGAAGTTCAGTTGACTGCTGAGTTAATCTGAGTTACACCCAATAATTTTAAGAACTGTGGATTTACATTGATTATTTTTCAGATTGTAGTGTCATTTACACTGTTGACAGTGGTTGGAGACCTCTGCTCTCTGACTGTGCTTTTTCAGCTTCATTATCAATCCAGACCTGATAAGAAAGGTAACTTAAATCCCACTTGGTCTCTGATGATGTGTTCAAGGTCTTCTGTCTTTCTGTTATATTCGTTTAGTCTGTATGGTGGGGGCTGTAACAAGTTTCATTGGTGAGCACTGTTGTCTCACAGCAAAAACATTCTGGGTTTGTACCTGTCTGTCTGTGTAGATCTTGCCTATGCAATTAGTGTCATGGTCCCTCTGCATTTAAAGTTTGTTCTGTTGTTGTTTGTGTTTCTCCCTCCTGTCATCCCTACCTCTCCTTCCCTCCCTCTCTGCGTATGTTTTAGGGGCGTGGCCCCAATGGCACACCTGCGTCTCATCTGACCACGAGTATTTATTCATCGACTCACCTTCTACTCGTCTCCAGATTGTTCTGACAACCTAGTGTGGTCTTTGTGCCAATTCCCCACTGTACCTGTGTACAGCCTTCTAGCCAGATTGCCCTACACCTGCCTGCTCCTGCCTCCACTGCATCACTTCACCTTTTGTTACCATGAAACCTTTGGACCCATTTCCCCAGAGTCTGTGTCTGCTTCTGGGTCCAGTCTAAACTTTGTCATTCCAATTAGGTCAATGTGTATGAAACACATTGTATATGCATGCAACCCCCCTTGCAGTATGGCTAATAGATGGTCAACAGATGACAAAAATCAAAGGCCTTCTTCATATTTCGAGTTATGAGTCATGTGAATCATCTGGGTGCCTGCTGCAGCATGGATGCTTCATTAGCTTTCTGGCTACAAATTGAGGTCTCCCTGAGAAGATTCAGGAAGATCTAGGAAGGCTGGGTGACAACAGACTGAGCAAAATAATAATAATAATAATAATTATCTATCTATCTATTTAACTTGAAGAGGAAGAGTGCAGTGTGACCTGCAACAGTGAAACAACCTTCAGGTATCATTCAGGGTCTCCTGCTGAAGAACATTAGATTTATATTTAGCTGATTTTAACTGAATAAGGCAGTAGAACTCGTTTTTACTGATGCTTTAACTTTCCTCCCATTTACTCATATTTGACTTTGACTGGTTAATGGCAGATCTCCTGTTTCTTCATGTGAACTGCATTGTCACATTACTGAACGTCTCCTCATTCTTTCTATCCTTTCATCACTGACCCTCCTCAGCCTTTCACATCATGCCCACACTAGGAAAATACCACTGCAAAGACTTGAGCTGTCATTATTTATAATGGTTGTCTAGGTTTCAGAAGCCAGTGCAGGTTCTTCTTTCCTGTTGACCCCACCCTCTCCTGCTTTATGATCGGTCAGACATTAGCCACAGAGTTGGGTGTAATTTTCTCTTCCTCTTTTCTGTCTCACTTTGGAAAAGCAGCTGTTCTGCAAATTCTTTCTGTGACTCATGTTGATGAAGTGAAATAGCAAAATGACCTGCAGTGCTGGGAACAGGTGAACAGGCGGCAGACAGACAGTGAAAAGATGTCATTTGAAGTGAACTGTCTTTGAAAGCAGCTCACTGATGTGATAGTGAAGGATGCTTCTGCCGAGGGACACAGACATGTCACTGTTCTTTAACACCACTACAACCTGCATCTTTCTGTGCTTCGACAATCAGCCATACTGAAACAAGCTTCTCAAATTAATATCAATGAATGTGGACTGTACCGTCTAGAGATGTGCTCCATTTGATCTGACCTGATCTAGATAATACTGGCACTGACATGAACAGGAAATGTAAATTATTGCTTTCCTCATAGGATGCAATACAATGAAAAACTTGAAAAGCAAATAAAAATATATCTATTTTCGTTGTCAACAAGTACTGTGGACAGACTAAAGCACTGTTGACCCAAGCAGTTTCTGTTGCTGAAACATTTTGTTTCAGTAAAATGAGTCTGAAATGTGTAAAAACTGAGGTTTTCAGATGCATGTGTCTCAGCAGTGCTCTAAAATCCAGACAGGGTCACTTCACAGTGATAACTGATAAAGATTAGGGGTTCCTCATGCTTTTGATCATTATTATATTGTGTACAGCAGACGGATGGTGTAAGTGACTCAGTAATAGTTGATTTGAATGGAGGTCAAAGAGGATATGTCAAAATATATGAGGCTTTAATACACACACACACACTCACAACTTTCAATGGGATCAACCCACTGTGGGTTTGATATTTGTTAGTAATAAAAACAATAGGTTATTCCCAGATTAATCCTTAATAGATGGCAGGGCCACCATGTTATTAAAAGATGCAGGTCCAATAAGGAATTCAGCTGGTGTTGTCTTTAACCTCTCCCAGCTGAGGCTGCAGTTGCTCTGAACAACACTTGAGACTGAACAGCACAATTCAGGATAATTGGCACCGACATCCACTGATTACCAGTTGTTCCCAAAAGCCATATTCATCTTTAGCTCATTTGGCTAGCAAATATATTGTGCTCTAATTCATGACAGTCAGAGGTGGATTCATCCTTAGTGACCTGAGAGAAACCAGCATCACACATTGTTGTTTTCTTTGTTATAAGGAAACTGTGCAACAAATATGAGCTGCAGGCCAATCAAAGTCTGCTGTTGCGCTGCAAAAGTATTGTTATTATAACTATTGCAATGCAACAACATGGCACACTCAGCAGTCAGAACATCCATCAGTGTTCAGCTATTTTTGCTATGAAATGTGTAGTATTTTGTCAGAATATATGTGACACTGCTTTCCTTTGTATTACAGTTTCAAATCCCAGTGATGCACGTGCTGCCTGTAGCTCCCGCTTGAGCCAAGCCAACGGTGTCAAGTCAGAAATCCTGTGGTACAAACATGTCTGCCATGACATATTAAATCCTGTCAGTGGTGCTGGCCTCTGTGATGGTGCTAAACACCTACAGTCACTGTCAGCTGTCAGAGAATCAGCCTCTCTCTCTCCTCTTACAGAACACCAGAAATCTTAAGAGCTCCACATCCTTTTTTTTAAAAATCTGATCTAAACACCAGGGTCACACATTTGGCAGTCATGTGCATCATCTGACCCACGTGAATATGGATAGATACCTGTTAGGTGCAGCAGGAAGGGAAGAAGAAGAAGTCATGAAAAGATGAAGAGTAAGGACAGTGTGGACAACCATGCTGCTGCTGCTGTGTCGCCCTGGTGCAACTCATACATAAACACAAAGATGGCTGCATTGTGTTTATTCTGTGTTTACTCATTCAATCATACTGCAGTCTCTCATAACATAACATCTCTCGGTGTTCATGTGGACACCTGACTAGCTGTGTCCTTTAAGATCTTTAAAGTTTTTCATTCCCTCTGATGCACTCCCTCTGATAAAACCTGCATCATTTTAGAATAGAAACCTAGCTCACGGCTAAAACTAACCACCTAATCTAAAGAAGCTCCTCTCAGATGTGACAGCATTTGTGTATAAACATGTGTCTGCCATGATAGTTATTGTGGAGAGGGCATCTCAACCTTTTCACAACAATATAAGACAAAGGTAAAAAAAAAAAGAAAAAACGGGCACTTACACATGCACAGCTGTATTCCAGAGATGTCCAAATGAAGTCTGGAAACATTATTATAGAGTCACAGAGTATTTGACAGGAGGAGGTGGAGGAAGGTGGATGACCATCATCAGAAAACAGTGATTAGTGCTGGTGATGATGTGGTCCTATTGACAGGCGTCAGATCAGAGACTACTTCTGTGTGTCAACAAATACAAATTTAACAGACAGTCCTCAGCACCTAAATGCACATTTATTTATATTATCTAATGATTGATTATTAAAGTGTCTGAAATATTTTACTAAAATGTGCTAACATTAGAGAAGCATTCCAAAATGCTCTAATTACACTGCTAAACACATTGTAAACACACATTGTGTTGCACATTTTGCTGTGCAAAAATAATACTGTCATATTATTTTGTATTCCATCACCATGCATTACCACATTACACCATCGCTGTCAGGCTTGTCCTGACTCTTAAAATGCAGAGTACCAAGTGATAGAAAGCCTGTAGATACTGCTCCTCTGTCTGCCTGCACAAATCCTCAGGTGACAGGAAGCTGTTAACTGTCCATCATGTATCCCTCCCTATTTTCAGGCTCTAAACCACCCCCTCATGTCCTCAGTGCATCTGTCATTGCTACTAAAACAGGCTCTACAGTGATAAAAGCCTTTGTTAACCACTCTGCATAGAAACATCAGCTCAGCATGTGAGGATGTAAAGAAGATGTCTCTAGCCAGCAAGGCTTGGTCATACAGAAAATCATGACACATGGCTGCTGTAATTTTTGGGCATTTTGCTTTTAGAGATAGACAGGAAGATAAAGGGCCATGGGTTGGAATCAAACCTAGGCAGCTGCAGTTAGGTCTGAGTCTTAATGGTATACACTCTACCAGGTGAGCCACTGGGGCATCTCCTCCCAATCCCTCCCAATTTAAGACACACTGTTGTAAATAAATACAACAGTAAATCAGCTTTTAACACACAATGAGTGAAAGAGACAAAGTCAAAGCTGTGTGATTTCTGCTGTTAACACACAGTTTGTATTTCACACTTAATTTTCAATTTATTGCTCGCTGTCCACTGAGACATATTTCTCACCAGTCATGCCCCACTTCAAAGGCCAACTGGGGGAATCTGAAAATGTCAGTGATTTGGGATGGGACCCACTCCTGCAGCTTTATGCTGACACGAGCATGTCCTGAAATTAAAACTGAGCCATAACATTCCTCCAACATCTTCCAGGTTCTGCATGACCTCTCATGTCCTCACATACAAATCACACCTGTCTTAATAATGGCTTCTGGAGCTGGTGTCTCCTCAGTTGAATCCTTTTTCCATGGCTTCCACCCATCTGCTCAGTCCCAATCCTGTTTCCAGTTCACATCCTGTACAAACTAATGAGCCTGAGGTGCAGACTCCATCATCTGTTCTGATCTGCTTCAGCTGTGTACTAGAAGAAAAAAATCCATGCCCCTGTAAACCCAAATGGAACAACACTTCCTGGCAATGATGCAGCCACCTGCTTAGCTTATCAGTTGTGCAAATGTCAAAGTTACAAGCCTGACGTGGAACAAAGAGAAGACATTTTGCAGGACCAGACCTCTCTTCGGTGTTGATGTGACATGCGATACATCAGGTGACATCAGCAGGCAAACATTTTAAGAACAAATGTGTGTTTTTACCAAAAAAAAAAAAACAAAAAAACAAAAACCTCTGTCTTTGTGTATTGTGTTTTTTAAGTTTAAGTGAGTGTTTCTCAGAGATAGTAACATCACAAACGACTGGCCAGGAGTTGAGATTATAGTTTATCTGTTTCCACTGACCACATAGTGCTATCAAGACAACACACTCCCACTAAAAGCCCAGCTGGAACAAAAAAACATCTCAGAGCAGAACACTGACAAATGGCTCATGGCTGATAACATCAAAGCAGAAATAAAAAATTAGAAAGAGCAAAAGATGTAGGTG
Source organism: Rachycentron canadum (assembly GCA_038496675.1). Classification (NCBI taxonomy): domain Eukaryota; kingdom Metazoa; phylum Chordata; class Actinopteri; order Carangiformes; family Rachycentridae; genus Rachycentron; species Rachycentron canadum. The sequence continues at coordinate 598,149 of CM076667.1, forward strand.
GAGGAAAAGAGGATATTTCTCTATTTGAGGAGGAGTGTGTGCTGCTTTGTTTCGCAGTGATGTTTCAGCCAGTGAGGAGAGACCTCTCTGTAGCCTAAAGTTACACAGACAGAAAGATTCACCCTGCCTGCAGGTGAGTGCCATGTGACTCAGATTCCCCCCTACAGCTGTGTCTGGTGTCTAAAGACAGATTTCCATCCAAACATTGAGCAAAGTTTAACTGAACTTTCAAAAAATGTTGAAAAGTAAAAGGTGAGTGCAGCCTGAGTGAGGTCCTCAGATCCTCCTGCCCAGAGGCAACAGATGAGGGGTGCTGGTTGTCTCTGTTACTCTGTTGAACAGTGAACACATGGTTAAAAAAAAACAAAAAAACAATTGTCATGCCAAGCTCATGTTGTATTTATGCCTCATGTTAGTATCTGTTTGCCACCTCCTGTTTTTGTGTCTAAAGTTGTCTCATGTTTTAGGTCTCTGCACTTCCTGTCCTCCCGTGTTTCCACCTGTGTGATTACCTGCTCTGCCCTAATGTGTCTCACTTGTGTCTAATTGTATCCCTGCCCTTGTCTGTACCTCATCTTCCACTCTGTGTCAACTTGTCCTAGCATTGCTCTCTTGTGTTTAAGCCTGTTTATGTTCTTTTTGGGTTTTGCTGATTTGGATACTGTTGTCCTGCTGACTGATCACCTGGGTACCGATCCTTACCTTGGGAATAAACTTTGTGAACTATGGACTGAGTTTGAAAGTTGTGCATTTGAGTCCTTTTACCTGAGTCAGAACCTTGTCAACAACAAAACAAGACAAGGTCAAAACCTAGTATCTCTCCAGACCATGTGTGGTCAAGGTGTTTAATTGAGGAGGTTTTTGAAAACTTGTAAACAAACAACATCATTTGCTCCATGGTCCATTAAGACAACATGTTAATTAACAGTCACTTCAAGCTGCTGCTAAAATTCTGATTTTGAAACCATGACCTCATCTGACAACATCATCAAACACAGAAACACAGAGTTAAAGACAGAGACTGTGATTTCAGATGGATTTACTGCCCAATAATCACACAGATGATGTTAAGAAACACAATATCATTCTTATTTTCTCTCTTACACAGAGCACATCCTCTTTTGGGATCCACAATAATTTAGTCTTTATATATATATATATATAATACAATAATTTATTTCTCCTCCAGAAGAAAACAGCTTTCTATTAGAGGCAGGTCTTTATGTCATTACACTACTACACTCCCTGTGATCATTTCAAATTAAAAGCGCTAGTGGGCAGAAACATTCATTTCTGCACTGTAGTAAGTTTTCTGTTATTTACATTCCCCTGCTTCCTTCATTAATGAAGCAGTTTATTTGCTGTAATGGAGAAGGCTCAGTGTAGTGGAAGCGCTCCTCTCTGTCCCTGCAGTTGCTGAGTAGCTGGGAAACCAAAGCAGTCAGTCAGTCAGTCAGTCAGACCTACTGTTGTGGTCTAGCCAAAAAAAACAAACAAAAAACAAACAAAAAAAAAAGTTTTTTTTCATTTGGCTAATTATGCTTACTCTCATCGATATGTCCGATGACCAGATACTATCTGAGGTCTAGTCAGTGATGTTTCTCTTAAATGTGTCTCTCATGTTAAGGACTGAGAACAGTGGACACCTTTACAGGAGCTTGGAAGCTGTTGAAAGTTTGGACCTCACAGGCCATTTATTTTTCAGTCCTGGCACCACCCTCTGCCATTCAAGACTCCATTTCAGTTACAGTGATCTCCTCTGATGTGTGAGCAGCAGTCAGTCCCCTCATGAAACTGAAGCACTGAACTGTTTTCAACTTCACCACCTTGAGGAACTTCAAACCATATGGAGTAAAAGCTGTGGTGAAGTACTGATATCTGACTTTGTGTTTATCAGTATTAGTACATGTAGCCACGTCCTGATCCAATTAATAAGTTTAAAACTAGCAGTAACACTAGTGGTGCATCTCTGCAGTTTTCAGGCATGGAGGAGAAGAACACCCTGCTCAACCCTGACATAAACACGTGTCTCAGGTTATCTGTCAGCCTTCAGTGTCAGCCTCGACTACCGGTGGTGAAGGCAACATGAGTAATGTGTTACAAGTGTAACCTTGTTATTGTTGCTTGCTGCTGTTCAACCATTGTCAGTCTGGGTGAATCATTACTCTGCTCACACCATTTACAGTCGAATATTTTAGGCTCATGATGAAAACTGTGTTGAGACAATCAGAAGAAGCAGTATTTCAATGTGGCCCAGACCACTTCTAAACGTGGTCTGAAAGATCCAGTCTTAAATGGTTATGATTCATAAAAGGCAAAACAGGACCCACAATGTAGACACAAAACACAGACACAGTTTAACCAGTTTATTTGCACAGCAGATAGAAAAATGAACTGGACAGGAAAAATAGAGATGAGCGTGGTGATGAGACAGGTAGTATTCTGGTCTGTAGTTGAGTCTCTGACTGAGGTGAGAAGCTTGGTGGTGATGGCAAAGAGAGATCCAGAAACAGAGATGTGGGGCTTGGAAACCAGCTGAAGGTATCTTGGCTAAGCAGAGCAGGTGAAGGAAAAGGAAGAAAGGGAGGCTGAACGTGGCTGGAACTGAGCAGGTGAGTACAGGAAGAGCTGAGGCACAGACCTGAGATGTTAATCCCAGCCGGAACTAGGCTAAAGAAACTCTAGACTGAGTTGAGTGTGATGGTCTCATCATAAAAACAAGGCATGCCAATGATCTAAGTCACTCACTTCATATCAGCACTGAGTAGAGAGAGCAGCAGAGCTGTTTATTAATCAGCTGTGTGTGCTCTGGGATCCAGACACTGACTGAGAGAACTAATGGGCTGAAGCTAACACCAGTGTTTGTACTGGTTTGTGGAGACATCTGAAGCGGTTGAGTGTGCATCATGTGGACACATTTACGTGTGTCTATCACTGTGTTGACGTGCACATACATTTAAGAATATTTTCTGTCTCACTGCCAAAAACACAAACCATCTTGTTGCTCAGCTCATTGATTGTCTAGTTACCAAGCAGAGGGGGCTAATAAGGGGCAAATCATCTTCTCTAATAGCCCAGTAATAGGCAGCTATTACCCTGTTTGAGCCCTTCATTGACAGTAATGAGACCAGTGGAGCTATAATCAGTTCATAATGTACTGTGGAGCCCTGGCACAGAGAGCAACAGTGGGAAAAAATGGATGGAAAGGAGAAGAAAACGACAGCTGAGAATTCTCAGATGAGGCCAGATGCCGACAACGCACAGGCTTTGGGAGGAAATTAATTCATTCCCAGAGGATGTATCACATAACACCAGTGTACACACACTGCTGCTCAAACACTGATAGCTCAGTGGGAACCATACAATATGCCACACAATACATACTGGATTGTAAGCTTTACCACCTGTATTCCCTGAAGGCATCAGGGTGATGCCACAATGCTGAGCTGTCCCACTCAGTTAACAGACATTATGACAGGATGGCAAGCTAGAGCCTGGACTGAGTTCTTACAGCACTAAGACAAGAGGCATGGCAAATCGATCAGGCCCTCACTGTACAGAGCTATGGATGTGTCTCTGCCTGCATGTGGAATGTATCTGATCCTCCTTCCTCCTCAGTTAGAAATTCAGCAAGACAATCTGTGACCGCCGTGTGTGTGTGTGTATGTAGAAGATGAGTAGTCCAGTAGACTAACATGACTGTCTGGACATGGGGCACAATATTCCGAAAGTGTGTCCAGTGTTAGAATATTCCACGGTATCTTATTCCAGGACAGTCTGCTCCAGTTTGGAAACGTGGGAAAGCAGAGCTGCTGTCTGAACCAGTCAAAGATTTTGTGAGGTTAGTTTGCATGTGTGTGTGTAACCGTGTGTGTTGCTGCTGTAGCACAAAAGCTGTGTGTATTAAGTTTCGCTCTTTCTGTCTCTCTCTCTCTGTGTGGGTGTGCTCTGGAGATGAGATCATGCTGTAATACTCAGTAAGAAAAGTTGCGCACAAGCTCTCATAAAACATCAATGCTTCATTAGAACCAGATGACCCTGATCAGAGCTGAAACATGATGCCTGCCTGGTTATGAAGACTGGAAACATGTCACAGCTGATTCAACAACTCCAGACACCTGAACCACAGCACGAGTCCTTTCTTCAACCCACTGATATGACTCACAGCAGTGCCTCCTGAAACAGCACCACTATGGCAGCAGGCGTATAGCACCATGGCTGCTATGGTTATGATAATAAACACATAGACTAGAGAGCAGTGCACCTATCTCTGTCACCATGGTCACTATAATAATGGTCATAGTTTGGCAAGATCTAGGAAAAAATGGTAATTTGGGTTAAAATAAGTACTTCCTCAACATTAGATTATATTTGTTGTCATGGTTACAATAATAATGTGGTTGTGGAACAGTCATGGATAATACAAACCTATAAAGTATTTCATTTTAAACCCACCTCCACAACTTTATTTTTATTATTATTTATATATAATTATCTATTCTTACATAGACTTGGCTATTGTAATTGTTAATGTCAGTTTTGATTTTAAAAGTGTGGGTGCACTACTTGTTCAACTGGAATGACAATGTGCATTGTTATATTACTAAAGTAGTGTGTAAATGGGATATTAGCATGATTGGTTTGCTCATTATTACCTAATGGACACCCACCATGACGTCACCCATATGTTTGTGAGCTGCTGTTTCGAAGCCTTCAGTTTGTAATTTGTCTGCCAGCCATGTGGGTTTATTGAAACTAGAAGTACTCTACTATACTATACTCTGTACTCTATCCTTATTGTGTGGTACAGTCTGTCAATCACATGGTAGCCACATCCCCTAATCATTACCTTTTATGGACTATTTTGTCTCTAAATGAGACCATCATTTAAAAAATGAACATCATGTTGTATTGAAAACTTGAAACTAGAGACTGAGACCATAAACTCATTAGGAAAACATTTACTGAGCTAATAAATCAAGGGAGAAGTAGGGACATTTTCCCATAGACTTCAATACACTCTGACCCGTAAACCTGACAGTCATTAGATCTAATGCAGGTTCTTCAGTATTGGATTCATACAACATAGACTATAATATAAGTTACAATTGGCAATATACAATTAATTAACCAATACACACTTGAGAGAAGTCTATGGTAAAAGGAACTAAATGATTTCACACATGACTGAAAAACTGCCTTTTTTGCCAGATATTATTGCTGGCAGGAGAGTTTTGGTCCATGGGCTGCCATTTGCTGACCACTGTCTTCGGTAGGCAAGGCAAGGCAAGGCAAGGCAATTTTATTTGTATAGCCCATTTTTACAAACAGTTTGTCTCAAAGGGCTTTACATAGCATCATAACAACATCCTCTGCCCTTAGACCCTCACATCGGCTGAGGAAAAACTCAAAACAAAACCCTTTTAACAGGGAAAAAAAAGAGAAACCTCATGGTGAGCAACAGAGGAGGGATCCCTCACCCAGGACGGGCAGACGTGCAATAGATGTTGTATACAGACAAGAAAACAGGTAACAATACAGAATATGCACTGATGGAAATGGTGTCAGGAGCTGATGAAGGCAGTTTTTGGTGGGAGGGAAGGCAGGGAGAGTCAGGCAGCTTAATGGGGGTAATGGGTGGTAGACTGGTTCCTGGGAGCGAAGAGCAGGTCGGTTTAACAGCAGGGGTAAAAGGGGAAGGTTTGTGATGCAGGGGGCGGTTGGTGGAGATAGATGGAGCTTCGGTGGATCTGTGGAAACACAAATAGAGAGAGAGCGAGACACCAAGGCCAAACAACAAGGTGCAGTAGATAGTGAAAATGATAATTTAAAGTATGGGAGAGGATCAAGAGAGGAGAGGAGAGGAAAGAGCTCCATGTAACCTGATGTGTCCCCCAGCATTCTAAGCCTATAGCAGCATAAAAATGGTTCAGAGCTACCTGAACCGGCCCGAACTAAACTCTCTGTCATAGACGAAGGTTTTAAGCCTAGTCTTAAATGTAGTGAGAATGTCTGCCTCTCTGACCCATGGAGAGAGTTGGTTCCATAGTAAAGGAGCCCGATAACTGAAGGCTCTACCTCCCAGTCTGTTTTTAAAGATACTGGGAGTCACTAACAGACCTGCATGCTGGAGCGAAGTGCTCTGGAAGGATAATAAGGGACTATGAGGTCTTTCAAATAAGATGGAGCTTTGTCATTAAGGGCTTTATAAGTCAGCAGAAGGATTTTGAAGTCGACTCGATATCCTACAGGAAGCCAATGGAGAGAAGCTAAAGTGGGAGAGATGTGTTCTCTTTTACTAACTCCTGTCAATATCCTTGCTGCAGCGTTCTGGACTAACTGCAGACTCTTTAGAGAGTTTTTTGGACATCCTGACAACAGAGAGTTACAGTAGTCCAGCCTAGAGGTGATAAATGCATGTACTAGTGTCTCAGCATCACTCTGAGAGAGGATATTCCTTATTTTGGCTATGCTGCGCAGGTGAAAAAAGGCAGTCCTAGTCACATGTTTAATGTGTGAGCTGAATGAAAGGTCTTGGTCAAATATTACTCCAAGGTTCCTTGCGGTCATACTTGAGTTCAGGGTGATGCCATCTAGATAAGCAATCTGCAAAGAGAAGGTGTCCCTGAGATGTTTAGATCCAAACACAATGACCTCTGTTTTATCTGAGTTTAGTTGAAGGAAGTTAGAGGACATCCAGGATTTGATGTCTTTTAGGCAGTCTTGCAGATTGGTGAGGCGGCTTTTATCATCTGGTTCCATCGATACGTAGAGCTGGGTATCATCTGCGTAACAGTGGAAGTCGATTGAGTGTTTCCGGATTATATCGCCTAATGGAAGTATGTAAAGAATGAAAAGAATTGGCCCTAAAACTGAGCCCTGTGGTACGCCATACGTAACTCTGCTGTACTCTGAATTGTCATTGTTAACACTAACAAACTGAAACCTATCGGATAAGTATGATTTTAACCATTTTAGGGCAGAGCCTTTAATCCCGATTTCATGGTCTAGTCTCTGCAGCAGAATGCTGTGGTCAATGGTGTCAAATGCAGCACTGAGGTCCAGAAGTACCAGTATAGAGACCAGATCTCTATCAGAAGCTATAAGAAGATCGTTGGAGACTTTTACCAGTGCTGTTTCAGTGCTATGGTGTTCTCTGAATCCAGATTGGAAAGCTTCAAACAGTTCATTACTGTGCAGGTGCTCATGTAGTTGCTTTAGAACCACCTTCTCAAGGATCTTGGAGATATAGGGAAGGTTGGATATGGGCCTATAATTTGCTAACACGCCTGGATCTAGAGAAGGCTTTTTAAGTAAGGGATTAATAACTGCCACCTTAAAGGCCTGTGGCACATACCCTGTGACTAAGGAAAGATTGATCTGGTTCAGTATGGAAGTGTTAACTAAGGGGAAGACATCCTTGAGCAGTCTTGTCGGGACTGGATCAAGTAGACATGTGGCTGATTTAGAGGAGGTAATAGCAGAAGTTAGGTCTGACAGGTCAGTGGGGGTGAAGCTTTCAAGGTATGCATTAAGTCTGGGAGATGCTTCTATAGGCACTACAGTCTGTGGTTCATCATTGGCAATCCTTGCTCTAATATTCACAATCTTTTCAGTAAAGAAATTTAGGAAATCACTGCTGCTGAGAGTCGGAGGGATGCATGGCTCAACAGCACTATGGTTCTTGGTCAGCCTGGCTACAGTGCTGAAAAGGAACCTGGGGTTGTTTTTATTCTTTTCTATTAAAGATGAATAATACGTGCTTCTGGTTTTACGAAGTTCTTTTTTATATAATAATAAACTATCCTTCCAAGCTTGACGGTCTTCCTCACGTTGGCTGGAATGTGTTTTCCTTTCCAGCCATCTGGTCTTCTGCTTCAAGGTGGTAGTACCTCTCTCAACCACATATGGTAGCAGGCTAAGCTAGCATGGTGTTAGCTTACTGTTGTTGCAAGGTTAATACTGCAAGACTAACATAAAGATTTACATGCTCTGTTTGTACTGTCTTCAAATGAAGGAACTGTAGTTTTTCTGGATTTAATAAACCAAGTTTTTATGCAAGGGTTAATGATCTTTATGGAATAAAAATAAAATGTCTCCAGTTGCTTATAATTGTGATGGATAAGGCTGTTATCACTATTTTGTGGTACAACTACTACATCTCATTTAATATTACATTGTACTTCCATATTATACTGTACAATACCCTGGTTTAAAACGTTTCTTTATAGAAAATAGTAATTACAGCCTAAACTTTATTTTACTCCATGTAGATCATAATTGACATGGTTGACAAAAAACAGAAAATCCAGAAAACCCACCAATCTTTATACCACTTTGTTTACAGGGCAGTATTGCCTGTTCTAATATGGCAGCAATACTGGTGGGAGCGGCCAATGCTACATATACAGTATATGTCTATGCAACACTTTTGCTCCACATTCTTAGAGATGTGTGGTGCAAAAGTCAACATATATTTGTGAGAAAGTATTCTACAGATGTGCAAATTTTTCCCATGACTTCACATAATATAACATGATATAAATGTGTGAATGTGTTCAACACAACATTCTCTGCAGCAATTCCAGCCATGAGTGTCTTGTGATTTGGGTACCTGCAATGCAAAATTTGAGAGTAACTGTTGTGTTGTATTTGTAAGAGAGAAAGAAAATGTACAAGTTTTCAACTCCCACAGCTCCATTTCTGACGTGTGACTATTTTATACAACTACATATTCTGCAGTTGCAGGTACAATTTTTGGATTAGCTGGGAGGTAGGGGCGGAGTCAGGCCAAGCTGGAGCGCGGTGGAGCAGCTCACTCTGCGCTTTAAACTACTTTTCAGAAACCTGTGGGTAATGACAGTAATGTCACAGTTCCTATCATGTTAGAAATGAATGCATTACTAATAATGTTAATTCTAATAAGAACAGCTTGATTAGGGCTGCAATGAATAAATACTCTTATTAATCAATAACTTTCCATCATTAATTTCCAAAGGAACATTTAAATGTTGTGTTTTCTCTCCAGTAATTCAATGTGAACTAAGAGAAAAGCAGTAGAGCTTCACACTGAAGCAGCTGCAACCACAGGATGACTGGACTGTACCTGATGAGTAATTCAATTAACTGTTGCAGATGTATTTTCTGCAGATCAACTAATCAACTAATTGCATTAGTTTTCACCCAGAATGTAAACCTAATTTAAATGAAGATGTTCAATAAAAGAACTTAGAATAGTTTAAATAGATAACAGAACATAAAAAATTACCTTTACATAAGTGTTAGTGTTTAATAATTATAATCACAATAAAAAAAATAATACTTTGTTAATAAATGTGCTACTGTATTAGTACTATGCATTGAAACTACTATAAGAAGCCAGCAGGCATGTTTGTAATGAACACAAAAATACCTGCTCACAGGCAGCCAAAAGGAGAGAAATGGATGACCATATTACCATAATTCATAATCCTTTTTGATTGTTGTGATCTATAAACCCCTATGGACTAAAGGAATATAAATAACAAATGGGCAAAACAGCAAGACTTCTAGACTTCCTCATAGTTATAGACTCACTCCTGCTTTACTGGTTTCACAGGTTTATGAAAAATGACTAACCAATCTATTATGTCAATATTGACAAACCATTTACACTTTCAAAACATTTTCTTAAAAACATCATTAAAATCTTAATTGAATGAAATAGAATGCCTTGCATCAAAGAAAAATTTGTATTGTTGAAATATGATGCACATGCTGACTAAAGACAGTTCATATCTTTAATGTGGAACATTATTTACATTGTTGTAAAAACAACAGGATATGACTAAGCAGCAGCAATTTAAGCGCAACAATAAAAATGTCGGTAGTCTAGGGTTTCTGTCTCTGACCACAGGGTTTCTGTCTCTGACCACAGGGTTGCAATCACTGACAGCAGGGTTTCTATAACTGACCACATGTTTCTACCTCTGACCACAGGGTTGCAATCACAGACAGCAGGATTTCTATCACTAACAGCATGGTTTTTATCACTGGCAGCAGGATTTCTATCAGAACACCTGTTCTGAAACTATAGTCAGTAGACAGAATAAACCGGAAGTGATGGGCCACTGGCCTTCAGTAGAAGGAAGTGAATCAGTAAGATAGAGGCAGTGAGGATTTTGGTGTGTCATCCTCTTAATCCTAAAAGAAAAACATAACTCAAAAGAAGATGATGTTTTGAGTCTTCCAGCATTTAGTAGATGATTAATACATCCATTTCGGATTGAATATCTCATTATTGGGTTGGCAAAGGCCATCAAGCAACATGGAGGGACAGAGAGTGAGTAATACTACTCTCTCACATAATGTTGGGAGGACCATTATCAAACACATCATCAATGATTTCTGCACATTCCCATTCAGCTTTTGTTATTCTTCTCTGGGTAATTAATAAAACAGCCTCCACTTAGATAAAAGCTAGATGTCAAAGCAGAGGCAGATCTCTCAGACAGAAACAATTAGCCACAAAGAACAAACACACACACACTAATAATAGTGAACATTTTACTTTTCTTGTTACAGATTTGATAAAACAGTTGTCTTAAACTGCATCATGTATCCAGTATTGACATTTACCACTGGCATATTCAGCCAGTATTCTCTGGCTGAAAACAGCTGGCTCAATAACCTTTAGACAGGCAGGACGATTCTTTTTCCAGATCCTTGCATCAGACTTCTTTCCCAATCATTAAGTGACTACAATACGTGAGTGATTATCAGGTCTGACAAAGGAAAAACAATTTTGTGAGTGTGAGCAAGAGAAAGGCTGGTATCAAAGCAGACACAAATTCTGAGAAGACAAATGAAAATCCACTGAGCGCTGTCAGCTCTGCTTTGACAGTCTTTGATGATGATGAATTGATTCATAAATCAAACCTGGTTTTCAACAATGTCTTTAACGGTCAGTCTAATGGAGGTATTTTCATTTGTAGCAGAGCTCCAGCTTGTCTCAGAGGGACATGTTATTTTCACCACAGGTGGATGTGATTCATCAAAAAGGAATAGAGGGGAAGAAGAAAAAGTCATCATGTCATGCATTAAAATGAACTGTGATGTGAAGACTCTGATGATAAGGCAACTTTGACTAAAGCTGGATAAACACTGTATGGGTTAAGTATGTAGGTAACCTGTGTTTTGCAGTCAAGGTAAGGAAGCTCTTTCTGGAAACAGCAGCAAGCAAAAGTTGTAAACCAGTTTAAAGTATAATGAAATTAACTAAACCAGCGTTTGACCTCAGAGCAAGAGAGAAACATTGCTGGATGGTGAAGCGTTGCCAAGCTGCCAATCTTCAGATTCTAGCTCTTGGTGAAACTTGTTTTTCACTTTTTGTACCCGATATGACAGTTCATTCAAAGGTTCTACCAACTCTATATTTCCATTTAAGTTATATTTAGAGTGGCACACTTATGTTATTTGGATTTATGTCATATTGGCAGTTGATCTGGAGCATAAGAGCAACACTTTAAGTGAAGTATTTGGCGCCAGTATATTACAATAAGATGCAAAGACCTAGGTGCTGGAGAAGAAGGCGGTCTTTCTTGTACGGTTCTATGAGCAATTCAGTCAGACCATGGATCATGTGGCTCTCATTAATTATGGGTTAAATGTGTTGCTGATTTAGTTCAGTGGTTTCCAAAGACCCAGAGCCCATAATTTAATCAGCAAATGTAATCATAGCTTATGGAACAATGACTCCCAA
>CM076667.1:610285-755023 GCA_038496675.1 Rachycentron canadum
CCCCCCCCCCTCGCTGGCAATCATTAATTCATCCATCCATTTTATATTATTCTCTTTTTTATTGGTGCAATATTATCAAAAAATTGAAGCAGAAACAAATATTAACATAACAAAATATCACAGGACAAGGCAGGCAACAAAGACAAAAGAGTAATGTGTGAGAAACACTTCACTAGAATGACTGTGTGTAGTCTATGTGACTGTGTTATGTGCAGGGAAATAACACATGTAGTTGGTTGTCACTTACCTACCACCCATCCTGTTTCCCATCTCCTCTCTTCCTCCACTTTTCTTTCCTCTCCTGTGTTTTCTTCCCATTTCCATCCACATCCTCATCTCCCTGCTCTTGTCACATAGATGGGGGTTTCAGTTGTCCTAATTCAGCCAACTCTACAAGGAGGATGAGGGGAGGAGCGGAGGGAGTGAATTATACATGGATGGATATAGACTGAATAATTAAAAGGAGCACAGGCAGATGGGACTGCTTTTGGGGAATCAGGCAGCTCTCCTGATATTTAAGCCCAATTCATCTAATAGAAAATGTGGTTCAGAGACCCTAGGCAGTGTGATGGTATGCGTGTGTGTGAGAGAGAAATTTGCATACACTTACATTAGCATGTGTGCTCAAACCTCCATTCCTCCCAATTGTCCAAACGTGAACAGGCAGACTGACTCTGCTGTTTGTTTTGCCTCCTGCCTCCCTGCAGCTAAAGCTGATAGACATACAGACAGAAGTGCTGCCTGCCTGATGTATTCAAATGGCTTTGGTGAATAGAATGAATAATAGATGGGGTTGTATGTGTTTTTTGTGTCTTCAGTGTGACGGAGAGCAGTGGTGGGGAATGGGGCTGTCTGAAGCAGTGACATCAGAGCTGTCCTCCACTGAGCAGCAGCTGTAAGAACAAAAAGCAGAGGACCTGAACTATCTGTAGGTCTGTCTGTGTGTCTGTCTGTGTGTCTGTCTGTGTGTCTGTTTGTCTGTGTGTGTCAGTCAAATTCAAATTTTTAAACTAGATTTACTGACATGGCCAACTGCAGTGTCAAAGACAGTACAAGGCAGCACCAACAGTACATACAGTAACATCATTACAGCAAAACAAACAGACACAACAGTTGTTTTTTTCCACTGTGTGGTTGCTGATACACTGCTTAGGGCCTACGATAGCTTGACATTGAAAACAAAACCTGAACTAAAAAATGAAACACTGGCATTAAAAAAAATCTACAATCTTTCAATCTGTCTTGGTATTATATTTTTCATCATCAATCTGCAGACTTTGTTTTCATGTCTGTTTTGTCTAGCAGCTGAGAAGCATCAGTGAACGGCACACTGTGTCTTCCACAGGTGTGCTGACTCCTTCTGCTGCTGCTTTTTCTGGTTCTTTTGGAGGTTTCTTTCATCTCTAATGTCATCAGGCTGCTGCTGAACTGTTGGTTTCTCTGTATAATATTGTCCCCCCCACCCCCCCCCACTTCCCTCTGACAGGTAACTAAAAATAAGTTCACACAGTTTATTCAAACACTGGGTCCTGACTGTGAATTATTTTTACTCCTGCAGAGATTAAATAAGAGGCCAGTGGTGCAATACAGCTGATGGGCTGCCATGTGATAGCTTCTACAGTACTCTCCAGTTCTCCATCACTTTAAAGTTCAGTGCTGTTGAGACGGCTCGTGATTGGCCAGTGGGGTGAATCTGTGTTAAATGTTGAGTGAATTCTCTGGTCAATTTCAATGACTTCAGTCCAGAGCAGCCGTTTAACAGGAAAAACATGTAAATATTAGATACGTCCCAGATCCACACTCAGCTACTACACACCCATGTTTACACTGCACAGTTTTAAAGTAAAACATAAATGGGCTTTTTGCACTAACAGGAAATGAGATGCACACCAGACAATCTGCAGCTTTGGAAAGTTATCAAAGAGAAAGTAAAATGTTTGTCCAAAGATTGAATATTGAATGTTTCTGTTTCCACATTTTCCCTGGAGCCATTTCACCTCTGCCCACGGTGACTCCAAATATGTTCCAGCTGTGAGCAGCTGCTCCGGCTCTGTTTGTATTTCGCTGAGGAATAATTGTGTCCATCAACAGCACATTCAACCATCAAGCCAGTTCAGTGTACATAAGAACTTCTAAGAGGTTTCTCAGTGAGATCACTTTTACTGTGCTAAAACATGAACAAACTGATGTCCTCCACATTGCAAACCCTGTTAGTAGTTGTAGTAGTAGTATGCAGAGGATTTAGGACACACTTTTTTTTTATGGTAAATTCATAGTTTTGAATCAGTGCTTCTGAACCTGGGATCTGGACCAGGGCACCACAAGGTGATGATGGGAAAGTTTATTTGAGATCTCAAAGCAAATGTATTAGCTTTTTCTAATGAACTACTGACTATACATGTCATTAGTGTGGGTGCACAGGGATTTTTATTTTAAAAGGAGTTGAAGAGTGAGGTGGTTTAGGAACCAGTAACTTTCATTCACAGTGAAACAGCATTTTGAGACACAGATTAAATGACAATGAGACACAATACATTACGCTAAAAAATACCAGTGTCTGCTGCAGGGTCGGTTAACCTGGCCTGAATCCTAATGGTGTCTGTTCATATTGATGTCAAAAGCCAGATGTTAACAGATGTTAGTGTTTGTTCAGTATAAATGGGGCTTTACTTCACAGCAGTTAATGTGCACTGACATCAAAGGTACCTATGGCAAACAAAGATCCAACTTCTTAAATGTGAAGATTTTAAGTTTTTCAGTTTTACATCTTTTTTTGCCTTTTTTTTTTGCCTTTATAGTGATAGCTCCACAGTGAGAAAGAGACAGGGGATGACATACAGCAAGAGCCTCCAGTCAGATTCAAACCCAGGCCACGGTGGTTCAGCCTGAGTTTGAATATATACTCTCCTAAGTAAGGCTCTGGGGAAGCCATGTTCTCTCTGACATCCCAGAGTGAACCAAAAATTTTTGGCTGTTGATGCAAGAAACTTTACTAAATCTCCAAAAGTTTCCTAAATTTCCAAAAGTTTCAGAGACAAGGTGTGCTCATGACTGAGTACACACAGTAAAGACAGAGAGGACGTGATGACACATCCTATAGTCTGCCAGTAAAAAACTCCCAGAGATTCACTGTGAAAACCTTTGTGTTTAGCCACAGGTTTTCTGTTTGAATTCACTTCCATCATGTTGAAACCTGCAGCTTTCTATAAGTTTCCTAAATCTCTATAAGTATCCCAAAGTCTCACACTTTTGGAGATTTAGGAAACTTTAATCATCACTTTAACTATTTTATGACATCTACATACAAAACTGATTAATCAAGAAAAAAATCAGCAGAGTAATTTATACTTCAAATAATTCTTATTTGCAGCTCTGCAATGGTGAGGAAGGATACTTGCATGGCAGCTTTTGTAAAAAAAAAAAAAAAAAAAGCTTTAGTTTTGATAGATGACTCTATCTAGAGTCTCCTGAGTTTGAAATGACAGAAACTGAGACCTTTAGAAATGATGATGTAGACTCCACAGTTGCTCTCTCATTGGGCTCTATCAGCTTGATCCTGTTACTGACCTTGTTGTCTTTGTAGTAGCTGTTGTTCAGTTCAGTTCTGAATTTTAATGTTACAACTGTCTGTACTGCTCCTATAACCAACCAATTGCAGAGTAGGCAATCTGCTTCCTGTTTACACCATCTCGAGCATGCTCAGTGTACTGATGGTGATGTATAAAATGCTCATCTGGACGGAGATCCTTTTTGTTGATGGACATGTACTTGTGTGGTTGGATCCCCAGAGTGAAAGCTGTGTCTTTTTCCAGCAATGCAGCACCTCTGCAGAGTGTGAGTGATGTCATAGGAACACCTGAGCTGAATACACCTGCTCCTCACTGGACCTGCCAACTACTGAGACAGAGAGACCAAGAAACAAGTTGTGCTCATGACTGAGGACACAGTGAAGACAGAGAGGAAGTGCTGGCATATCCCACAGTCTGCCAGTAAAACACAGGGATATGAAAACAATAGTGTTCAGCAGCAGGTTTCCTGTTTGAATTTAATTCCATCATGTTGAAACCTGCAACTTGACTTCTGAACTTTGGAAAGTCACAAGGAACCTGCTGTAACTGTGTGTGTGTGTGTGTGTGTGTGCGTGTGTGTGTCTGTGTGTGTGTGTGTGTGTGTGTGTGTGTGTGTGTGTGTGTGTGTGTTGTGTGATGATGGGGTAATTAGGCTGCCGACGTGGCTGCCTGCGTAGAGAATAGGTCACAGAAGCCTCCACACTGCAGCCTGCTGGGAGACGGAGACAGACACAGGGAGACATGGAGACATTATTGTGCACTCTTTTTCATTTACTCACATGGGTGTGGGTTGATATAATTACAGACTTGTGTTTGTCCAGCCTGACCATGTATTCACAGTGCAGTTAAACAGCCACATCACACACAACAGCATCTTTTCCTTCTGTCCTCAGCTCATCACATCCTTCATCTTTCTATTCTGGGCTCCAAACTGAACATTCAGTGCTACACATTGTTACTCCACAGCTTAACAAGACGACATGTTGCAGAAAAACAATGTGATTTTGCTGCTTTTTATTCAATTGTTGTTTGACATAGAGGTTTTACTTTACCATCTTCTTTAAACCACCAAACTAAATCCACTGTACCATTTCCTTCTCAGTCAGTCAGAATGACACCTACTATCTGACTGTGTTCTACTTCATTTTCTCTTTCTTTTATTTTTTTCTTGTTCAAAATTTGATGCTCTCAGATGTTGACATGTCATTCTGTAGTCAGCCACTGGTGTGACTCATATTGTTTAGCAAGGGACTGATGAAGAGCCACAGCACTGCCAACACTGAGGATGGAGATGTCAGAGTCTCATACAACATTTTCTACAGGATACAAGAGGATACAGTGCATCTCCCCCTCCCACCAAGCCGTTTGATACATTATCACACAACATATGAAGACATTTAGAAACAATAACAGCATCAGATTCAGAACACACTGAAACACAATGATTTCAAATGTCACAAGACAGGATTTTACAACTCCATAAAGTTATGACAGAACAGTTGACTGTAATTCATAGGGATACTATGAATTGCAGGCAATCTGCAGCTTATGATTCGACTCCAATGGCAACATTTAGTGCCAATGCAGAAAGTTGTGTACCCTGTATTTGCCATAATCACAGTCTGTGCCTAAACTTAACCATACAGTAGTTGCCATGTGAAACGTGAGGCAAAATACAAACACATAATCTGTGAATGCTCTGTGCTGTAAAACAATCTAACTTGCTCAGGTTTGATTCACTTTGACCAGGAGGAAGCTGCTGATTTCTCTATCAACAGGTTAAACTTTGTTGTGGTGGTGGTGACACAAGTACACACTGATGTATCTGATCATGACTGGGGTCAGCTGTAGACAATCTGCAGTCCTTCTTTTGTCAACTGGCTCAGTCAAACTGTTTGAATCATCTCACTGCTTGATTTCATTAAAAGTTTATTATTTAAATTCTTAGTGATTTCCATTTAAGACCATGTCTTTTTGTTTCTGAATATCAGCATTTTAAAACTCAGACTCCATCCTGCAGCCAAGCCGAGTGCGGCTTATCAATGATGAATCCTCTAGGACTGAGGACCTGTCTCCTCTCCGACAGACATGCATGACCTCTGCTAAGCTGCTCAGAGTTTATTTCGGAGGTCAGTGCCAGACCAGCTCAAAGAGCCTGCATGCTAAACCAGTGCTTATGCATCCAGAAGCCTAGGCCTTAACTACACTATGTGCTGTACAAGCTAATACAGAAAAGGGGTTCATGGCCAAACAGACAATAAAGTTCCATAATGTCCACCCCCCTCGCTCCCTGCACTGTTCCAGACTTGTCAGTAATTAGATTGGTGGCCAACCTCTTTTCACTGACCTCACTAGCTCTTGACAGTGGGTTTGGTTACTAAACCAAACCCACTGTCAAGAGCTAGGGCACAAACAAAGCCTGTTGGAACCATTCCTGTCTGGGTGAGCAGCAAAGAAAGGCATTCTACAAGCACTGGGGACGTCACTATAGAGTTACAATTCCTTTCCCATACTGATGTATCTGCTGATACCGAGGACTGATTTGATGCTGTCCAGCTGTTTACAACTGACCCAGTGTGGATGTGATGTGATTTGTTGTATAGTTCAGGTTAAATTCTTTAAAAACATCAACACAAACATGAAGCATTATATAATTTGACTGTCAGTCATGTTTTAGTAATTTTTGAAGGCATTTCTGAGTCTAGCGTCAGAACCAGAACAACTCTAACAAGAAGTTGAGGACTAGTTTACATGATCAGAATCAGAATCGAGTTTATTGCCAAACAGTTTTTCACACAGTTTCTCTCCAGCCAATCCACCTGCACACCTTCTGCTAATTGCCATGAGCCTCCCTCTGCAGTACAAGAACCCAGTCCTCCTCTTCGGTCTTCGCTAGTTTGTTGTTTCAACTCATGTAGTAACTTTCCAACTCCCGTCTGAAGACTCTTTTCCTGCTCTACGTGTTTGCCTGCCAGTGTTCTTCTGTATTTGCCATTTTCTGTGTTCCAGGTCCACCGGTTCTACTGACTCGGCTGCCTGCCTTGCCCAGCCTCAGTTTTGTACTGTCTCTGCTTCATCTTGCTTCAGTATTGTCAACAACCTCGAGCTTCAGTATTCGTCAGGTGCCTCCTCATCAGTAGCCAAACAGACGGCTCTCCTGATCCCACCACTCTGACAGATTCCTGGACACAACCTATCCGTTCATCACAATTCGCCCCCTCTCAACATTTACTATTAGCTGTTGTAATAAACTGGTTGAACTTTACCTCACTGTGTGTGCCTGCATTGTGGGTGCAGGTTTCATTAATAGATAAGTCTTAATATGATTAAAATGTTAAATTCATGGTTTAAAATATAAAAACAATTCATGATTGAAAAAGAGAATACAAATATTCCACACAAGTAAATGATGAAAAATTATAAATAATGTGCTCATTTAGTTACTAATATGTTATTATGTAGTATCTTGTGAAATTTGATGACTTCATGACTCAATATTAGGAACAGCTTTGTTTTACACAGTCAGAAAACCCCTTAGATTTATATTTTGGATTCACCCTAACAAGGGAGATGGAGAGCCTGCACCCTTGAACCTGATATCCTCCTTAACCCAGGGAACTGGACCAACATCACCTTATGCCCAGAGGAGGAGACCCTTCATCTCTGTAACCTCGTCATTTGACATCATCCTGTCTGACTGAAGCAAGATCACAACCAAGTAACAAAGCTGAACAAGAAATCCTGAACTCTTCTACTGAGAGACAGTGTTTTTCATTCTGTTTTACTTTCCAGGTTATGGTGAAGCACTGTGACAACAGTTCTCTGGAGTTCTGAGTTTTGATATATTTGTTCATTTGTTGGTCATTTGTTCTGTCTGTCATTTCCTTCTCTTCCAACCCTGGCTACCAGCTGGGAAACTGCTTCTAATAGCAGTGTGTATCCACTGAGTGTGTTACATCTACCAACATCTCCAGTGTCTTTTAGAAGATTGAGCCAAGTCCAGGACAACACCAGGTCACCAGACAGTCATGGGCAGACTCATTCCCGTCATAGATGAGTCATCCTGTGTCCCTGGGAAGCCCTTGTGGTTGTCGCCTGAACATTTTCAATATCATTTACAGAAAGCGTCTCAATGAAACCAATACACCATATCCCATCCGTGTCTGAGTCTCCCTCCACAATTCTACACAAAATGTGGCCCACACATTCATCCAAAACATTTTCTTTTTTTATAAATGTAATCTATAATTTTATATTGATAATATTAAATATAATTGATCTAATGTATTATTGTCACACAGTGTCATACTGTAATGTCAATTGCAATGATAAAAACAATTTAATGACAGGACTTGTGGGAACACTAGTATTTACAGGAATGTACTATAAACAGCAGAGCATCTTATGAGAGGTGAAAAAAAAGAGTGGGATCTGAAACTTGGCCATTTTCTTTTTTTTGCAGAAGCTTGTTTTGCTGCTTGCATTTTCACCAAAGGCACAGCCTCACTACAACTGCTCAGTTCTTTGCCACTGATGTTCAGCACTACATAGACTAAGGTTACTATTTTAATCTGACTATTTTAATCAAAGAGTTATAAATGTTGTCACACAATTATCCATGTCAAGGAACTAACTAGTGTTATAAGTGTTATCACTACAAGAACTCCATTGAAATACATTTATTTTACAGTTTTCTATCTGGCTGAAACTTCTGCTAGAATGACATTTCCAGAACCATGCTGTAAATTGGTTTGTTGTTTGTACCAGATTGTTTAAACAGAGATTTGACTTTTTCATGTTGTCAGACTCAATTTTAAAGAAGCTGACTTGCTGTACTTGGTCATTCAAAATAGATTATTGGAATTTCTATTAGCTGATATGTTTTTAATCATTTTTAGGTCTAATGACACAGCTAAACCATTAATCAATGCATAACATAGAAAAAGAGGTTGCTGTAGTTTTTTTCCTCTGCATTCAGAGGTAGGCATTTGTTAACATCCACTGTGACAAACAGCTTGACTTCATTGACATTTCTTCATTCATTGGTATTGCCCTAAACAACCTATGGTGCCACTGACACAAGAACAGCAACTGCAAACACTGATGCTGCCTCTACTAAGATTATTATGGCTATGATAATTTCCATTCCATTCCATTCTTCTTTTTAATTTGATCATTGGTGAGAATTGATACATGCCTACAGAGTGAAATGTGATTTTACACTTCAATACTCTACATGACTACTTTGTACAGAAAAGGCTCTTGCTTGGCGTCTCGCAACTATAGCTTGATGTCAACTAAAAGAAGACCTTTTGTCATTATACATTGTTTTTCAGAAGATGCATTGACATGAATCCTGAGAGGGATACAAAAACAAGCCATGAGAAAGTGCAGAGCCAAAGGAGCAGGAAGGCAATATCTATGTATGTGGAATTTTATGTTCTTCAGAGAAACAGAAAACAGAAAAAAACAGTGGCATAATAATTATACCTTGCTGTACCGCCAGAGACACACTGGATGTGTTGTGTGTACATGGAGGCTGCATTACATCTTTTTTTTTCATTACAACTCCCAAGTTAACATGTTAGAGCAGACACACTGCCTGTCTGACTTGCATGTCTCTTGCATCACATGTATTCAGCATCTTGCCCTTTTTTCAAATCAGCTAAAATACACAGAGAAAAGACCTGTTATTTTAACATCAGACCAGCAAGATTAAATGAAACCAACCCTCTATGTCCCTCTATGTCTAAACTGAATCTGATATGGGACAACCATGAAATATATATATATATATATATATATATAATTTTGGAGAAATTGACATTTTAGAGGCATTTCCTTTCAAAAACAAATCCAACATCAAGTATCATGCAAACTCTATATAAACACATCAGACACACAGCAGGTGGTAACACTTGCGTTTTTCTGCAGCAAATCATCAACGGCAGCCACAACACACACAGCACGCATCCAGTGTGTCTCCAGTGGGATACACTCATACAAACCAGATTGCTGCTGTTTCTCGGCAGGCTCATTTGATATTCTGTTCTCATAGGAGCAAAATTGTCACAGTGAGTTACCAAATATTTTATGTGCTGTCACTTAAGAAAAATAAGGAAAGATGGAAAACAAAACTTTTTTCAATAAATATTTGTAAGGACCAGGGTAATTAATATTATACCTTTTTCATTTATTATTATTATTACTATAGTAGATAGAGTAGTAGTAGCAGTAAGTACATAAATGGATGGATACAGGTGAATCTAGACGTTTCATAGTCTCAGTGTCCAGCTGTTGTTTCTGCTGAATCAGCCCTCAAAGGTATTTTGTTTTGTTTTAACTGACACTAGAATTTTTGCTTTTTCATCAGGTATTTTGAAGTAGCTAATAGTGGATTTAGATAATTAGT
Organism: Rachycentron canadum; assembly: GCA_038496675.1. Lineage (NCBI taxonomy): Eukaryota > Metazoa > Chordata > Actinopteri > Carangiformes > Rachycentridae > Rachycentron > Rachycentron canadum. The sequence goes on from CM076667.1 coordinate 620,267, forward strand.
GATTCCTTTTGATTTGTGAGGAAAAGTCAGTGGCCTCCCCCAGCCCTGGATTTGTTTTAGAAAGTATCTCTGAGTCATTTCTCTTAGCTCAGTCTTCATCCTGCTTTCACAGTAAACAAACATGTCTAATTAATTCAGGCTTTGGCAGCTATTTTCAAACAACACTTAGTGACACTAATCATAAACTTTTCAGTGATAACAATAATTGCACTTCTAATCCTCCCATACGTTTGTAATTAACCAGTGGAAAAGTTTATCATCGTAAGTACAGGGGCGTCTTAAATTATGTTTTAGGAGGAGTATTTTCTGCAGTGTCAAGGATTTGTGGCTCCTTGATGCAGGCACACAGGCACACACACAAACACACACATGCGCACACACACGCACACACTCGCACACACAAACATATACACACAATGGAGAGGTCAGCGCCATGCTGGTGCTGAGTGGAGATTTGTTCAGTCTCTGATGATGCTGAGCTCCAGAGAGTTTTTCAGTCAAGACAAACATGGTAGTAGAGAGAGCATGATCTAAACCCCTTACCCAGCAGCTGCTGACACAGTCCATCCTCTCTCCTGTTGTCGTTTCTCTTCATCTTCATCACTGTCTTTGACAGTCTGTTTCAGCCTTCTCTTTCAATCATCCTCTGCTGGTCTTCACTTAAAATATGTTTTATTATTGCATTTTGACCAGATCATCATGTCATGCAATTTTCTTGGGAGGGTGGAATTAAAGAGACTCTGCAACTATTTACTACCATAGTTGAAGATGTAACTGCACAGAGGATGTGCTTTGTTGGACTTCCAATTTAGTCTAACTTTGTTTTTGCATGAAATTTCTTCATCATGAAATTTTTATTATTATAATATTATAATATTTATTACACAGAGCAGAAAAGGGATCTTTTCAGAAGCCACATTCACTGTGTTGAGTCACAGCTGCTGCGGATCCTGGACTATGATGGCTCCCTACTCACACGATGTTAATTCTTATGAGTTCTGATCAGTCTGTGGGTTCAAGGCATCACAGCATAAAAACAAAGCCATGTCAACTTTAATTGAAAGTGCTCACATTCAAATGGTATGGGGCATGGTAAACATGTTTTAACATAGTATATTAAGGCAAAATCAAAAGTATTCAGAAACAGCCAAAATATCCCAAACCTCCAAAGGTTTAAAATATTTAACTCATTTATTAACTTAAAAGCCAGACTTCTTATCCCTTTAGTGTCGCTGGAGCCAATTGCAGGTCCCCTGTCTATCAAAGAGCTGACACATAGACAAACAACTATTCACACCACATTCACACCTACAGACATGTTAGAGTCATCAATATGACTATGATCTGCGATGTTAGATCTTATATATTTTGTGTATTATAAATCATGTATTATATTGCACGTGTTACAATACATCCATGCAGGTGCATCCCAGCCTAGTTCATCACTTTGTGTGTCCCCTGGAAACACATACTTTGCTGTGCATATTTGCAGCATGTCTATTGTCAAATTGACACAGATTTTTTCTGAATTTGTTTGTGTTTTGTCTGTTTGCATGCGTTTTCCTAAGTTGCAGTGCATTGAGCCCTCAGGGCCATTGTGCGCAGGGGAGGCTGCACAATCTGCAGATTTTACAGTGCTGTGTTCAGTGAAATGCTCACTGACAGATATTAGGCTGGTGTCTTGTTACAAAGAAGAAGCAGATGAATTCATGTGCAGTTGTCATGTGTGCTGACACTGGTTATTGAAGTAGATATTTACACTTACATTTGTTCTTGCTCTTTCACAGTCACAGTACATGAGCTATGTTTATAAAGCTGTGCAGTAAATTTTGTTACCTGTTGGGTGTTAAAATCATTTTGAAAAGGCATGGAATGTTTGCAAAGGTGCAAGTTACACAACAGCATTGAACCACAGTCACTTTGATCCACACCCACTGTCCACTTCTCTACATGTTCATTTAATGAGCTGATTGATTCAGTTTATCTCTCAAAGGAAATGTACAGTTTAGGTCAAAATTCCAGCTTTTGTGGTTCAATATAATGTCATACAGTTAAACTTAAATCATCTGTTTTTCATTCTTATGCCTTTTAAGCCTTTTGAGGCTAGTACTGTTGCCAGTATAGTAACCATGGTTACAGATGTTGTCATCGAATACTCTGAGTTTAGTGGAACATGCACGTTTGTTTGTTCACACCATGAGTGTAGTAAGAACACAGCAATCATGTGACTGATCCCCAGAGCTCAGCAAATCCACCTCTCATTAGAAACTCTGGACAGAGTCTTTCTCTCTCTCTCTCTCTCTCTCTCTCTGTCTCTCTCTCTCTCAGCAGCCACAGGCAGACCTGGATCCTATTTGCTGCTCCTGCTGGTATAAAGGCTCTTTCTCTCATCATCTAAATAAAACTACTGATGAGGACTGTGTTGACTGAGCACAGCCCTCTGAGACCATTGATAACCACCAAAATGACAGCATTACTGTGGCTGTAGTGTTGGAAACTGTGTTGTTATTTCATCACCAGTACACGAGCACATCTGCAGTCAGAGGCATTGAAATACAAACTGCAACCTTATTTTCTTCGAAGCTGATTAGACGTGTTCTAGTTAAAGACAGAGCCAGCAGAAGGGAGGCTCTGAATAGCTGCCTGGTCATGATAAAAGTTGGCAGAGCAGCAGAGAGACAGCTACATGCATTTTATGAGAATAATCAGAGATGTTGGAACAGGTCTCAGCAGACTTCTTGGATAAAAAAGCTGTGTAACTGAATAATTTTACTTGTGTTGGTGGCCTTTTACAATCCTCCATCATCAGTCTGTCATCCTGAATAACCACCTTTATGCTGATTCCACCTCCTCTTATCCTGTTCCAGCATCATCATATGCTGGTTTCAGAAAGTGACCTGCTGTTAGTGACCCGACAGGGGACAGAGGCCCTCGCCTTCATCTCACAAAGAACAGTAATCACTGTTATCATACTGCCTCGCTAAGGTCTCTCCAACACCATCTGACCAGATCTTTTACTTACTTTTCCTGTATCTCAGTGGATGTAACGGCAATAGAAAATTGCCACTAAAGCAAAGTCAGTCTGTGACATGAATCAATGAGACAGGCATCACTGATAAGAGCTATCTGGCTGAGAGCAGGGGAGCAGAGAGCCCCTTAGTGGGTTAGGTAGGATTAGGGCTGAACTTTGTTTTAAGACAAAGTGTCACTTTTCCTCCATGATGGGGGGGTCAGTAGGACTTTGAATGTTATGCTGTCCTCTTGTTTTCTTTCTGAAATCCTTTCTCTTCTCTTTTCCGCACTTTTCTCCAGAGAGAGGTCAAAGTTCAGTCCTGTGGAAAAAGGTAGACTTTTTCATTTTCATGTTGTACCCCAGTCATGTCGTTGGAGGACTGTGGTGGAATGAGAGTATTACTACAGCTGCTTAGAGCTTTATCAGAATCAGCCAGTCGCTGAGGACCATCCATCAGGGAGGAGAAAAAAGGAGGGTGAACGTCCTCAATTGTCCTTAAAGGACCTGTCTTCTTTCAGTCTGATGTAGTCTTTTACTGGAGGCGGGACTTGGATGGTGTAGCCAAGACAGAGACAGAGTGAAAAACAGTCCATAACAAACACCAAAAATACAGAAACTTCCAATCTTCCCACACTTTAACAAGCGTGTTGTTCTAGATGCCTCAGCCAAATGCCAGCAGCACCAGTGAGGCCCAAGCACTGAGAGCCAGAGGGCTCAACGTCCACCATCATCAGCCAGTTTGGACCCAATCCCAACACTCAGCCACTGGAACACTGGGTTTGATTAATGCCCTGACTCCGCCAACTGGTAACAAGTGAGAGAATGTGAGAGCCAGAGGATGAGAACAACCCGAGCAGAGAAAGAAAGAAATGAAGAAAGAATGAAGGAGTTTTCCCCCACAGCAGCAGCTGCTGTCTTCAAGCTGGAAAAGAGACCTGGCAGTGGGATGTGAGGTCTCGCCCCACCTCTGCCAGAAAGAATTGACTCTCAACAAAAAGAAATCCAGCACATAGATGATGGTGATGATATTTCAACTGAAATGAGGCTCCACAGCAGAGAACTGAGAGCCAGTGAGACATCAGAGAGGGAGGGAAAAAAGCAGGGAACTGAATCCAATATGAGACAGATCAAGTCTATTATATAACCTAACAGCCAGAGTACATCTTTTATTATTGCAGTAACATCTGCCAAGTACAGTATAAAAGAACACCTCTTCAGTTAACGTGGCTGTTCATTCTGTTGGTTTGTAAAGTAACCACAGAGTTTAATCTTCATCACGTGGCCTCTGACAGCAGAGTGGGAGAACACAGTCCTCTTTACAAACACTGTGTCCTAGCATCCACAACCAAACAGCATCAAACCTCCATGATGTCAAGATGAAAAAAAAAATTCAAGTTGTGTCTCCTAAAACAGCAAAAACACAACATTTTCTTTTTGATAGTGTTTAATTGTCAAGACAAAAAAGGTATAACGTGCATAGTTTTTTTTGTCAATACACTGGGTCCACATTTATCCAAGTTTTTCTGAGAGAGCTGTATGTGTTGGCCTTCAACTTGGACTTTAGCTTTTAGCCTTGTTCCATACTGAATATTGTTATAGCGTGATTCGTCAGTCTTCACATCAAGTTGTGTTGTGAGTGTGAGGATTTGGAAATTGAAAAAATTGTGTGTCAGTGAAACTTTCCATCCAGGAGAGACCGGTGCCCAAAGAGTATCAGGGTCTGCTGCGCTACTTCTTCAAATTACAGGAACCCCTTTAATTCAGTCCACTACCACTCAGAGGTTGAGGGCTTGTGAACCCTGTAGCATCACAGTGAGGACAAGATTTCTGATGTTAGGGCTGAGCTGACTGCTGCTAGTCAGTTAGTATCTGGGATCCATGGCTGCTTGTTAAACCAACATCTCTGACAGAGCTAGACTGAATAACTCAAGTAACATAAGTAATGTGATAAACTATTTCGATTCATGAGGCTAATTACCTAAGTCATGTAATTTCTTCTTCTTTTTTAAATCTTTTTAAAGTAATATGAGAAATGTTTTACATTTTCTCCACTGGTTATCCACCATAAAAATAAAGCTACAGGGAATATGAAGCCCTGTTGGTTGTTTGCTTAGTAATTAGTTTGGCTCTTTAATTCTCCTCTTAAATGAGGAAATGCATCATGAAACAGAAATAATATTGTGATTGTTGTGGGAAGTTTTCTGCTGTTGTGCTTGACAGCCTCCTGTACCTGCTGTTTGAAGAAGCCTGGGCCTGTTTCAGCCAAAATAGACACAGAAAACAGAAGAAATTGAGTAATGTGGATTTGAGCCTTGTACTATAACTGTCTGCTATAAACATTGGCTGGAATGTGAACATCTCTCCGGTCCTAAATGATAGCAATTCCAACCTAACACTGTTCCTAATATATTATGGTATAATATATGGAATAAACATCAGCCACCTTGCTTTCTCTAAATATCAGTATCAGCCACTGAAAAAACATTCAGTCAATAAAATCAGCTCCTGTCATTGCACAGTGCACAGTGACATTTATTTTTTTTAAATCTTTACATTATTTCTATTGTAGCTGTAAACTCAGGACCGATGAGCAATGATCTCTCTTTAGCCAAAGCTGTCTCATAAGAAATGACTTGACTTTTCCTGGTAAACAGTCATTACATCTTGTCTTGATGCTGAGAGATGTCTGTGTAATGCTGCGTTTCTGCCAGAGGAGGCTGTCGATTCAGGTGACCTGTTATCTTGAGACTCACCAACTCTCATTTCCATACTCGTTCTGAATATTTCTATTTCTCTCTCTCTCTCTCTCTCTCTCTCTCTTTCTCTCTCTCTTTTGTTAGGTGACTGAGCTGAGCTGTACCTTGTCATTTTCTGTACCCGGAGAACTATTAGTCTCTCTCATGTTTCACCACCACTGACTGCAGGCACTCCATAGGCAATTGTAGAGTGAGGAGTTCATGCACTCATAATGAATGATGCTGCCGCCTCTTTTGGCCTTTAACTCAGTCCTGAAATGACTGCTTAGCCTAGAAATCTGAAATAAAACCAAGCTCCTGCTGCCTGACAGTAAGCTGTGGAGGGTTTCCATGCACCTGACTGGTCCTGAAAGACCCTCTACCTCAGTTCACCCTCAGAGCAGGATGGGAAGGAAAAGTCATTTGGCGTTGTGGCGTTCCACAGGATGACTCATTCCTCCTCTGCCAGACCCAGATGAGAAGGGAACTTCCCTCCTCTCATCCTCCAGCAGCTCCTGTGTCTCCACTCCTCTCTCAGTGTTGACGTCTCCACAGCATGATGAACGCCTGCGTAATATTTATGTCCTCCTTCTTTTCCCCTCCTGGCACAGTGTCAGACACAATTAAATAAAAAAAGAGAGATGGGCATAAAATGAGGTAAGAGCTGGTGGGAGAAAATGATGGGGGAAAGTAATCTGGAGGTATATTGTATTTCCAGTACTGTATGGCTGCAGGAGGGTTTTATGGCTGGATAGGCCTCTGTGTTACAAAGCGTCCAAGCACCTGTCTCATATTGGAGAGTGACGCTCTGCCTCCCAGTGCTGTTCACTCCATCATTCCTGTGGCAGGAGAAGTGCTGGCACACACTTTACAGCTATCTCTCCATCTCCAGGGCTGGCACTGCACCTACACACATCCTCTCCTGTGCATGAGTTACTGCATCGCAACCAGTTCTCCACATAAGTCTCAAAGACAGCTGTGGATCTGACTCCCATACAATCTGCAAAACAATAATCTACTTATCAGTCTCACACTGTGAAAACATCTAGCACACAGCCCGCATTGACACAGATTTGGTGGGATGGTTAAATCATTTGCTCACGAGACAAGATGTTGGCCCCACCAATCATCTCCAATGACCTGATCAGTGTCTGACGACTGTGAGTGAAAAGAAATCTACAGGAGTGAATCCTACAAGCTGAAAGTAACCCAGCATGTTGGCTCCTGCTGCTTCCTGGCCCTGACGTCTCTGGTTCTTTCAATGCATTTTTGGTTAGATGACATTTTCAGGTTTTATTCTCCAACATAAAAAGCGTCAGTAAATGCCCCAATCCTACAGACCACAGAGATTGTTGTGGATGTCAAACGTAATCATGCTGAACCAGTCCACCTTTACAGCCTGGTTGTGTTTATACAAACTGTTACTAACTCTGTCAGAGGAAAGTCTCTGTAGAAGAGCTCAGAGCTAAATCAATGTTGTGTACTGGACTTTCATGTGTATTGTGTCTCCATCTCTCAGGGGTCACTAGTTCCCCTGTCAGATGAGCTCACTTTTGCTTTTAATATCCATTTGCTTTTAACCTGTCTGGTTGTGTTTCATGTTTCATCTTGGTGTTAACATGTCCCCAGATTTCAGTGGTCATCATTAGAACCACTTGAAACAGTGGTCAAAACTAAGATCCAGGTTGTAATAAATGAGAAGTATCTTGTTAGAGAGGGTTTTTTCAGTGAGTGCCAGTGCACTTATTGATTGTCCTCATCCCTACAGCTGCTCATAAATGCCTTGTTGTTCAGCTGCTGCAGTTTTTCCCTTAGCTTGCATCTTTCATATATGGATCCATGGTGTTGCATAAATTCCCCATTTACTCTTAGCTGGACCCCCTGCCATTACTTTCCAGTAAAGATTAAACATATAAAACACAAAGATTTAAGATCTTAGATAATGGTATGGAGGTGAATAGACAGTTGATAATAGATGTTTTTTTGGAAGAGCAGAGCCATCAGTAGGGCAGAAAGTCAGGAAATGAATGGCTGCAGTAATTGTGTGTCCTCTGTGTGTGTGTGTGTGTGTGTGTATGTGTGTGTGTGTGTGTGTGTGTGTGTGTGTGTGTGTGTGTGTGTGTGTGTTTTCTCTTGCTTGGCAGTATTTGCAGTGTACCACACAGAGACAGCAGGCTGTCTGGCAGCTTTCCATTTGTTGAATGAATTTCTGTTTTTTCATTCAGCTGACAGGTCGTCTGTCACTCAGACAGTTGGTGACAGCAGCAGCATGAATGACTGCTGCCTTCATACTCTGCAACTGCAGGTCACCTCACTTACTGATTTATTCATTTACTGGACCACAAACAAAAACAACCTGCCATTCATTGATAATAATGCAATTGTGATATCATTTATTAGCATATGATTAATTCATGCATGTGTTAAGCACAGGTAGTCAGTTATTGGCTACCAGAAATTAATAGAATATTAATATTAAAATATTAATATGGTTGCTAAGGCTACATGGCATGTGGGGGAGGGAGGGTATGAGTTTCTATGTTCAAACCAGTTCAGGTAGTTTAAAGGGTGCTAGGTTAAAAGAGAGTTAGCTGCATGCAAGTTCTGGGTACTGTTTCAGGTATGTGTTCACACACAGTAGTATAGGTTAAAAGTGGTTAACCAAGGCCCTAAGCAGACACAACAACAAAGCTCAGTAGATACACTAACCAGATCAGTATGAGTACATAAGTTACCAATTCTGTGCTTAGCTGTGCTGTGAAAGTTCAATTTTTCCCTGGTCAATGTTACCCAGTAAATATATCCTTCTGGTGGAGTAAAGCCCCGTCCAGCTGTGTGACGTGTGTGGAGGTATGGAAGCTCTTTTGTTCTTCCAGAGTTATCTGTTCCATTCTAATTCTGATGTAGCTCCTGTAGCCTCTAAAACAGCTGGCAGACTTTCTGTCATAACAGTTGACACTAATTTAAACTTCTTCACTCTTGGTTCCTAAAGCAGGCCCTTGTGCCGCTGATGTTGAGGGAGAGTGAAGTGAAGCAGTCTGCTGTGAGCAGGCAGTGAGCTAATGATCCAGGTAGCAGCAGTGCTAGCCAGCCTTGTGAGAAGAGATTAAACAAAGGGGCAACAGTTGGCTTTGTTCACATCTTAGGTCACATGTTACATGCTGTGGTGTGAAACATGGGGAATTGTGGGAGATGGCATTCATTGCCATCCCTTGTCTGTGGAGCAAAGGAACATGTGGTCCTGAGTTTTCTTTTTCTTTTTTAGCCCTGGAGGTGACATGGCAGTCGATTAAAAGCTGGTCAGTGATTTCAACTCACAGCTGCAGAAACACCAGATTCAGGATGTTTGAGACATGAGTGAAAATGATTAAACTAATTTACACCTACAAATGGTGGCCATGGAGGAAAGCAGTACACTGGTACCCACCTACTGCCCTGATGCTAGACTGGTTGGAAAGAGGAAATGGAACAAAAAATGGAAAAAAAAGATAGAGAGAGAAACATAAACAGATGAAATCAGACAGCAGAACTGGGTGAAAGTGCAGACAAAGCAGGTTCTTAACTGGAGTTATTGTCTTCCATCAGAAAACAAGTCCTATGTTCCACTGAGCTCACATGTCAAAAGCTTTTGTCCCACCGGGGCTGGACACCCATCCCATCCTGTCCCAGAAAAGACGCATCGTCCTCCATGGTTGGGGCAGGTGCTGCATCCCAGTAGGATGACAGGGGGACGGACAATGTATGCAATTCCTGTCTGGCACACAGTCAGGCTCTCATGGGAATGAGGCACAGGAAATGTGTGTGTGTGTGTGTGTGTGTGTGTGTGTGTGTGTATGTGTGTGTGTGTGTGTGTGTGTGTAAAAGTGAAAATCTGGTGAGGCAGCAGGCATAGGTGGAAAAAAATGCAATGTACTTGGACGTGATATAAGGTCAGCAGTACTGTATACACACACACACACACACACACAGATAAATACAAATATATATACACAGTAAATGCCTGTCAGCAGGTCTGTTATAAAAGTCAAGCGATTCGTTTGAGCCAGATTATCCAGACTCCACTTCTGCCTGCATGAAACAGATTGAGGCAAACTCCCACAGACTCACTCATTTCAAATCAAAACGTTTATTAAAAATAAATTCAGTTGATTTTCCTCCAAAACAGTAGAAGCTTCTCCTCCAGGAAAGCTGCTCTGCCCTGGCAGTTATTTCACATTTCAGCAGGGTGAATTCCACGAGGTTACATGGTTGCGAGTTCACAGAAGCTCTGCCACTGTGTTTTTGAAGCTGCACATTAAAGTTGCAAAAGGCAGCTTCCTGCTTTGACAGCCCCATGTGGTGGTGAGAGATCCTGAAGTGTTTGAACTTCTGCTATTTTAAAGCACTTCATTATCCAGAAATAAAACATGATGTCCATGAACTACTGTACGTGTCGACTTCAAACTGTGATATGAGAACAGAAGGGATGAGCCCTGTGTTCAGCATGTATCTGTTGTAGATTCAACATGTGGATCAGGCTGATATGAATTTTTAGATGTGCAGTACAGTGTGGGTGTGTTGGACAGAGTTCCTGGGTTCAAACTCAGCAGTTGGCTGGAGTTTCCATATTTTCCCAGGTCTTTAGGGGTCTCCTCCCACAGGACACAGGTGAAACCGAGCTGGCCCTGTGGTAGTCTGGAGACCTGTCCAGGTGAACTGGGATTGCCCCCAGCCTGAGGATAACTGAGCACCAGGGACAATGAGTATAGAGAACAGATGGAAGGATGGACTTGAAGTATAGACATGTATACAAAACACACAATGTAAACAACCAGGCAGAACTGAAACAATGAAAGGAGACGCCAAAATGGAATTTCCTTCATCATGATCTTAATGTGATATTTAGCACGTTGCTCTTAAAAACATATTTGTGTTACATTTAAAGCTCTTAAGGACTCAGTGCCCTCTTCACAGTCCTTCAGGTGCACACATCAAACTCTGTCTCAGCTACACTGCCACTTACTCGTGTAGACTGAGAGGACAATGATCCTGTGGTGCTTTGGGAAAGGAAAAAAAATCAGAGGATAAGGAGGCTTTGTTGATGATCCTAGATGTGCTGTGGAGCAGATTCAGTAAATATTCAGACTCTAAATAGCCAGACTCTTGTACAGAGATACCATGACCATGTTAATGCAATCACAAACTGTGTGTTTAAAAGACACTGAACCACTTTACTCTTGCAGTTTGCTCTGGATGCACCAGGATTCATCTGCAGCCTGCTATACTGACAGTTACCCAGCAGCAGACTGGGACAAAAAAGCAGTTTGTCTCTGCTCAGCCCACTCTGACGCCTAACCTGAAGGGATGCTGCTGGTCACAGTTTCCTAACGGCTTAAGCCTCTATAGGCATTCCACTGCACAGTGTCCCTCTTCATCACATGCAAAGCTGTGATTACAGTTTGGCAGGTTTTGTTCAACGCAAGAAGAACAGCCATGTCATCTTCGCTTCCTTTGTGGCTGTTTTGTGTAATAACTAGTACAGTGGCACGACTGTTGAGATGAATGCTGAGATTGTGTATCAGGCTGTGGCTTTAAATGTTTTAATGACTACACCATTTGTGTTAATGCTTGTACCTGTGCACTGAGTTTTAGCACTTCCTCATCTTTACCTTTAGGGTGAGAGTCTTCTCTACCTTCTCCTGGCTTCTCTTAGTTTATCTGACTACTTTAAGCATAGATGACGTGATGTGCATGTGTTACAACCCAGGCAACGTCTCCTTTTGCTCTCCTCTCTGGTCGCCTGGATGTCTTGTCTCAGTAGGGTTTCATCTGTGACAGATGGGTCAGAAAGAAGTGGCTTTAAGTCTCTCCTGATGTCATCATGCTTGTCGTTCAGCCCCTGGTAAATTGTGTGCACAAACACATTCTGCACAGTCTGTGCCTCATTCTTAATTTCGGTGTCAATCTGCCTTGATGGGAGGATGACCTTTTGTTTAAGTCCCACCATCCTATACAGAAACTGCTGTGGTGTTTCATGCTCGTGTTGTTTGGCTGTTAGCACTTCTTGAAACATTTCTGTTGTACTCTTTCTGCGGTGAGACCGTAAAACTGTTCGGTTCTGTCATTTCGCCTTTGCTAATCAACATTTTTTGAAGTGAAGTGGCCTGGCTTTATAATTTGTAGGTTGCTGTTCTTTTAACCCCTCATCTGTCTGTTTGCAGATATTACTGTAGCTAATGTCTGCAGTGTTATTAACTATCTGACCACCATGTATTTTGAACTGTTTTCTGTGGAACGTGGCTAAATCTCTGAGAGTTACCACACTTACATTAACATTTTAGCAAATAACTGTATCTCGGCCATGAACTTAATGTGTAATAATTTCATTACAGGAGCTCTTGACTTTCCGGCCGACACAGTAAGGAGCAAGTATACTGTTAGCTACTATGCTAGTGAGACTGTTGGATTCACGTTACATTACAGAAATAAAACATAACTCTTAACTTTACTCACAGGCCCATTGAAATGTCTCAAACCACTTTAACATACATTTCTTGCAAGTTTCCATGCTTATATATGACACTAACCTGTTTGGAAAGGTTAAATGAGCAGACAGGACAATATTATGTTGTTACTGCAGTGACTCCTCGTAGCAGAATGTCAAGAGAACCAACAAGAGCATAAAACAGACTTCTGGCCGACTGCCCAACATCCTGCTGCCACCTACTGACATTAGTGGATATTACACCAAAATAATACACCAACTAAGTCCGTAAAGACTTAATCAAAATCCCTCAAAACCTGTCATCCCCTGAGATAAATAAAACATTAATACAAATGTGACCACATATTTTGTGTGTGTCACATGCACATACACACTTGGTGGTTGTATGGACCATAAATCTGTGATTTTAATGTTTTTAAAACATTGATGTAATAAAATTTAGATGAACCACTTTGCTAGAGCCAAGCTACACATGGAATACAATGATGCTGCCAATACCCAAATCTACAGGAGGGAAAAACTAGACAGTCCTCTTAAACGAGACAGCGTGAGAGACACAGGGACAAGGTTTGTCATATTAGCAGTTTTTGATCCATTAAATCCAGAAAAATTATCTGTGTTTAGCATAGGTTTGAGTCCAATGTACAGCCCATGAGTGCACCTCATCCCCCCTCTCCCTTATTTCCCCATCTCTCACTGTAAATTCCAATAAATAAATTATTAATTCCAGTCTAATTCCAACCTAATTGGAAATATTCTGACTCGTGCAGGCCTAATGTGCAGTCGTGACAATTCTTCATGAAATAATAGTGAAACAGGTTTAAAACCATATGTTTTGTCCTCTTGTGTCAAGTTAGTGTTAACAACAACATCTCATTTTGACATCATGTGGTTCTGTGTGATATGAATAGCTTAAAGTTACACACAGTTATTTTTATGCCCCTCTCTTGCAGTCAGTGACAGACCTTTCTCTTGGGACAAGCCTTCCACAGTCTTCCTTGATCAGGTTGATGCTGTCAGTTCACTGAGATTTTGACAGTCTCACAGGGAGTGATGTGTTAATGTCCCATCATGTTATAGTTGATGGTTACCATGAGATGATGGTCACTAACACTAAACAGGCAAAAACCACTACCTACAGAAATGGAAACTACAGCTTCAGAAATTCCCCCAAAAAGACACTAATCACACATTTCCACTGAGGAGATACAGCACCACAAATGGAGACAATGTGGGGAAAGGAACTCACAGATACTCTTTTAAAAAGTCTGTGTTCCCTTCATTTGTGCTGCTGGTGTCAGTTGGATCCCAGTCATGTTCAGTAGACTCAGTGGGAGAAAAATAAATTAATTCATGAAGAAATAAACAGGATCACATTTGTATAGTGTTAGGTAGTTTGCATCACATGTGCACATTAAATATTCAGTCCACACAAAGACATAGTAAAAGTCTGAACAAATAAAAGTAGCACTCAAATGATCTCATATGTTTCACCATGACAACAGTACCACAAGAAAGATGATGTGATGATAATCTGAGGACAGCTTCCCTCTGTCATCCTCATGCAGCTGCTTTATCTCCAGGATATTTTGTTTTCACATAAATGGATTTTCCAAAATGCTCATTACCTCATTTCATGCGCACACAGTCTTACAGGCCACGGTACCAGCCTGTCCTATTTTCCTCACAAATACAACACACACCCTCACAAACACACACCTGACCTGACAGATTACAGTTGGCATCCGTAGCTGAGATATGAAGATAGTCTGTGGTGAAGCTCTTATCCAGAGGAAATGGAGCTCAGTGGGGAGGTAGCCTGGGGCCAGACTGCAGCCAGGGCTCAGAGAGGGGAGGAAAAGGGAGTCTCTCCATCTGTGGATGGTGGCATAAGACAAGATGAGAGACACACCTTTCATTAACCTTCACCTTCCTCCACTTGTTCTCACATGTGCGTGCGTGTGTGTGCGTATGGCAGGCAAAACCCGGACAGAGCAGAGTGTGGGAGTGACTGGGAGTGAGATGAGCATAAACTGAGACTTTTAGCTTCACTATGTCTACATCGTGTTTTATGTTTGTGATCAGTTTCCATTTCTGTAAGTGGCGTTTTAACTGTTTCCTGTTTAGTACTGGTAACCATGAACTATAATTTATTCCTATACAATTTATGGACATAAACACAACCCTCCTGTCTTTGTTCTCTGTCACCGTGTAGTGATGTAAGTTGTAAGTTGTCTCCGGAACGAGACATGTTTAATGGAGAAGAACTTTAAGAACAGTTAATGTAGTGTGTGTATCCTCACAAGAGACACTATGGGAGAGTTTCTCATCTGTCTGTGTCTTCTGAACGTAAATCTGTTTCATTATTTGAGGTTGCAGTGGTTAAGGTGGTTTCTTCAGGTTAGAAAACAGTTTTATTATGGTTATTATTTATTGTTTCATTCTATTAACCATTTCTGCCAGTTGACAAGTTTTTATTAAGCGTTGTAATCTGTGCTGTGATCACTCTGCTTATTGTAGCACAGGCTGTGCCCCAGTCTATGGAACTAATTCAGGAAGCGTTGGCCCAGGGAGTAATATTTTTCAGCAACTTGACCTTTGTCAGGATGAAAGTACTATGATGAGGAGACCTGCAGCTTAACACCAACTGACAGCCTTGTCATGTATGATTTGATTGGTGCCAAGAGAACTTGGGTTGTTAACATTTATAAGAAATGATCACAGTGTCAGAGGCAGAGCCTCCAGTTGTCATCTGTCAGGTCTTTCTTTTCCTCACCCCTGTGATAGGTGAAGCTGTTCTTTTCTTTCTTTCTTTCTTTCTTTCTTTCTTTCTTTCTTTCTTTCTTTCTTTCTTTCTTTCCGTTCTGAGGCTGATAACTGTTTAGACTGATATGGTTACATATATAAGTACAGACTGCATGGCTGCGCATGTGGCCAGCCTGGATTGTGTACATGCAGCCAGTTGTCTCTATGACTTGAGCTGCAACTGAGCGGTCCCTCCTTGAGTGGTAAAAACCTTGTGTGCCTTGTATTGTAACTGAGCAGCTAATGAGCCAATAATCCTTGTGGCTGGTGCAGAGTTTACAGAGAAGTATTGGTGTTAGCCCGGGAGCATGTGTGTTCACCGTTCACATTAGTCTGAAGCAGCAGCAGAAAGAGGAGGAGGAAGGTGGAGCAGAGTAATGTTCCACAGTCACAGATACATTTGACATCAAGTAAAACCTGGCAGGTGAAATGCTCAGGTATTATTTTGGCCAGTCTACACCAGTATACACTGGCCAAAATAATCCTAAACCCTATGCTTAGCTGGCTGTTTAACTTTGTGTGTTGTGAATAGCTAACTAATACAAATAACATTTATATGTGTTGTTATCGTTCTTCTGCAGCCTCAGGACTGAGTCAGGCCTGTGATGCTGATGAGACAGGGCTGGGAGGAGGGAGTAGGGAAAACAGCTACAGGTGTGAGCACTGGCACTAGACAATGTGATGAGGGCAAAAGACAGTTTTCAGGAGCAAGTTGCAATATTGCAGAATTGTGTTGTATGTTATGTTATGATTGCCTGTGATGTGCTGTATCATGTGAATGATGTGAATGATTCCTACTGTATAATGTAATTATGGGCAAGCCAAGTCATTTGACTATGTGACTAAATTCAATTTAGCTATGTAGTACTCTTTTTCTTCTATATTATTAAAGCAGAATGTGACAAGGCTGATCCTGTGGAAAAGGGGCTTCTACCTCAGAGTGCAGGAGAGAGTGAGCAAGACAGAATGTCCCTCTCCGCCCCTGCATATGATTAACATTGGTGATGAGTTGTGATCTCAGTCAGCTAATTGACTTGTGAGCAGTATATGAACAGAGACAGCGAAAATCAATGGGGTCATACTGTACATATAAATAAATGGATTGAAGAAACTGGAGACATCCAGCATCACAGAGCAGACCAGTGCTCATCAGCCAGCCCGCCCAGCCCTCAGCCCACAGCACCTGAACTGCCAGCCCACCCCTCCCAGCCTGCAGCCCACTATTGTGACTGAGGGACGAATGTGACTGTGAGCTTTAATGGAGAGTCTAAATCATAGGCCTGTCACTTTGTGCCTTCATTCAGATTAATGTGCACACCAAGCGGCCAGGCATTAAGCCCCACAGGCCCTCTCAATGACACACCTCAGTGCTCTGTGGCTCACTGCTGTGCACCTGCCACACACACACACACACACACACCACACACAGGCTGGCCATGCTCACTAAGAAGCACATGTGCTCAAGACACAATGTCTCTCTCTCCCTCTCTCTCTCTCTCTCACACACACACACACACACACACACACACACACACACACACACACTTTTCAGCATGAAAAGCCAATAGCAGAGCACTTAGTAACCTTGGAAAGAAATGAAATGGAAAGACTGAGACAATGGGAATGTCAGGGAATCAAATGTATCTCAACTTCCAACAAAAACACAACCGTGGTCACACTTGTTACCTCATCTCACCCTGTCTCAGCTGTCAGTCAGCAGCAGAAACACACCTCAACATGTAGGTCATCCCTTCATGATTCATAATGTTAGTTTCCATTCACAGTCCAGTAGATTGTAAAGTGGATCACTGATTTGAGACAAAAATGTGATAAATGAGAGGATTCACACTAACTATGTGTTGCCTCTGTTTTAGGTCAGTATCATATTTCATCATAATTTTATTAATGTTGGAAATAAAGCTTGACACCCAGAGTATCAACAGTCACAGCCACTGCCTCAATGCGTGTCATCCAGAAGAATCAGATGTTAAAAGGTCTTAGGGTTGTGACACTGAGTTTGTGGCTCTTCTTATTTTCCTGGGACAGCTACTGTCGTGGCACCAGATGTTGCTGTCTCATAAGTCACACTGGTGTCTACTCTTCTTTGCTTTCCTGGAGCTCAGAGTGATTCTTAGCTGCACCTGGATAAAATCATGAAAATAGTTTCATTATCTATGGGAGAGAAGTGGAGGGGGTAGATGTGAAAGTATGCTCTGCCCCCATTTGGTAAAAGAGAAAAATGCAGAGCTCCTTGATACAGCACTTTTTTCACTTTTCACATATTCACTTTGAAGAAAATTTAGCACATTAATGATTTAGATGTGGGTGATCAAACAGTTTTCACAGACAGATTATATAGTAAAGGTTCTAGCAGCTCTGACCAGGAGAATTAGAGGCACCAGCATGTCTGAACCACACCATCATAGCAGGTACTTTTTGGTGCACTGTTGTAAATGTTTAAGTTCTTTGTGGGTTTTGCAGTAAAGAGATATAAGACCTAGGTATGTAGTGTGAGATAAACAGCTGTACCTTTGAATGTCAACAGAAAAAAATGCCACTAAATATTAGTGTGTATCAACAAGAAAAAAGCAACGCCACAAGGTTTTTAAAGATTACTATTTAAATCCTTGTGGACCTGCTTTTAGGATAATACTGCTCCAGTACCAGTGGAAATATAAATATAATGTTCAACAATCTAACAACATTCTGTCACAAACAAAGACTGAATGTAGACTTTTCAGACAGTGCACCATCACAGTATGTATCGATTAAGCAACCAAGGAAAAATACTGTCTTATATAAAAGGGTAAGGCAAGCTAAGAGAGTCCCTCTCTTTTAGCTTAGTTTTTGGTTTCTGGTGTGAGATTCATCAGGGGACACAGACACCACAACAAAGTGATCATCGTGTCTGTAACAGTCCCAAGGTGGCAAAAAAAAAATTGTTAATGCAGATTTAATGTAATGCTGGTGTCCTAAAGATTTTTCTGCAATAATAAATGCTTATGATTAAAACAATAATAATGCATAATAATACAAATAGGAGTAATACGACATATGAACCAAAGCTACATGTGTCACTGAAAAAATGAAAACATTCAAGGTAATTCTGCCCCTTCTTTTTCAATGTGCTGCCTTTTAGACAACTGGAAAAAACTGGTGATAAGTGCTCTTTTTTCAGTGTCCTTCACGTGACATTTTTCTAGGAACACTGTCTGTCCTCCTCCCTCTCTCATTGAAGAGACCCCTCAGAGCAGTGCTTGATTTTTTGCCATTGTTAAAGGAGTAATCACTGTGGTATTTGTCATTGTAAATTGGCTTCCCTTGGTTAGACCTCATTATAATTTCCAGGCCCCTGGTTGAGAGCAGCTCTGTATTACACCAATTAGAGTGGTGAGTCATATGTCAGTCCATGTTCAGCCTCCTCCACTCTGAGCTGCTTGTTACCTCCAGCTGTTACACCGTCAAAGCATATTGTCATTCAGCTGGTGACAGACAGATGAAAGTCATCTGTTGCCTGTACACTGGGGTCAGGGCTGTGCGGGATAGAGTGTGTGTGTGAGAGGTGAAAGGTCAAGGTTTAATCTAGTAGTATATTGAGTCGGTCATGAAGACCTTTTTCACTTTTCCCTTAGTGCACAGTGAGCAAAACATCACTTGTCTGTCTAATATGTGTCAAGCTCTTTCACAGTGATCACGGGCCAGGCCCAACCCCCAAGGCTTAATTAGATTAATGGAAGAGATGGAGAGTGTCTAATGACCTATCTCCCTGCATCACTGGACAGCATAAGATGGAGAGGCATGAAAAAGTGCATCAGCCCTCCTCCACTCATCCTCCGCTCTCCTCTGCCCCAGACAAGTCAATGATCCTTGAGAACACTCAGAGATATATTACACGAAGTCCACAACTGAGTCGAACCCCATTTGTATCGCTGCAGCATTTTGTTTGGTTGTTCCTCAGCGTGACAAGAGGAATGGAACAGCAGGATATGGGCTGAGGGGGCGGGCGATGGTGGTGTAATTATATTCTTAACGACAAGCAAGCGAATGAGTGTCTGACTGAGATAAGAGCTAAATGAAAACAGGAAAATATGCAAAGATAATGACAATGACAATGAAGAGACTTATGAGCTGAAACAGCCAGACTTATAGTTTCCCTCTTCTTGTTCTGTGCTGATTATGTAATCCGCTTAATGTATTCACGGTGCAAATCACTGCAAGACTATACAATATCTAAGAGACTGCTAATATGCACTGGGAGACTACAGGACCAAACCTGTACAGAAAGTTCTCAGATTCTGATCAACAGGAGCTAAATGGTGAGTGGCCCCTGTTCTGTCTGTATTTTGTGCTCTACAGGCATCAAACAGGGGCCCCTCAATAAATCAACCTCCATAAAGTCAATGAAGAAATACACAAAGAATCAGTTGTGGCTTTAGAATATATTAGTGCATAGATACTTTTGTCTGATGAATTTGTGACTGATGAGGTTGGATGTGTTGCTGACTCTGCTGGGACAACTCCAGGATCAGTCATTAATAAACTGAAATGTTATCTTCATGTCAGACAGTGAACACCTGCCTCCATGTGGTATAAGGGTTGATGGACTGTGAAAACAACAAAAACAACAATGAAAACAAGTCCAGCACCTCAGCCATCTGATGTATTATAAGATATATACAATAAAGCTAAACTTGAACCTGGGCTGAAATCATTTACTGTAAATGCGGTGGACAATAAATCTTCTGAGGATGATCTGCTGTGTATCTATGTATGAACCACTTGTGGTTTGAAAATCTTGTCAAATTCAGGACAAATGTGCATATCGGGCCGAGGTTTGGCCCTGAACCAGTGTTACATCTTGTTTATCTTGAAGCCAAAGATGCTTAGTGTCACAGCTGAGCACTGCTGTTTTTCCCCTATTCAGTGGTGTCGGTCAAATATTCAGGAGGAAAACAGATTGTGTGAGCTGTGGGATTTGGGCAGAGTAGAAAGCGGATCTGATTTTCTTTTGTACAATACAAATTATGATTTATGAGAGTTAATTTTCCATGAAATGTCTCAACAAAACCCTTAAATGTTCTTTTGAAGAGATGGTCACAAATTGGAAAAGCTGTTTAAAGAAAAGCCTGAGAAGAGGGAAAGTTGGATGAACTCATAGGAATCAGATGAGTTTAGTGTGATCCTTGCAGTTCTATGCAGTATGTGTTGATCAGTGATTGATGAATTCTGTAATGAACAACGAAGGACTGAAGATTGTGAACATACTCTGATTATGCTTTTTATGATGAGAAGGTGGAGCTGAGGAGGAGTTTGGGGTGGATCTGACCTGCTCTGTACTCTATCCAGATTGGGTGGTACAGTCTGTCACTCACAGTGTAGCCACATCCTAATACATACATCATTTAAAAATGAACATCATGTTGTATTGAAGACTTGAAACTAGAGACTGAGACCATAAACTCATTAGGAAAACGTTTACTGAGCTAATAAATCAAAGGAGAAGTAGGGACATTTTCCCATAGACTTCAATACAATCTGACTTCTTTAACAACCAGTGGAGTCGCCCCCTGATGGTCATTAGAGAGAATGAAGGAAACTCAAACCCAGTCACATGAAATTGGGATGATCATTCTCCTACGCTCAGTCAGTCAGTCAGTGATATTCCAGGTGAGGCCAATGCTGAAATACTTTCAGCTGCAGTCCCTCTAATATTCTCTTGATGCCACCATAAAGTGACAAAGCTCATGAATGTGTTGTGGTGTTGATTCTGAAAACGGGTGTTTCATTAATAAGACAGTAATGATTTAATGAAAATGTGTCTCATCACACTGAGTAGTGACACTCCAGGGATGAAGAGTCTGCCTGACGCTCAGAGATCAGTGTGGATGAATGTCCTTTCTTTTCTCTTGTATTATATCCAGCTTATAATGAGGTATCATGTGCTGACCTGCATTCAACAACATATGTGTTGAAGCACTTGTCACTTAAGAGCATGATAGAGCAATGGTGAGTGCTGTCTGTATGCCGTCACACACACACACACATGTATTCTGCTTTAGTGGTCACCTATAATCCTAATGGGATCCTACATGAGATGGTGATGGACTTAGATGTCACTGATGAGGGTGGGGACTATTCTCTGTGCCAGAGTATTAGTGGTGCTAAAAGCAGTAATACCATCAGTGTGGATATGAGGGAGTGTTGCTTTTTAAGAGGGGGAGAAGAAAACAGAAAGGGGAGGGTGAAGCCGTCCTGGTCAGGGGATTTTACAGGTCCTGAGAGATCAGTCCATCTCTCTCATACAGGCAGCCACAGGCAGAGAACAGCACATGTACCTTTAGGCTTCTAGACATGTTTGGTAAATTGAAGGGCCTCCTCGGTGGCCCACAGGTACCTGTGGCTCCCGGGACCACTAGAGTGGCCCCTGACCCGGTTCCAGCTCCAGCCAAGGTAAGATTTGTGTTATGTTGGTGTTAACAGCAGTGGCTTCTGATCTGTTGCTCCATCCATTCATCTGATCCATGCAGCAAAGAATCTAATTCAGTTGTTGGATTACAAATCATTTCATTTCATTTCAAATGAAAACACAGACACAGCTTGTTTTTAAAAGTGTCAATCACGCACTGAACTGTCTCTAATAACCATGGTTTGATGAAGCGGAATGTGTGTCTGTATCAAATGTTGAATTGTTATGTAGGAGGAGAAGGCCAGTGAGAAGGAGAATGGGGCCAAGAAAGAGGACAAAGCTCAGGGTAAGTCATTGTTCATCTGAGAGACTGAAGCTGAATTATTACTGGTCCCTCTTTGTTTTGCTGTGAGGCACAAAGTGAACAGCAAGACAACATTAAATCAAATCTCAAACCTTAAAGTTGAAATATGGAATGTTGAAATGATGAGACAAGACAGTACAGTTTCTCTTACTGAGACCAGAGTGAAATGCACTAAAAAAGTAAAGTTTGGTGGAAATGAAATAAGTCTGATTGCTCCTCCTTTTCAGAACCAGCTCCAGCCCCAGCTCAAGGCCCTGCTCCTTCTCCAACCCCTGCTCCAACCCCAGGCCCAGCCCCGTCTCCAGCCCCAGCACCAGCATCAGGCCCTGCAGCAGCTCCAACTCACCCTGATCAAGCTGGACCTGAGGGGTAAGTCATTCTTTTTACTTTTGGTATTTTCAAGATGTTTCAGCAACACTCCCATCAACGCAGTTGGCAGTGTTATTCTAGCTAATTTGTTCTCAGACATTTATTTCAGGGTGGATGCATTAAATATACAACACAAGCCTAAATTAAATTAAAGAGAGTAGATGAGACGTTCTATCCCTTGAGTATCTGCTCCGCCTCCAAACTCCACTTTAGCTTACCAAAACAGACTCCTGCCAAGACACTGACACCACAGACCAGTATCAAATTAATCAGCCGATGGACGCTAATTAACCAGATTCTCTGGCAAGATGGCAGACAGAGAGAGCCCTCAGAGATAAACGCAGCATCTTTATCCCCTGGTGCTACATGCATATAAACAGGTGGATGACTGGAAAGTGGATTAAAAGCTTTTCAGCTTTTTAGCTTTAAGAAGCTCACTGGGCCTGCCTCTGGCCCAGCGATAAAAACCCCAGAGGGTGACGACAAACTCTGCTGATCCTCCCAGGTGTAAACACTTCTTACTTTTCCAAATAAGGAGACATATTGAAAATGTTTCATCAGGGCATAAAAATGAAGGAGCAGTAAGAGCGAGGCAGGAGGTTTACAGCTAGAGGTGTAGGCCATCAGCTTGAGGGAGGTGAGGAATAAATAGCATGAGAGTGTCAGGAGTTCAAAGGTGATCTCCACAGCAATGAGAGCCTGATGCCATCTTACGCAAGGGTCTCAGTGTCATGTTACAAGCAATACCCTGGTCCAGTGACACTGAATGCACACAATTAGGTTGCAGGTTTCCAACAAGATGTGAATGTGTACATGTTTTCAGACACTGGTTGCCCAAGTTATGATAAGACATACCTGACTGGGCTTATTCTGTGGTACCTGAGTCAGACCCTTATTCTGAAAACGTCATTTTCTTTTATGACCAGATTGTATTTGTTCTGTAAGGAAAGCTGCAGCCCTCAGGACAGAGAAATCCTTTCCTGAACACTTCTCCTTAAACTCAATGGAAAATGTCGTTAGGTTGGGGAGAGGTGTAAAGGAGAGTTCATAAAAATCCAGCTGTACTGCTATTAAGCTTTTTTAAACCAACTTGGATGCTATGCATTGCTTTTCTAACCACAGAAGCAAACACATGTTTAAAGGAATACACAGGGAGAGAAAATTAAAAATAATAAATCAGTAAAAAATAAAGATCAGACTGAGGGAACATAGTCAGTGTAGAGTTTCCTTTTTACTTGTTCATAAAACATTTTTATTGCATCATACAATTGAGGGGGATTTAGTGAAACACCTATTTTGTTATCATGTTAATATTGTTAACTATGAATTCAGTGCCCTTGTTCTTCATCATGACTCCTAACTGAATTTAAAGAGGACATAATTTGACAATCAGACAGGGATTGGCATCAGTTTTGGATGGTTTCACAAATATAAAACAGCTGCTCTGTTCTTTCCACATTTATGTGGGTCTGTCTTGGTGAAATTAGAACAGTGTGTTTCTTTTCCTTTTTTAAAGGACGGCCCAGTGTTTCCTACACTAATGGAGATAATCTAGGCATCTAGTACTGGTTGAGTACTGCTCTCATTGTGGCTGCAGCTTAGATACTTCAGGTCATTTCATTCAGGTTGAACCTTCCTAAGAAAAAGACTTGTTGACAGCAGCATTAAATCTATTGAAGTTGCCTGTGTGACATTGTGTCTGACCGCCACCAGGGGGCAACCTCAGCTCCAGCCATGACCAAAGGAGAAAAGTGTCTCCATCAACTTAAAAAAAAAACACCTGTAGAGACTACAGCCCAGTGCCAGTGAACAGTTAGGGAGGGCATATTTGAAGCTGTTGTCTCTTCCTGTGTGTTGTAACTATTATAGAAAATCCTGAATATTTTATTTGAACATTGTGGCCTGGTCGCTCGTATAATGACTGGAAACAGACTCTTCTGACTCTTGCTGAACAGCCGGATGTCTTACTGATGTCTCTCCACTAGGAGGAGACACAGAAACACAGATGCTCCTTCCTCTGCCTGACAGTGAGCTGAGTCTGTCCACTATCCTGTCACAGTCTAAAAGTATTTATCTGACTGGCACCACAGGGAACTTCTTCTCCTGCACATCTTCATTGATGAGGAGGAGGAGACCTTAGTTCCCACCTAATCTGTTTTGAACATATTCCTTGAAATTTCTCTGTCCATGAAGTAGGTTTCATGAATCACTTTTGACCAGTCTTCTAATGTTGGTGTATCAATGAGGCTTCCTTAATGAATATTCTCGGTATTTGCCTGTTGTAGTCTGAATGTCCACTGTTACAGTCCCCATATACACTGTCAGAACATTAAATTGTGTGGTTTGAAATACAGTTTCTCGCCAACAGAATGTAAGTCCCAGGACCCCACCACTGACAACAGTTGTAATTTTTTTTTTAATGTTCATGTATCAGTCACAGTAGCACTGATTGTGATGTCCCTATAGTGAACTACGGCTGGATCTCAGCTTAGTTATAGACTAGATCATCATCATTGCTTGATGAGGCTTTCCTTACTCATTTCAATGGAAGATTGAAGGTTGGTTCGACCTTGTGGTTGGGATAGTGCGGGATGTGGACAGAGGCACACTGTGAGGAAAGGCAAACCAGTTTGGGGCCCAAGGGGTAAAGGGGCTCCAAAGTCCCCTTATCTTGGCACATTTTGTTATTACAACAATACAATCCCTTAAACCTCCCATGAAACACTAAACAGTGCACTGCCATTGCTCTGTAAGCTCCTAAATGATGATGTGTGGTGTGACCAGTGTCTACCAGCCTTCAAGGAACATTGGAGATTTGTTCTATCATGTTACTGGCCCCCATTACTGGCCCACCTCCAACAACTTGATGTCTCCACTGAGAAGGGCTGAATGAATCCTCAGATATAGCTTCTCCTTTTTATCTTTCCTATTTGGTTAAAGAGTTTCAAGAGTTGTTCTTTATATTTTTTATATTATGTCCTTTCACAGACCTGAAGTCTTTCTTGTAGATATTTAGAAAACTCTTTGTTTACAATCCATCATCTCTTCTAATGTTTCAGAACTCTTTAGTATTCCAGTAAACTCTATATAGGCTGTGAGCCCTTTACTGTTTAAGCTCTGGTAATTTTCTTTGTGGGGATCATGTGGGTGTGGTATCCACATCATCATAATCTTCCTACATGTGTTCAGAGCTGTTTTTAAACAGTGGATGTTTGTGTCTGAAAGGTTGTCTGTCAATTTCCTGTCTGTTGTCATTACTTCTATTTGTGGACTATGAATTTCCCATATTCATGAACTGTGAATGTCAAGAGCACACTAAATCTGACCTCCTTTTACTTTGCATTATTTTAATATTAGTCGTGTTTTTTTAAATGGTCTAGATATATTGCTTTTGTGCAGGGACTGGGAGAGATTTCGCACAGATGGTAAACAACCATTTTTCTTCAGCACATGTTGAAGTTCTGATGTAAGCGACGATATTCTCCATCCTCAGACAGGAGGCTGCCCCCCCTCCGCCCCCACCCATCATCATCAACAAGTACTCAGATGAGCAGCTCAGAGCCATCATCAAGCGGATGAGAGAGAGACTGGAGCTCTACAGGGAGAAGGTGGTTGATCAGTACGCTTCCTCCCCCGAGGTCAGCCCTCCTGTCAGTGAGTACAGACACAGCACTGCTTGTCTGGGTGGACACACTCCTCAGATTATGGGCGTTACCTGAACGTGAAAACTTCACTTGATCTTGATCTTTCCTGTTCTTTCAGCACCTCTGCTACTCAAAGACGACTACACAAAAGTCATAGAGGAGAGGAAGAGACAAGCAGAGGAGGAGCGGGTTAGGAAGGAGGAGGCCGAGAAGAAGAAGAAAGAGGAGCAGGAGAAGAAAAAGAAGGAGGATGAGCAGAAGAAGGAGGAGGAGAAAAAGAAAGCAGAGAGTAGAGATGAGAAAAATGAGGAGAAGAAGTTGAACATGAAGACCAGGTTTATTGAGGCTGCCTGGGGTTCAGTGGATGCTGTGCTGAAGCCGCTGGAGGACAGGATGGACTCTGTGCTGGGGATAACCATCGACCCTTTCACAGACCGCCGTTACATCGCCTGGCTGAGTCTGGTGACTCTGGCCTTCAACTACAACATCTGGTTCATTACAGCCCGTCTGTGTTTCCCGTACCACACTGAGAGCGCCATCCCTTACTGGTTCACACTGGACATACTGGCAGACCTCATCTACCTCACAGACTCCATCATCTTCCAGCCCCGCAAACAGTTTGTCAAAGGAGGAGACATCATAGTGAGTGTGACACGGTCCTGGAGTTTTTTTGCTTTTGTTTTTTTTAATTGAACCCTTTTTTATTTAACCCTTTTAGAGCGACATTAAGGCTTTTCTTGTCTTTGTGTTTTTTCTCATAAAGTTGTAATTTTTTTAAAAAAAGTCACCAAGTCTCCACATGTTCAGAATCAGCTCAACCTCAGCTAATTATATATGTAACTCAATAAAGACTCTGTTCACTGTAACAGGGGACAGGCATTAAAACAACAAAAATAAAATAAAAAACTGTAAACCATTATAACCAAAGATAACTCAGTTCTGCTGATTCTTTGGAGCAGTTATGATGAAAAATCAGCTCCAAAGCCTCTAATGCTCTAAATATCTTATTGTCCATGTCTCTCTGTCTTTATTCTGTTACTACAATAAACTCAGAGCAACTTCTCCTCACTCTGAGCTCAGAAAAATACAGGATTGATCCCATTGACTTTGGCTACAAGCAGCTGACAGCTAGGCCTCTGAAGGAGACACTCTGATTGGCTGTGACATCACCCGCTGGGGCCAATAAGAGTGTCCAAGGTAGAGATGTGACTATACATCATTAGCAAACGCACGCAGACAAATCTGGGCTTGTTAGAAAGAGCTGAAAAAACAAAAGCACATCTCTAGCTCAAGCCAATAGCGCTGATGATGTGAGATGATGTGACTTTTGGAAACATAAATGCTTCCACAGGTTTAATAAAGTTAATAGTTGTCTCCCAGTAGCCCCAACACTGCCACTGCTCTGTTGTTTCTCTTCCTCTATTCTACAACAAACCATTGAACCAATTATGAAGACATCCTTATGATACAGATTTTCTTCAGACATTGATAGTGAATTCATCTTGACCATGTGTTGACCTGTGCCTCCTCCGCATTCCTTGCATTTTCCCCTCCAGAAAGACAGAGTGATGACAAAGAAGAACTACAGAGACACAGGGAGATTCAAGGTATTGTAACCTGAATACTTTCAACCTTGGAACTGAGTGACCTCATGTCTGTGACCTCTCACTGTCTCTCCTCTCCAGACAGACATCATGTGCCTCATACCATTCGACTTGCTCTACTTACAGTTTGGATTCAAATCCATTTTCAGAGCCAATCGTCTGCTGAAGGTGAATTTATTCATGTTTTCACTGTAAAACACCCTAAAGCTGCTCTGTTTCATGCTGAAGTTGACTTCCTTCTTCTAATTCTCAAGGCAGATACATTTTTCGAGTTCAGTGATCGTCTCGAGAGCATCATGGCCAAGGCTTACATTTGGAGGTAAGTCACATAATAGGAAGTCATCGCCTTATTACTGCTGTGGTTGTTGTCACACAGTCACAGCCTTTAGCCCTTAGCCCATGGATGGCTTATGGTCGGGTGGTGGGCAGGATGGGGGTGTCCACTGAATGAACTATGAACAGTTTTCATTGCAGACTATTTCCTCAGTAGAAAGTAGTTCTATGGATGTGGATTATGCCTTATTATTGAATTTCCTTTTTTCAATTCATTCACCTTGGTCTTGGTGAACTATGTGTGAGTTTTCTTGAGTTGTGTGTTGCTTCACTTCTTATATATTTCACTGGTTGAATCAGCTCCATGCTGACAGTGACACACAGTGAAACCACCCTGTAGTAAACCAGCATAATGGCAGTAAAGCAGCCACTAAGGTGAATGTGATAGAGGGAGTAACTCAGTAACCTCTCTGCCCCCCTGTTAGAGTGATCCGAACCATCGGTTACCTCCTCTTCATGCTGCACATCAATGCCTGCTTCTATTACGTGGCATCAGACTACCAGGGCATTGGCCAAACTAAATGGGTCTACTCAGGCCTGGGCAGCGCGTAAGTGCACCATCTCTTCCACTTCCTGTATTCTACTCACAGGGGACTTTCTATTGTCTCTGCTGTTCTATACACTCCTGTAAAATCACCTCTTACCTGTGATATCAGTAATAAAAGTATCACTATGAGTTTCCACTCTGTGACTGTTAAAGCAAAGTCAATTGTGTCATTAAATTCTGATCAACACAATAATGAAGAGCAGAATAATTTCACTGTCACTATTTGCTAATGTACCTCTTCAAGCTGTTGCTAGATCATCATGCTTCTGTTCCAGCTCATTATATCCACGCACTGCTGAATTTAATTATTTTAATGTAAAGAAATGTGTTCACTTAGAGACTGAACAAGTGAGCACTCACACAATCTGTAACTTTAGCTCCAGCAGTGTAATATATTCATATTAATTAATAATTGATGCTTATTTAATGAGTTGCTCTCAGGTGAGGTTGGTCTGGGTGCTTCAGTTGTCATGACCTCCATCCCTGAGGAATTCAGAGACAGTAACTTTCTATGTCCCATGTTTGCTGCTGCTGCAGTTACCTCAGCTGCTTCTTCTATGCGGAGAAGTCCCTGCTGATGATTGCTGAGCTGCCATGTCCAGATTCCATGTTCGGACAGATCTTTCAGATGACTAACTACATTTTTGGGGCATTATTTATGTCCATCATTCTTGGCCAGGTAGTTTTTTCATAATATCTTGAATCTTTTTGTTGTTAAATGATGATTTGGTCAAACTGCTTTTGATTATCTGGCATTATATGACAATTTTTTTAGAAACTTTTTATTAATCATTGTGCTGTATTTTTTTTATTTCTTAGCAACCTAAGAAACAGTATATTTCATGTTTCAAGTCTGAAGCGAGACAACAACAAGAGAATTAAGGATTCAAGTGTGTCTGAGCTCGAGCACTGCACTCCCTCTGAAGCTCCTGCACACACAAATACACAAATACCCCCCCACACACACACACAGTGACACTGAGTGTAGTTGCCCCCGACCCCTCCTCTAACCCCGCCGCCCTCTCTACAGGTACCTGCGTTGTTACTACTTTGCTGTGCGCAGTCTGATCAACATCGGGGGTCTAAACGAGCCCCACACCGTCTTTGAGATTACCTTTCAGATGACTAACTTTTTCACGGGCGTCTTTGTGTTCTCCAGTTTGATTGGACAGGTAACACAGAGACATGTTGTGCCCGTAGCGTCAGCATCCTCCGTTCATCTGGAATCCTGGTAGAAATTAGCATCACCTTGTCATTATCTCTTTTCCTACTTGTCTCATTACCACAGTGATGTAGTGATGAATGAAACCCAATCATTAGTCAGAACACCACACTAACACCTCATCATGTTGACTGTCATTTGTTCCCTGTGCAGTCTTCACTGTCATTGTCCTCATTCTAACAGAGGTCTTCCCCGTGTGTTTTTAATCTCTTGGCCTTCTCACCTCAGATGAGAGATGTCATCGGTGCAGCCACAGCAGGACAGACATACTTCCGAGCCTCCATGGACAACACCGTGGCTTACATGGTGACCAACCGCATCCCCTCTCTGGTGCAGAACAGAGTCCGCACCTGGTACACCTACACCTGGGATGCTCAGGGCATGCTGGGTCAGAGGCTACACAAAGAGCTCACTTTGTTCAGTCCTTGTACTACTTTTCATTTGGCTCCAGACTTAGAATAAACCTTTTGTGTTTCATCTCAATGTTTCCAGATGAGTCAGAGCTGCTGGACAAGATGCCTCTGGTGATGAAAACCGCCATCGCTGTGGACATCAACCTGGCGACCTTTCAGAAGATTGATCTTTTCAAGGTTCAGTGACAACAAAAGACAAAAACCCAGTGAACAGGTAAAGTGCAGACAGGACATGTATCAGATGACTATCTATACACTGTCTCTGCAGGGCTGTGACCAACAGATGCTGGTGGACATGTTGCTGAGGCTCAAGTCAATCATCTACCTGCCTGGAGACTTTGTTGTGAAGAAAGTGAGAAAGCAGCAGTTGTATAACTCATGAGTCGTAAAGCTTCAAACTGTCCAGCCCAGAAGGTCCCTTGTGTCAGTTAAGAGCTGTATGCATATACTGTATATTAATTTAGGACATCAGAAGCTGGCCTTAATCACCAGGAGGTTTATGTTATTATCCTCCTGGATTTCAACTCCTCAGTTCAAAAATAAATGAATTCAGCAAATCCTTGTGTCTGTGCAGGGTGACATTGGTAAAGAGATGTACATCATTAAAAGTGGAGCTGTGCAGGTGGTGGGAGGACCTGACAACAGCATTGTGTTTGTCACACTGAAGGCCGGATGTGTGTTTGGAGAAATCAGGTGAAATAAAGTTCACAGTCATTTAGTGCTGCTCACCAGGAAATGGCCAGTCAGGAACCTAAACCTACACACTGAGTAATAAAATATTGTCTCTCAGTCTGTTGCAGTCCTCTAAGGATGGAGGAAACAGGCGCACTGCCAATGTCAAAGCCTACGGCTTCGCTAACCTCTTTGTGCTGGAGAAGAAGGACCTGTTTGACATCCTGGTCCACTACCCAGAGTCTCAGAAAGTGCTGGCCAGGAAGGGAAGGTGAGTCAGGGGCCAGAGATAGGAGTCTGTCCCCGGGCCATCAGCGACAGGTTTTTTTTTATAAAACTTGATGATCTGTCTTTTCTGAGCAGGTTTTGCAGTTTACAGAATATCAGTGCATTTCAGTGCATCCCCCCCCTCCCTCCATTTCTCTCGCTCTGCAGGAAACTAATGAAAGCCAAGGGTCCAGCAGCAGCTAAAGCAGAGGAGGATAAGAAGAAAGGCTTGGCCCTGTTTGGAGCCAAACCAGGAACACCCAAATTGCTGCGCGCTGTTGGGGGAAATATCAACAAGAAAATGATTGACAGATTGAAGGTGACTGCGCTTTACCTGTCAAATCAAAGTACCTGCTCGTGCTCACGGGAATCTGTTTAACAGGCCTTGTTTTTGTGCTGTTGTGTTTCAGACTGCTGCTGGTGGCCAGTGAAGGCACTCTGCTCTGTGTTTTCCTAATGACTCCTTTTTGGGAGTGAGTGTACAGCTTTATTTTTCTACTGAGTGTTTTTTTCTGTTTTATCCTTGCTCCTGTCATTTCTGGGGTCAAACTCTATTTACTAATTTTTTTTCTTGAAGCTACACAAACAGGATTAAATCATTACAACATAACTTTAAACCCTGCTACAACAAACATACATTTAAACATATATTTTCAATCTGTTGTGCTGTGCAGTGTTTGAATCCTGACACCACTGTCGCCAGTGGGCACTACTATGTGTGTGCTGTAAACTTCAACACTTCTTTTGATCATCTATGTGTCTATGCTTTATATTCAGTTTGCTGACCCACAGTAGCTGTAAACCCCCGGCAGAGATCAGCCAACACTCTAAAAACTGCTGTGAAGCTTGGTCAGTTTGATCTCTGTCTGTATCTGCTTAAATAAATAAATCCCTGAATTCACAATAGTTTCATCCTTTGAATTGTCATCATTTGTTTGCTGTGTGTGTCTGTCAGCTTTGTGTTATAGGTACAGTTGAGAGAGAGAGAGAGCTGCTCTCTAATCCTGTTATCCAGACTGGGACATGGTGAGGGCTAATTAACTAAGTGGTCTCTGCCTTTGTGACTGAAATAACCTCGGTACAGTCTAATTTTACAGTAGCTGCTCTGATCCCGTCACCACATTCATCATCACATTTACTGGTTATTCTATTACTTTGTATACTGACACTGTGAACCTGTTCTCACCTGTGTCAGTAATTTATTGGCCGATTTAATAACCAGTTTGAAAATATATCCTATCCCCCACTCTCACTTCCCCTACTTGATCATATGATGTTTAATTACGCACATAAAAAAAACATTACAAGGCTTCAAGGCTTCAATGGCCTCAGCTCTGTCAGAGGCCAGTTGTCCTGCCTGGTGATTGACAGCTGGGGCAGCTGATCAGGTGTGGACTTCAGCAGGAAGGGGAGTGCCCAGAGGGAATTAATGAGTCTAAGAAATTTAATTGCCTCAGTCTGTTGTTCGGATGAGGGACAAGCACTGCATAAGGATCTGGGGATTCTGGTCTGCAGGAGGAGACGTGAATGTGCAGGCCTGTTCTCTTCTGTAGCCCACATAGAAGCCCACAATGTTCAGCAGGTTGAAAAACTTGATTGGGGCTCCTGAGCCTCCCCCTGCCCACACTGCTGCCCCCCCTCCTGCCACGGCTCCGCCAGCTAAGGTAAGGCCTGCTCCCTTCCTCATATTTCAAAT
The DNA here is from genome assembly GCA_038496675.1 of Rachycentron canadum. Taxonomy (NCBI): domain Eukaryota; kingdom Metazoa; phylum Chordata; class Actinopteri; order Carangiformes; family Rachycentridae; genus Rachycentron; species Rachycentron canadum. Next base: position 652,841 of record CM076667.1, read on the forward strand.
ATATATATATATAAAAAAGGACAAAAGATTCCTTTTCCCAAATCCAGAAATCCAGATTGGTTGATATGTGTGTATGTTACTGATGGACTGTCTGGAGCAGTGTGAGGTTTATAATAAAGTTTGATGTCAGCTTGATGTAGATTTCAGAAGTGTAGCATGATTCAATTCTGGGCCCAACACAGAACCTTGGGGAATCCACATAACCTTCAAGAAGTGCATTAAAATGAAAACCAGACCTGGACCAGAGGGTTCTGAAAAGTCTTTTCATTTATATGATCAGTATTTATCTGTTATTTCATACAAATTGTTTATTTGCTCCCTGAACAACTTTCATACATTTAAGCCAAATATAAAAATGAGCAGGTTGTTTTTACCTGCTCGTCTCAAGTTGTTTTGAGGTGAACCATGGCAGGTGACTTAGATCAGTGAAAGCCTCTGAAGCAGCTTGGCACTGATGGAGATGTGGAGGCTGGACCTGTGGATTTACTAATGCCTTTTCAGGGGCCTTTTCAGGGGCCTGAATTCCACAATCAACATTGAGGAAGAGGAGCAGGATGAAGTACAGGGCTAACTGCCAATTTCTATTGCAAATATAAAAAAACTGAAGTCTGAGTCTGGATTTATTGAATTAGACTAACAATTGGTCTTTGTCCTGTTTATTTGCCTACTGTTATTGTTGTGTTGTTCTTACAGGAAGAAAAGAAGGATGAAAAGGAGCAGCCAAAGACAGAGAGAGAAAGGAAAGAGGAGGGCAAAAAAGAGGAGGAAAAGAAAGAAGAAACAAAGAAAGAGGAGGAACCTAAGAAGGACAGTTCACCACAGCCAGGTGAACAGTCTACTTGTTCATCATTTGTGCTCAGGTGGTGTTACATATGCAGCTGAACCAGCAAATGGAACAGAGAGCTCACTGCTTAATACTCACTGGAAATACAGCATCGGCCACATATGCACATACACCATTATGTGCACACATGAAATCTGTTATTTTCTCCATGAAGAGGATGTACAGGGCATGAAGAGACTATCAGCAACATGTACCGACTGTGTACAGAGCACACAATAAGTGTAATTTCAGTTCATGGCAGCAAAGTTTTATTACAATGACGAGGTGATGTTTGAATATACAAAGCATCACAATTTTATGGAGGCACATCATGTGATGTACAGTTCATTCAGGAAGTCTTAAGACCCCTTCACTTCTTTCACATTGTGTTATGTTGTAGTCTTCTCCCCTCTACCTCTTCTACACTCACAATCACAAGTGAAAAGAATTTTATCATTTTTTGCAAATTTTTTAGAAAGATGAAAGTAAATAATCACATTGACATAAGTATTTGAAGACACACACCTGCTTATATCGGGTCTTACAGCTGATGATATAGATCAGAGCAGAGACTGAGAGGAGGAAGGAGCTGCTGCGGAGCTGAGAGACTGGATTGAAGATCTTTGGAGGGTCAAGAGCTCAGTGGCCTCCATCATTTTGACATGAAGAAGTCTGGAACAACAGGACTCTTCTAGAGCTGGACCAGGACTAACTGAGACATGAGGAAGAAGGCTTCTGTTTTACAACGGAGGTGTTTTGTCCTCAGCCTGATCAGTTGCTGACATCAGTGAACAGTTTGTTCATTTGTTACAAACTGACATCATGCTCTTATTTACTTACAGCTCCACCTGCTCCAGCAGCTCCACCTGCTCCACCTGCTGCTGCTGCTCCACCTGCTCCTGCAGCTCCTGCAGCTCCTGCAGCTCCTGCAGCTCCTGCTGATCCTGCCAATCCAGAGGGGGCTGATGGGTATTTATTATATGATATTATATTGTATTGTATTAGTGGTGGTATTCAGAAGCTAGAGAATGTCAATATCTACCACACAAATCTAGAGTTCTCATCTCATCTCCATACAGTACAGATCTATTACATATTTACACATGTGAAGATAGACACTTCAGTCTACACAGCTCCACCACCACTGTTCCAGCTTTCCTCACAATAAGTGCAGCATGGACACAGGAGCAGCAGCCATGATTACACAGGCCTGTGACTCCTAAAGAAGGAAAGGAGCTTAGGAGCTTAGTGGTATTTGTGACTGAGGCTGATTATTGGAGTTCACGTGCAAGTTGGTGTTGATTTTAGAAGAATTAGAAGAATTAATCTCTGTTCTCTGCTGATAATTTATTTACTTTTTAGGGAATTTAGATCTCAGTGCGACAGTTGTGTCCCAAAGGAGATTTTATTAAATTTAAGATTAAATGAAGATTTAATTAAGATCCTATTTTCTCTCAGAGGTTCAGATAAAAGTTTTGTTAATTTATAAATACAAGCCTTTTACAGAGCTAATGTACAGTTGTGTGTCTGCATTATTTCTCCAATAACAGCAGATTGTTAGTTCTCAGTTGCTTGTGCAGTTCAAGTTCTTGTCACTGAGACTCTTTGCTCTTTTCTAGTTTAATTCCTCATTTTCTGTTTTTAGTGAAAACACCCCTCCTCCACCTGTTGTCTACTTCCACTACACAGATGACACCCTCAGAAATTTGGTCAAGAGGTTAAAAGAGCGGACAGAGATGCTCAGAGAGAAAGTCATAGATCCATATGCCACTTCTCCAGAAATCACCCCACCTGTCAGTGAGTACAGACATAAGATCACAGAGGCAGAAAACTGGCTCACAGACAAACAGATGAGTCACGTCACCCATCATCACTCTCTTTACTGTTTAGCACCCATTCTGAAGAAGGATGACTACATCAGGTTGAAGGAGGAAGAGCGGATAGCCAAAGAAGAGGCGGAGAAGAAGAAGGCAGAGGAGGCAGCTAAAAAGGCAGAGGAGAAGAAGAAGAAGGACGAGGAGAAAAGGCTGGAGGCCGAGAAGAAGGCGGAGGAGGAGAGGCTAGCCGAGGAGGCTATGAAGAAAGCAAAGCTCCTCCCAGACATCAGCTGCTCCTGCTTTGACGTCCTCTTCCATCCAATTGAAGAAAAGATGGACTCCCTCCTGGGGACCACCATAGATCCTTTCACAGGTAGGTTTCCTGCCAGCAGAGTTTAACTGGACACATGGAGATACTGACGTATGATTGGCTCTCTGTCTCCAGATCGTCGCTACATCACCTGGCTGACTGTGGTAGCAGTGGCATACAACTACAATGTCTGGTTTTGTTCTGCCCGCTTGGCGTTCCCTTACCACAACCCAAATGTCAACCCCATCTGGGTATTTTTTGACATCCTCAGTGACCTGGTTAATGTTATTGACATCGTCATCTGGCAGCCCCGACTCCAGTTTGTCAAAGCTGGCGACATCATTGTGAGTCACAGAGCATTCTGCAGCATCTCTGTCCATGACCTCTGTCTCACCTGTGTCATTTACACAAGTCCTGTGTCCTGCAGAAAGACCGAGCTATGACAAAGGTACACTACCGGAAATCACAACGGTTTAAGGTGAGAATGAAAAAAACACACCACGCTACTTACAGGTTGGAGGTACTTCTACTTTTTACTGCACTGTTTTCAACATTTTCATTAAGAATCATTTAAAAAGGTCAAATCATCTGATATTTAAGGAAAATCATTCAAATCAAATCAAAAAAACTTATTTTTTTCTTGTCTCATTAAGGGCCCCGACCCCCAGTTTAAAAACCTAAACAGTATAAAGATTAGTTGACTACACCTATTCTAAAATGCTGCTGCATCGATGTTAACAACATCTATAAATTTAAATAGATATAAAGTTTAACTAAAGTACTACTACTTTAACTAAAAGAACATTCTTAGCCTGTACCTTTCACTGAAATGAATGGCCCTAATTCTTAATATTTAATAGTATAAAAGGGAATTAAATGATTTTGTCATGTGACCTTTGCTATTCCGCTCTGTGCAGACTGATATCATCAGCGTCCTTCCCTTCGACCTTCTCTGCCTGCACTTTGAATTTTCCTCCATCTACCGACTGAACCGCTTCATTAGGGTGGGCAAGCAGCTGATCCATTTCACAGTGTAGGTGAAAAAAAAAAAAACAGACGCAACTTCACATTTCCTGTCTGTTTCCCATCTGTTCTAGGTTGAGTCCTTTTTTGAGTTCAGCGATCGTCTTGAGAGCATCATGGCAAAGGCATACATCTGGAGGTACATGTTCATGGACCAGTGGAGCAGACTTGTAGTGGTTTTGATTCAGTCCAGTGTGTGTAAAGTGACTGAACCATTTACTTGTGGGTTATTAATCAGTGATGTATGATAGGAATTTGATAATATCCACATGACACAGATAAAGAAAGAAATAGCAACAGTTTTTATGTTATTCACACTATTTATCCATACACATATGGATTTAGATATACGGTATCTGCTGTGCTTACAAACACACTTTGTATTTTAAGTATTACAATAATAAGATACTGCAATACAAAACCCACACCAGAGCCAACAACAGAATGAGAAACCAAAACAAAAGAAACAAGGCTATGTGATCTGCAGGATAAGACTGTCACAGAGGCTCAGCTGTAGACACAACTTCAAGATCTACATAAATAAGAAAAGTTTTTGATCAGGATAACCTCCAGTGGGATGCACATCACAGTTAGTGGAAACTTAATGTTCCCTCACAAAGCTGGAGACAAAAACAGAAGGAAATTTGATCAAATTTGATCTCACCCTACTGTGAATCTGCACATAATGACAGTGTCCCTGCATATGCTGATGAACTCTTCTCTGGCCTGATCTAACAGAGTTCAAGACAAAGGTATCCTCCCATGAAAAAGAATCATAAATGTGCATTATGTAAACTGCACATTAAAGCCAAACTGGACTTCCTCTTTAGTTTATAGTTTATTTTCACAGTCTTCACAATATTTGCAACTAAAATGATTGTCAAATGTCTCATCTCTGTCTTTTCATGTCACTGTCTCTCTGATGCAGAGTGGCTCGAACCACAGGCTACCTGCTCTACATGCTCCATCTCAATGCCTGTGTGTACTATGTTGCCTCATTACACCAGGGTCTGGCAACGACCGTGTGGGTGTATGACGGGAAGGGCTCTGCGTATGTTCTTCTCTTTGTCTTGTCTGTAGTTGAGACTCTTGAGGTGTTAGTGTTGTTTTGGAGCTCTTTGGGTGCTGAAACGCAGACAGCCCATCCCACAATGAGCCTCTGTCCATGGTTGTAACCAGTTCATGCACAAATGACTGTATCGATGCTCCTGTTTCCTAAACAGGCCACTGCTGACTGAGTGTGATGTGTATGAAAGTTCTCTTTGCAAGAAACAAGAGCATAGTTCATCTGTCAGCAGGTTACTATGACCCATAGTTAGGTTTTGGTGCTGGACGATATCTAGTGGTTGTAGTAGTTATGACAAAGAGAGCGGTTCAGTTCTCATGTGAAAGTAGCAGTTTGTTGTTTCTATTATTTGTGACCACAGGGTTAACCACATTGTTATAAATGTAACCATAGTAACAGATATCGTCCGAGGAGGAAGTACTTATTTCAACCCAAATTACCATGTTTTCCTCAACCCCACTGAGACTGTTATTATAGTAACCATGGAACACCAGATGCTTTTAACTTAAACATTCACCTTATAGATATGAACCCTTGCGTGGTAGTGAAGGCACAGTGTCTAAAGGAAGTAATATTTGATAAAGGGTGATTTCAGACACAGCCCCTCTCTCTCTCCCACCATGCAACCAACCCTTGCTCATGACCATTTAGTCTGAACCCTACCAAACTCAAATCCCACAGCAAACACCTACTGACACCCAGAAACTTTCTTCCACATTTGGTAACATCACAACCAGCAGGACAGAGAGAAGGACTGGCCAACTGCTACCAGCCAGAGCTCCCCACAGCCACACTCCTGCAGCCCAGGCCTGCTCAGAGGGTCGTGACCCTGACAACAGGGTCTGCACTTTAGCTGTGGGTTGTACATGTTGCTGAGGTGTTACATTGTCAAGTCATTGACAGGATTTCTCTGTCCACAGATACCTGCGCTGTTACTATTTTGCTGTGCGCAGTCTGATCAACATCGGGGGTCTTCCAGAGCCTGTAACCACCTTTGAGATTAGCTTTCAGATGGCTAACTTTTTCATTGGTGTCTTTGTGTTCTCCAGTTTGATTGGACAGGTAGGTCTTAACTCTTTTATGTGACAACTGTCTGAAGATCTTAGACCAGTAGATTTGTTGCAGTTATTCTGCTATTTAAGGTTGAAAATCAGTGGTGTGTTTTATCCTAAGAACTTATCCTTAAATCTTTTGATCTGTCTTTCAGATGAGAGATGTCATTGGGGCAGCAACAGCAGGTCAGACATATTTTCGTGCATCAATGGATGGCTGTGTTGCCTACATGAACACGTATAGAATCCCCAAGTTTGTCCAGAACAGAGTCCGGACCTGGTACAACTACACGTGGGCAGCTCAGGGCATGCTGGGTGAGTCAAAAAAATTTTAATCCCAGAAGAAAATCCAGCTGTTCACTCATATTCACTATCTGCCCTCTCCAGATGAGTCAGAGCTGCTGGACAAGATGCCTCTGGTGATGAAAACCGCCATCGCTGTGGACATCAACCTGGCAACCTTTCAGAAGATCACACTGTTTCAGGTGAGTATTCGCTTTGTCTTTTGGTCAGGAGAATGGTCTCATGTTAGAACAGAGGGACAAGGGTCCCATCATCTTCCCCAAAGTCAGGACAAGTTTTTACTTTTACTTTGATTTAGATTGTGACCTAAAGAGAGCCACGAGTATCAATAAACACTGAGTGAAACACTTCATAACTAGGAGATAAAAACAGTGGACTGGGATATGTTGACTAAAGAGTTTGACTTTCATGCATAAATGAAGCTCTCAAAAGCCAAGTGTCTTCATCTGCTGCAGAGGGATCTAACCTGTGGAGCCCATCCTGTCTCTGCAGGGCTGTGACCAGCAGATGCTGGTGGACATGTTGCTGAGGCTCAAGTCAATCATCTACCTGCCCGGAGACTTTGTTGTGAAGAAAGTGGGTATATTCTGTTTGTGTGTGCATGATTATCATTAGGCTAATATGAGCAGAGTTTCATGATGTGAGCGTCCTGTGTGTCTGTGCAGGGTGACATTGGTAAAGAGATGTACATCATTAAAAGTGGAGCTGTGCAGGTGGTGGGAGGACCTGACAACAGCATTGTGTTTGTCACACTGAAGGCCGGCTCTGTGTTTGGAGAAATCAGGTCAGTGTGCAGGACTAATGACAATCATAATGTAAAAGGACTTGACATGATAAGAGTTCAAAGCACCTCATTCGACACCTAATTTCTTCACTTCCAGGTCAGTTAGTGAGCAGGTGTGATGATGAACCCTTAGTCCTTTACCTTTCTTGTAGCACTGGAATGAACAGATACTAAATATGTTCATTGTATCCAGGTATGCTGCACCTTAAAGAGGAGCTCCATCTTCCAAACTGAAGTCTGTGAACAGTGTCAGCTTGATCAAGGGAGCATGTGCTGTATTATATTATGAGTCTGGCCAGGCTGTTTGTTGTACAGTGTGTTCAGAGTCTTCAGACTCCTTCTCCTTTTCCCTCATCAGTGAGACACAGTAATGACACAGTGAAAAACTTTTTTGGAGATGTATTAAAAACACAAAAATTCAGATATTTTTCTACACATTGACTTGGGTCCATCTGTGGTGATCTCAGCTGGTGGACAGACACACACCTGTCATATCAGGTCTTACAGCTGATAATGCAGATCAGAGCAATGAAGATCTTTGGAGGGTCAAGAGCTCAGTGGCCTCCATCATTCAAGAACATGATGGTCCCTGTGGCTTGATGGGCTCTGTGTGGAGATGGAGAAACTTTTAGAAGAGAGATGTAGGAACCTGAGCTAAATTTCAAGTGTCAAAGTGCAAACTTATGTCAATGTGCTACCTTCTTAATGAATTTCAGCATTAGCTGCAGGTTGATGAAATGTGAAGATATTGAAGGGGACACATGGTTTATCCCCCCCCTTCTTTAGCCTACTACAATCTGCTAAAGATGGAGGAAACAGGCGCACTGCCAACGTCAAAGCACATGGCTTCGCTAACCTCTTTGTGCTGGAGAAGAAGGACCTGTTTGACATCCTGGTCCACTACCCAGAGTCTCAGAAAGTGCTGGCCAGGAAGGGAAGGTGAGTTCCCAGTCTGACCAGTGCTGTCAGAGAGTGAGTCAAATCCTTTTCATACATAAAGACTGAATATAAAGGTAAGCTGCAGCCCATGAAGGATTGTGTCTCTGTGGTTGTAAAGGAAACTGATCAAGGCCAAAGGCCCTGCAGCTGCTAAAACCAACGAGGAGAAGCAGAAAGGTCTGACTTTGTTTGGAAGAAAACCACCGACACCCAAACTGCTCAGAGCCTTCGCCAACTTACGCAACCTCAAGGTAAAGTCTTCATTCATACGCAACTTTACTGAACACATCTCATCACATAGTGGGTATATTAACTGTGCTGCAACGGGTCTTTTTTTGTCCTCTGTCCACAGAAAGCTGTAGGGGAACAGAAGTGAGACCAGGATGTGATGCAGATGAGCCTCACATCACTGTTCACCAGCTACTGAAAGAGCCAAAGCGATGCAGTTGTTCCACTTTCTATCTTTCACATGATCTGACACTGTGCAGCTCAACCATCAGCTGAGGTCAGGTTACAAAGGCAGAGGTGAAACAAGACACCTGTGGCTCTAACCTAAGGATATCCACCCTGTGAACTGTAATAGGCTTTTCAGTAGAGACAGGAGTGTCTGGAAGTTTCACCTGATCACTGCCAGTAGCTGAACATCAACTCATCTGAAAGTTGCGGTTATGTGAAGTGTGAAAACTATAAATTGTAATTTTTCGTATAAAACAAAGTGAAGATGTTTACAACAAATGTGTCACCAGTTTTATTACTGAAGGATGAGCTCATTGACACCTGCACCTCCTGCTGTCGTCACTGAGCTCGGCTCATGTGAGTAAGTGGCCACAGCGTCAGGAAGCAGCACACTGCAAACTCTCATGCCTGTCAGGTGAGTGTTCCACCTCAAAGTCTCACTTCTCTCTGAAGCTTTCATTTTTCCTTTCCTCCACTTGGTGAATTATTCAAATGGTTAATACTGTTTTTCATGGTCTGGTCTTTCCACACAGTAAAACTGAGCCAGTCTGTCAATACAAATAATGAATGACATGTCTTGTGCAGCTTCAGGTAACATTGTGTCAGCAGCAGTCTGAGAGAAGCTGAGCAGCATGAAGCTCTGAGGCTGCGTCACAGGATAAAATGCACATTAAGTTACAGAAATATGATCACTAATTAAAAACACAATACAAGGCAAATAATAAATGGAAAAATAAAACACAAATGTAGACTAAAGTATGTTATTGTTCAGCCTCTGCCCATGCAATAAACAAAAATTGGATTTTTACTTTCAATATGCAAAGAGCACTGGTGACTAACATATTTGACCTTGACTTTGGTTTAGGACTGAGAACAGTTTGGTGGCCTCCAGCTACAGTCTGATGCTGTCCTCTGAGGACGTCCTCAGCTTTTCACAGCTGGGTCATGAGTCTCAGGTTCTCTGCAGGATGCTGGTCCTCGGTTTCACATTGGTCTCTGTGTCTCTGAGCAGAAACAGCTCTTTAGCTCTGAAGCTTCCAGAGGATGATCTGTCTGTCCTCCCCCCCTGTGATCACTGTGCTGCACAGGTCATTCATCCACATGGCTGTAACAGCACCTGGCAGAAGAACAACATGTTCACTTTGACCTGTTACACAAACTGTAAATCAGTCCATATTTATTAGAGCAACATTTCCTGTTTCTACTACAACTACACTCCAGAATAAAGCTTCATCATCATCATCCTCGTTCCTGCTGCTTCATCCAGTACCAGTCAAAGGTTTGTATTCAATACTTTTGATTTCTCTGTATTAACGATGCTGAGGGCATCAACACTATGAGGTAACACATGGAATCATGTGGTGAACTTCAGATTCTTCAGACTCTTTCTCATTCTCTCCACCAGTTTCATGAGGCTAGCTCTTGGTTTCAGTCCTGAAGCAGTTTTCATGTATTGAGCTGCTCCAGCTTATCCCAAACCACCTCAGCTCTGACTGTGGAGGCCAGGTTACTTGATGCAGCTTCACTCCCAGAGCCTGGAGGTGTGTTCAGGGTCATTGTCCATTGTTGAAGAACAAATGATCCTCCCTCGAAGCTCAGGCCAGTTGTGACGCCCAGTGGCTGCAGAGTGTTGTGGTTAGGTTTGCCTTCAGTTTTGAATAAATCACCAAAAAATAAATCACCCCCCCTCCCCGTCGACGAATGACCTGAACTCCACTGGTCTAATGTCTGCTACTTGTGTTTTTTCTCTGTCGTGGTTTCTCTGTGGCAGTTTGAAAGTGAAGACCTGATCACACAGCCTCCACCAGACAGTTGATGTTGAGATGTGTCTGCTACTCTAATGAACTTCTCCACTGCAGCAGACATCTGTCGTGGGCTTCTTCTTGTCCTGGATTGTCCCCTTGTGAGCCTATTTCATCACAGCCTTTGAATTTATCTTCAAGGGCAGCTTCAAAAAGTATCAAAGTTCTTGCAATTTTCCAGACTGACTGGGATTCATGTTTTAGATAGTGATGATGAACAGTTTTTTCTCTTTATTAGGTCTCAAAGCCACAAATTCCACTGATTAACTTTTGACTTGTGTCAAAACCTTTGAATGGTGCTGTATGTTGTGTGTGACTGGAGCCTCAGATACTGTTTCTGCTGATGCACCCAAAGCTTCAGTGTTTCAGGCCAGAAACAGATGGGTTACAGGTTGCAACACTCACCTGAGACCACACAAACACACACATGCAGAGGCAGGGTGTACATTGTCTGCACTATCCCAACATGAGGAATAACACACACACACAGGCTTTAAACCAGCTGATGTACCTGAGTGTGCAGGAATCCTCTTGGTGACTGTGTTGCTGAGAAGGTCCCACAGCAGGAAGTCCCCGGACTGTCCCCCACAGAGCACAGAGTTCCCGTCCCAGCAGAAACACCTGGAGATAGCCACACACAGAAAAAAATATGACAAATATCGTGACCTCTGGAGACTGAGGCCACTCTGCCGGGGTGGTGATCCTACCTCTGCTCCTCTTCAGCTTTTACACTGGAGATCACCATCCCGGTCTGGACATCGATGACCTTCATGCAGGAGTCGGCACCAACACTGAGAACATGTCGACTATCTGAGGAAGAAAAAATGTCAACATCTGTCACGTGTGCAGGAGACTCCAGGGTTTTAATTTCAGGTGTCAGATATCATCCAACACAGGGTCTGTTTATTAGGTCATGATCACGATCATCTGTCTTCAGTCTGTAAGTCATAACCCAGTTGGAGTTTGGAAGTAAGGGCCTGTGTGACCACAAAAAATTCAAACAGTTGCCAGCAGCTCAGAGTAGAGTGTTGAAGATCAACTCACTGGGCCCCAAATTGACCTTTCAAGAAAAAATAAATTTCCTGCAACCCAGAGGCATTTTCTGGATTCTGAGGAAATCCAGTTATTGAACTGAAACTTCAGTCTAATCAGTGTCAAGTGATGTTTCTGTGGAGCCAGGCCTCTATCAGTACATCCACACATATGCACAGGAGAAGGATGAGGACTTCATGGTCTAACACGCACCAGGACTGAACGCTGTGTGGTGGATGGTTCCAGTGTGGCAGTGGACTTGCTGCAGCATTTCATAACTGCTGGTGTCCCAGATTGTGACAGTCCCGTCTTTACAGCCCGTCACCAGCAGAGTCCCAGCTGGACTCAGACCAATGGTGTTCACCTAAACACAACAGGGATACAACTTACTTGACTTCCTGTGATCGCCACCACATTCATCTCTCCAGATGATTTGCGCTGACTGTTTTGGGCGGATTTGTGAAACGTGTAATATTATCCACTAATATACAGTATATTCACATCTTTAAACAAAAAAAAAAAAAATTATATTTATGACTCATCATAAAACCATGTTACATTTCCTCTGTACGAAGAAATTTGTTTGATACACGTTTCACAAACTGGTGATGCAGCTTTAAACACACTGGCCACACAGAGTAATACCCCCACTCACCCCAGCTTCGTGTTCCAGCTCAGCCAGCAGCTGAAACTGGGATCTCCTTTGACTAGAGGAGCTGTCAGACGCACACTGCCAGACCTGGGAGAAAAGTAACACAACTCTGGTCTCATTTACACAAAGATGGTCATACAAAGTTCACACTTAATGACAGAAATGGGTTTGTTTGTGAACCGACAGATCTTTTCCTTCCCTTTAGATTATAGATCTATTATTATAGATTATAGTTTATACAGATCAGGTGCGACTCAGAGCATCACAGAACCTTATGTGTGGACTTTGTGGATTCTAAGCTTGGTGGTTGAGACGATGACATCACGTGTACGGAAGTGGGTTATTTTTGTGTATTTAACATTAAAACAGGTTTCAGGAATTTTAACTTTGAATCAAACAATAAAAAACACAAAATGTCTTTACAGTTCAGATTACAGCAGGACGATGAAAATCACTGAGGATTTGCTGCTGGGCCAAACCAAACACCATCTGAGACAGGTGAAGGTAGACACCCACCATCTATGTCTGTGTTGGTTTGGTAGCATTTGAATGAAGTGTGGAGATACAGATATTAAGATAAGATAAGATAGATAAGATATTCAGATATTATCTGAATTGACCATAAGTTACAGTGAAGCAAACTTTCATCACCTTTCACTGGATGTGCTGAGACAATCTGAGCTGTGTGGGACGTACGGGTCATACACTCAAGTTTGGAGGAATGAGTCCAGAATAAGTCCTGCCCACTTTAATCAGTCTTTAACTAATTTTATGCATGGACTGAGTGATGGCCTCAGATCATGTTAACTGAATTTCATATAAATCCATGATTCTGATTCTGAGATACAAACCTTTCTCATTTGGGGGCAGAATACGTAGCAAAGCGAGGAGCTGTGGTCTGTAGACAATATCATCAGCCAAGTGTGATGTATAAGTCAAATGTTAAAGGTTTAAAAGATAACTTTTGTCAGCTCTGTCTGTCGATGACATCGACCACATTTCATGAGAATCAGATGAATGGTCACTGACTAGTTTGTTTAGGTTTGAGTTTTTAAAAGTTTGCACAAAGATGAATGTGATTATTACAGCACCAGTTTGTGTCATTGTAGAGCAGTGGGTGGAATTTGCCCTCACAGTTTTTGCTGCATTCACAGTTTTACCAGAAAAAGAAGGAGAACATCGAGAACAAAAACAATAAAAACCCTAGCAGCCTAAAGAGAACATGTCTGCTACAATGATGTCATACTGTTGTGTTATTAGTATTTTCCATCGAGCCTTCACTTCATCACTAAATACATGGACATCACAGTATAGCTTCATCTCATAAAAGCTCCTCTGTCCTTACCTTGGCGGTGGAGTCCCAGGATGCTGTGTACAGTCGGTCATCAAACCAGCACATTTCACTGACGGCGTCATCATGACCCATCAGTGTGTCCTGCCGCCTGCCGTAGGGGATGGAGTAGAAATAACTGGGGACAGGAAGGTTTCAGTTAGCAAGAGAACATGTATTTAAAAAGCACATGGAATCTGCACCTGTGCTCTACATACACGTTGTTGTCCCACGAAGAACAGGCCACAGTTTTACCATCTGCCAGCATCAAACACGATGATAAGGCCTGAAAGACAGAGAGTCAGGGCAGGAACTCAGGGAGAGATGGTGAACAGGAGAGTAACGGGCTACGTACCATGTTAGAGAAGGACATGCTTCTCTGGAACTCCCTCAGCTCCCTGGAGAACATCTTCAGTGTTGAGTCTGAAATGAAGAGTGAGGCAGGTGAGTGACAGGAAACACCCACAGAGTCAGTGGCTGCTTGTTATAATCTGTACTCGTCTGTGAGGAGAGTGAAGACACTTTCAGACCTTGGGATGTGGAGAAAATGGCTGCTCCATCTTTAGTCACGGCGATGCCTGTCACAGCCCTGCAGAAAGGGAGGATGTTTTAGGTTCATGTAGCTCATATAGCTTTTAACTTCACGTAGGTTCCTCATATTTGAATCACTGCAGCCAACTCAATGCCTGCTGACTCACTCTTTATGGATCTTGTGGCTGGAGACCAGTGTCAGGTTGCCCATGTTTGCCCAGGCCAACTTCCTGCTCTCCTCGGTCAGGTCCTCGAAGGACGAGTCCTCACTCTGAGAGGCTGGAGGAGCACATGGAGAATAGCATGAAACTGGACATGCACTCATTCACCCACATTAGAATTAGCAGTAAATGAGATGTGTGTCTTCAGTTACCTGGAGACAGCTCGCTGACAGGCGAGGTGATGCTGGAGCTGCGGGTGATGTTCTGAAACCGCGGTGTGATCCTCTGAGGGTGCGGGCTGCTGAACAGCTGCGTAGGTGTCTGGCCAAACTCCAGGATCTGGGTCAGCATGGCGATCCTCTCGTCAGGGTCCTCAATGCTTTGCAGAGAGATATAGTTTGGTAAATGATACAAAAGAAATGTTTGGGATGATAACTGCTGTGGTGGTTTGGCTGATACCTGTCGCAGTCGATGCCACTTTCATAGGTCAGAGGGTGAAACACTGAAAGACAATGAGACAGTAAGAGTTTGTTGGGTTTTGGTCGCTTTGACATCCACAACAGCTGCCAGGTGTCCCACCATTATGAGCTGCCACAGCTTCGCTGCCTCTCTGTCTGAAGCCGAACACCAGGTCAATCCACTCATGAAGGTGCTCGGACACATACTGACTCTCCAGGGCCGCTCTATGCTTCTGGAGAAAGTCACTGGCATCTGGAATCATGGGCACAGTGAGTACGCAGTGCCTCACAGACAAGAAGACGATGGTTCCAACAGAATTTAGATCATCAACAGGAAGTTACCTGAGGCCCACGGTGGGAGAACAACATCCCCGACTAAACTCCCGTTCTGCCTCCTGCCCAAATCCAGACTATATTTGTTTTCTAGGAAGCTATGGTCATTCCCATAAAACTCTGGAATCAGCTGCATAATTGGAAAAAGTACACAGCAAACATTCTGTGACTGAGACAAGACCTCTGTGATCCCTGGCTGAAGATCTCTTCGCCATGTCTGAGCCTTTATCTCAAATATTCTCATGTTACTATTTATATACAGCATCATATACAGCATTAAACACAACTCTCTCACACACACGCACACTTAGCTTTCAGCTGAAACTCTTTCACTGAGTTGTGTGTGTCACACAACTGCCACAGTTACAATAGCTACAAGAACACAACAGTAACACAACCAGATTTAACATTTACACACAAAACACAAATGTGACCTGAGGCTCTCGGAGCTCAGATGTTTCTAGGGTTTGTCTGAATGTCTGCCTCCACAGAGAGACCAGGACCAGATCTAACTCATCTGAACTTTGACACATTTCTGTTTGATGGCTTTTACCACGACTCACGATGTTACCTCTTTGAAGTCAGTTGCTCCCTCTAAGCAATTTTTCCATGTTTCACCCACACTGTAACAAAACAATCAAGACCAACAGACTAAATCATATCAGAGCTTGTTCAGTTGTTGGACATCAATCAATAGAGGAAGATGTGTAGTGTATTGATTTGTGATTGGTGATGTCATGGTGTTTTGAGTCCACAGTCAGGGTTGTGTACCTGTTAAACATGCGGTCTGCGTGGTCGTAGCGGCCGTTCTGCAGACACAGCATGTGCTCTGGAGCTGCAGGGACGACACATGATTTATGACAAAATTGAGAGTGTATAAAATCAACTACACACATCTACAGCACAGACAGGTCTAATGACTCACAAAAAACAACACAAAGAAAAGACAGTAACGCAAGAACTGTACAGTGTGATTAAGCAGCAGCATTCATCAGATGAACTGAAGGGAGACCTGAAGCTTGATCCACCTGAGACCAGGTGACCGCACAATTTACTCATTTTGTTTTCAAATTAAACTGGTACTTGTGTTTTATTGGCAACATCACTGTCTTAAATCACTGAGGCTGACAATGAAACTCATCCTCCATCATCCAGCAGCTGCTTCCATCTAAGAGGAATGTGTGTGCACAGTTTTATGACACTACCTACAGCCTGTGGTGTACGGGTGCACACATGCGTGACGTACCCACTCTGACCAGGTAAAAGAGGACGTAGCCTGGAGATGAGTAGTGGCTGCCGTACATGAAGCGAGGTTCGGGCATGCCTCTGTAGCGGGCCTGTGGACAGAGAGCAGCTCTGTGGTTACTGAGGAGACATTCTGTCCAGAAACAGCAGCAGAGAGCAGCAGGGTCTCACCAGCAGTCTGTCCAGGCGCTCCGTGTTCAGTGCCCCCACAGGTTTGCTCAGGTCTCTGAATGTGGCAGCGTTTGTCATGTCTGCATCGTGAAAGAGGAAGCAAACCTTCACTCAACTGCATTTTAAACTGGGGCTCACAGACAAAGCTCTCAGACAGCAAAGTGATTGAGTGACTAGAGGGGGCTGTGAGGCTGAGGCCTGTCACCCACCCAACTGTGTGCTCGTGTAGTCAGCAATGACCCAGGGGAAGACGGGATACTGGGAGAGGTCATTGCAGCTGCGGTCGGCCAGGTTGTTGAGGTGGAGGAGATACTGGTAGTTACTCAGATGACCTCGCTGCCACTGCAGCATATAACTCTCGGCTGTGTGCTCCGTCATGTGGTTCTCTGAGCACAGACAAGAGCAGACATGTTTTATCTGACAAGTCAAACTGCTCCAAACAATCTCTAAATATTTTACTTTACTCCTTTCCTCCTCAAGTGGCACTTTGTGTGACTACTCTGAGAGAACCTGGTTCCTGCATTAATGCGATTGTGTCCATGACTATGACCTGTGTGACTCATGAACAGAGATGTGAAACAACTCCAGTGACTCCTTTAAGCCTTCAGCTGTGATGTCATTGATCTGGACTTAGTCCATTTCTAGGGAGAGTAGCCAGAGAACTGGACCACCTCCACCTACGTGACTGTGTCTGTGGACTGATGGAGATCTAAACTCCCTTTCAGCTTCATCGCCTTGTCTTCATCCTCAGTCTGTGAGATATTTGCTGTGAGGCCTGGTTCACATCTGACTGACTCCAGGTCTGATGACTCCTGCAGCTTAGAACTGATCATATTTTAAGACACATTCATACTTAAGTCACTGTGATTTGTCACAATAGAAAAAACAGCAGATTAGGATGCCAACACTTTGAAGATCCTCAGCACTACTGGCCTTCAGGTTTTAGGACACTGGAGTTTTGGGGACTGAGTACAACAGATCCATTACTCTCTGTGAGTTCTCACCCAGGAAGGTGGCGATGTAGTAGTAGATTTCATCTCTGTCTGCTGAGCTGTAAAACTTCAGGTAGATGTCAGAGCAGAAGTCATTCTCCGTGCAGAACACCTCCAGACCCTGTAGGACACACATGTCATCATCCTACTGTCTGTAGACACTGACCTGCAGTGACAGTGACATCACGAGGCCCCGCCCTGCTCTCTCACCAGTGGTCTGAGGCCATGCCGTCTTTTGTAGATTCTCCTGACTCTGTGCAGTTTGATTTGAATCACATGTTCCTGACATGAAAAGTCACAGACTAATTAAGAATAATTCATTGATGACAAGGTGACTTTAAATGTCTTGCACATTTCAATAATCTGCTGGGACCTCAGGACCACCAACCACCCTGAGGTCCAGCCAGCTCACCGGATATCCGTTCAGCGGCTGGAAGTAAAGGTTTTCATCTGTGATGCAGACGTGGCCTGGATTGGACACCAGAGGCATGACCATCTCCACAGCACACTCCATGTGTGGCCTCTCAGCCACGTTCTGAAAGCTTCACAGCAAAGTCACATGACTGCACAGCCATTTATCTGCCTGAATGTAAACACTACAAACAGACTGTCTGATGTCAACATACCAGTTTTTGTCAAACGATGACCTCGCCAGTCGTGATTGTAAATTAGCTGCAATCTACAAACAAAAGGAATAAACATATATTTGATTATGAAACAAACAGAGACCAAAGAAAACAACAACATTTCATTCTTCGTTCTTGATTTCTTTCTGCTCTGGGCTTGAACTCACCATCGCAGTCTGGTCTCCAAGCTTCTCCAGACAGGAAGCCCTGTGAAGCTGCAGAAACCACAGAGAGTAAGAGGAGCAGAAGATGGGCTAGGATGTGATGATGTGTCTTCTTTATCAAACAAACTGGTGTGTTGTCACCCACCTGAAGTAATGTCTGAAGGACATCTTCAGTTTTGCTCCAGACTTCCAACTGAAACCTCAATGTCTTCACGCCCTGTCAATGACAGATGCTTCAGTTGGTCAGTTTTATGTGAACATGAGCAGAGTCTCATTCTGGGTTAAAGGCAGATCATTACAGATGTAGACTAGAATGTGGTGAAGGCAGAGACCTACAGACAGACACAGCTGTGGACACATGAACATGGGAGGAGACTCACCCTCTCATTCCTGTATGGTGCTATCACGTTGCTTTCTTTGATGTAAATAACCTGGAATCAAAGTGAACATTGTGACCTGCCTTCACAAATAAATCCCCAAAACCTTTATCATCTCGTAACACACAATGAGCTCTGATGCCACTTCGCTCCAGTCACACACATATCACAGGCTCACCTGGCCACATGAAACAGAGATGGCTGGTGGTCTCGGCCTGTCGGCAAAACACAGAGAGGTTCAGGGTGAGACTGGGTGAGATTAAAGAAAACTGAATTTCAACTGGATTTAAGCCAAGATGAAGACACTGCAGAAATTCTGTTAAAAATACACTACACGTGTATTTAACATGTGTGTGTCACTGTGAAGTCACCAAACCAGTTAGACAAACTATATGAGTGTGTGTGTAGTGAACGTGATGCCGTCCTCACTCAGCGAACGGGTTGTTCTCTCCCTCAACAAACTCAATCTTCTTACAGTCTCGAAGAGGAATCTGCACAAAACCACAATCAAAGACCTGGTTACTGCATCCAGAGTAAAGACAGACACACAAGGTGTACTACAACCTGCATCACACCTGGGTTAAATCCATTGGCTTCTATAAGAGCAGTTTAAATTTCACTGTATGTTTTTTCATTTTCACTCAAACTGTCCTGTTGGTTCATAACATCAAAAGAGTCAGAGAAACAAACCTTTAAAATTGGCTCTGTCAGATCATCTGGATCAAAAATCAGCGATCTGGAACAGACCTTAAATGAGCCTCTGGTTTTTCTGGAGGTAAAAACAGGGAATGCCTCAGCATTACAACTGAAAAAAGGATTATAAAAACAACAAGGAAGTACAAAGAAACATGACACATCTGAACTGAATGAATTCAAACAGCAGATTATTGGTCTCTTCAGAACCCGTGTTATCTCTGGCTCTGCTCTGGTTGTGTGCCAAATACTGTAAAAAACATCTGACTGATTTATTACTGCTACAATATGAAATCTGTTTGACTTTACTGCTCAAGAACAAAACATCCCATCTTCAGTTCAGTCTTTGTTACAGACATGAAGTTTACAGTGAGTCAGATGAAGAGCTTCAGGTCTGTGCTGATTTCAGGTTCAGTCTTTCCTCTGGCTCTGATGTGATGATGTAGTTGAGATGAGAGCTTTGTGAGTCAAACCCTCAGATTGGGATATGATGCTGTGTGAACAGCTGACACTACTGCCATGACTCCAGAGGCTGAACAAAGACCTGAACCATTAAACTGAAGCTCAATAAAACATCTGCTCCAGGGTTAACCTCACTCTGGTTTACACACAGCTGACACTATAAAGTCATCTACAGTGCGGCGTGTGAAGTTATTAGAGGCCATTCATATTACCTCCCTCTTTTTGAGCTGCTGGTCACGTGGTTGGCAGTGTGCTGTTCAAAGTAATACTCCTCCAGATCCAGCAGCAAGAGGGAAAATCTGTGGAGTGAGATGACATGAGGCAAAATGTTAAATGTGGTGTAAACTTCACTCCCACATTCACAAAATTCATCTCATTATCATTAAAGAAGCAAAGCTTCAGTGGGTCCAGAGGGAGCTGGGTCAAGTCTGATAAATGGTCTCAGGTGATGTCATTAGCTCGACTGGTTTTATGGGTAATGTAGGTAGTGCACGATACACAAAAAATAAACTCATACCACCATTATTTTGGAAAATACTGCTATTGCAATTTCATTTGGAATAATCATTTTTACATTTTATTTTCACTGAAAAAATATGATATGAAAGATGATGATGTGATGTTTGTCAGTCTTGTACCAAACAAGCGTGTTCCTTTATATCTGGTGACATGGTGTTCTAACGTTTAAGGTGCTAACAACGCACAACAAAGTTCTGACACATTTTATTTCTATACAAAAAAATGCAGATCCTGCAGCTTGGATATTACACCATGCCATATTTTGATTTAAATTATGTCTTGATGAATTGTTCGGGCATAGGGTACTAATGAGGGAAAAGGAAGCTCAGAATGATGATTGCTTTTGTGCTGTATTGAGTGTCAGGTCAAAGTAATACTAGAGGAGAAGTGCAGGTTTGTCTTCATCAGTGACACAACCAGAAGAAACCCATAACCTGGAAACGCAAACCTCTTCAGTGACACGTGTGAATGTAGCTGACAGACAGAGAACTGTACCTTCAGACGGAAGCATCACCTGTCCAGGATCTGCAGGACTGTTTACTATGCAAACATCATCTTGGACACAGTTGCTGTACAAATGTCACTGGGTCACTGAGGGTCACTGAGGGTCACTGAGGGTCACTGGGTCACTGAGGGTCACTGAGGGTCACTGAGGGTCACTGAGGGTCACTTCAAGTGCANGGGTCACTGAGGGTCACTGAGGGTCACTGAGGGTCACTGAGGGTCACTTCAAGTGCAGAGAGTTTAGAGTCTCTTCAGGGTCAGCTTCCTCCAGTGTCGCGGCTCAACAATGCTGAAGCACAACACTGGAGCATACACAGCTCCCTCCTCTACACAACTGCAAACACATCTAGAACCAGCCTGAACTTTCTCATCATCGTAAGCACACTGTAAAAGTACTGCTGATGAGAAAAGACTGTGACAGAAACAGGATATACTGACATTATAAATAGAAAAATACACTACCTGCAATCTTTAAATAAATGATCAAAAATATTTTTAAAAAATTAATACAATGTCATTACTGTGTATTTTTACAGCC
Organism: Rachycentron canadum; assembly: GCA_038496675.1. Classification (NCBI taxonomy): domain Eukaryota; kingdom Metazoa; phylum Chordata; class Actinopteri; order Carangiformes; family Rachycentridae; genus Rachycentron; species Rachycentron canadum. The sequence continues at coordinate 674,004 of CM076667.1, forward strand.
CATGAGTTTAAATTAATGTAGTCTATTATTCATGTTAGATGATTTCCTGTTTCATGCAGAAAAACCTTCTGATCATCCATCTGGTTGCAGTAGAACCAGTCCTGACATTGTAGAAATACAGTGGAGTAAAGTGCATGACACAGGGGGCAGACTCACACCACATCACTGGAATCACCACAGTGAACATGAGACACTGGATTCAGATGAATTCACCAGATGTGGGATCCACATTAAAGGAAATTTATTGTGGTGTGTTCTCAGCTGTTCTGACTCAGCAGCAGCTCCAGCCAGTGGAGACATTCCACACAACTGGTTTCTGTGTTTACCTGAGTCTGGACGAGTTGATTTGCGTCAAGACAAATAAAAACCTTGTTGTCACCTTGTCAACATTTCTTTAAATTACATTTACTACTTTTCACTTGCTGAAATATACAATTTCAGTAATACAATACAGAACCCATGAATTAGCCAATATTTTCAAATTGCTGGACATGAATGTCACTGAAAAATCTGTCCTCTGTCTTTGTGACCTGGAAGTTTCAAGTCTCCACATCACATTGTGTGCATTGCATTCTGGGTTGCAACTGCCCTTTACACCTTATGCCCATAATCAAGATGTCAGTGAGAGTGAGACTTAAGTAGATGACAAACTCCAAGTAAGGTATAAAAGACATTTTGAGATTGTCTGAAAAGCTTCAGAGAGCCTCACATTGGAGCTGAGTCAGAACAACCTGTTAACACCAGGTTGTAAAACACCTGAATCCTCCTTTAAGAATTTCTGGATCATATTTCATCAGGTCATTGCATCAGCTTAGTTTTTAGAGCCCGATGTCAGCTTCCACACGGAGGTGGCTCTGGTGAGGTTCAAAAGGTGTCGGTACTGAGACTCTGAAGCTTCAGGATCTGCAGAAAAATAGTTAGATCAGGTCGTAATAAACAACCTGCGGTCCCCAAACAGTACATCATTATCCTCCATCATTGTCCTCCACTCGCCTCTCAAGCCTGCAATGACTGAGCCCTCTTTCATTTGAGATCAGGACCACGTGGAAGACCATTTAAAAGCCTTTCAGGACTGAGTTATATCTGGATCGTGCTTAATTCACTATGGACTTACTCAGTATGAAGCTACTTTCCCATTTGTTCACAGTGGCTGCTGAGTGCTCCATTAAGCACTGGTCAATGTGAAGAAAGGAAATAAACAAATCAATTGTACATAGGTCTGGATCACGCACAATACAAACTCCTAGGTCCCTAGGGTGCCAAAAAGCTTCAGTCCCACTTTCTGTCTGTATAATTTGACACATTGAACAGAAATTTGCACCTTTAGACTGTATGGACCTTTAACATCTACCTTTAGACCGTATGGACCTTTAACATCTACCTTTAGACCGTATGGACCTTTAAAACGCGCACTTGTTTTTTTTTAAAGCAATTTAAACCATTAATCACACGATTCCGGTCCCCCCGGGAGGTTAAGATGGCAGTTGATGAAGATCTCTACACTTATAGTGAGTCACTTCGGGAGACCCGAAGGACTGAAGGAAGGACTGAAGGAAGGACTGAAGGAAGGAAGGAAGGGTTCTCGGTCAGACTCGGTCTGTGTAGCTGACCATGCATCAGCCTCAGCATCACACAACTGACAGCGCAGTGGCCCAGTGTGACGTTATCAGTCAGCCACACACACAGACACACACCGACACACAAGACACACAGACCCAGCTCCGTCTGAAACAGTGGCAGGTGGGGCAGGTGGGGCAGGTGGGGCAGCACTCACCTTTCTTTAGTGCGTTCTTGCGTCTTTAAAAAAGCCATGACCGCTCACTCTCCTCTCCAGAACTGAACTCCGACCAGCCGCAGAGATCCGTAAACACGGAAACCCACAGGAAAGCACGTGACTTCACAAAGATTTTACACGGAGGCTTCACTCTGACGCTTTTTCGGAGTACCAGGGATACGGGGCCAGATATCTGACTGCTTGAAGGAATTTCACCAATGTTTGTCTGGTGTGTAACATTATCTACATGTGTGTTATTACACACATGATTATTCTCATCAGCAAGACTTAGGTTTAAATCATTTTCACTGGCCATGGACTCAGTCACAACAGCCTCTGTTGTGGGTTAAGCTCCAAAAACTACAATTCCCACAATGCAGCTGAAAACCACCCTTCATTAAACAGAGGCCCACATCTTTCAAGGTCCATGTCCCGCCCTGTAAGGCAGGCTGATGTCCTCTGGCCCTGGTTTCTCCTCAAGAAAAGTAACCTGAGCTTCATGAGTGAAACCCGGGGACCTTCCTGCCTGGCACTCACACAAAGAAACTCACAAGAGTTTCACAACTTTCTGTGCTGAAATGTTGGTGAAATATCTATATTCATCCACATCTTAGAAGTAATATTATTCAGCCAAATTATTAGCACTTGATCCAGTTCAATAATCAACGTATCAATAGTGAAACTGGTGTAAAAGAGAGAATGAATAAACCCTCACTCTTGAGAAAATGGAGAAATATCTGCTCTGTTGCTGCTCGGTGAATGAAATGATTATCTGTGGTTTAACTGATGAATGGCTCCATCAGACTCTGGGGTCTGTGAGCCAACTGAAACATTTGCTATTAGTGGAGCTTGATATTGGTCTTCCACACATGTTTAATATTCTCATTCTGCAGGAGACACATCCACAATACATCATGCACTATAACATGGTGCGTTCATGATCAACCTCCCAAGACAGACCCATTCATTCAGGTGGTGTAAATATCTGTACAGAGGTGATTTGGGGCCCTGCAGGTCTGTGTCGCCTCGGGCAGTTGGGGAGCCGCTCAGGACCTACAGGAAGCTGCATCTCAAACATAGACGATCTTTGTCTGACGACGTCTTGACGTGTGGCGGGGACGGCGGGCCAAGTTTCGGTCTCGAAGCGTCTCTAACTCCAAACGGTGTCCGTGCTTCAGGTTTAGAGCAGTGCGGTCCGGGACCATGTCCCCGCTGCGGGGCGGCGGGTCGTCATGCAGTGGAGGAGACACCTCAGCGGCTTCGCCTTCGGCTTCGTCTTCGTTGTGTCTTATTTCACCAACAAGGTGAGACGACGCTCGGCGGACTGGGACCGGCGGAACCAGATTTAACGTGGCTGTCAGAGACACGTCCTTCTTCTGCCCAGTCACTTTTCACAGGTTAAGAGGACGCAGTTGAAGCTCCCGGTGAAAATTCCCATTAAACCCTCATCATCAGTTATGACCATGGAGTGGACATGGTTTAAGACCCTGACGAATCCCTTCCTGATCAGGCATGAACGTGGCCCGTCAAAGCATCACTATCAGCATCTGCAAGAATCACCTCACTATTTTACCACCTGTCTTTCACACGTGCACTATTTTATGGAAAGCTATTTAAACCATGAAGTATAGTCATGTATAATGAGGGTCAGCAGGGCCTTTAAAGTAATGGAAAGTATACAGATGGTAAGACCATGATTTCAACTCCACCCTTTTCTTTTTTTTTCCAGTTTGTCCTGTCTGTGTTAAAATTCACCTATCCAACCTTATTTCAAGGGTGAGTAGCTGAAGGTAAAACTGCAGGTGACAGTTTTATATTTCCCTGGTCACAGCCTCACTTCAATACACGTACAGTTCAAAAGGGCTACAATTAATGATTGTCTTCAATATTGACTCATTTTACTGATTCGACTAATGTTAAACTTCTCTGTGCATCATGGAAATGAATGAAAGTCAGACTTAGTGATCAGAGGATCTGTGGCTTATGTTCACTGACAGATGGCAGACATTAATTGGGGCTGTTCTTCTTCTGCTCTTTGGGAAGCTGGGATGGGTGGAGATGAGCCGCATCACCAGGTACTTTGTGCAGACTCCTGTAGGATTGCTGTTGTCATGTTATGAAGAGCTTTGATTGAGATGTGTGAATGTTGTGTTACAGATCAGCAGCTCTGCCCTGGCTCCCAGCCTCCCTCCTGTTTCTTGGAAACATATATGCTGGATCCAGAGCCTTATCACGCATCGTATGTTCTATTCTGTGTACAAGTCTGTGTGTTGCTCAGGTTTCTCTCCTGTTGGTACATCAGCTGACTCTGCAGTGAAATGTCTGTTTGCTCTCTCTGCAGGACATCCCTTATTTCTTCACACTTCAGAATTCTTCTCATGTTGTCAGTTACATAATCCTGAAGCTTGTCCACAGAGAGGTAAGTGTATGTATTGTTTATTGGAAGCAAATGGGAGATGACCATGACCTATCTTCACAGTTACAGACTAGTATTTCTTGTTAAGCCTCTAATCAGTTTATCTCTCTATTCACCAATAGAAGCTACAGAGGCTGAAGTTTATCAGGTTGGTGCTCTTTCTTACACAGAGGCTGCAGTAGGTAGGCTAATACCAGGAAATACACAAACTTACATAATGATAGACAACGACAGTGATGGTGATGATCTTAACCCTTGTATTGTCTTCACTTTTGGGACCCTCTGGTATCTGGTTAACAAAACTGATAAAATCAGCTTCAGCTCTGAATCAGCAATGAAACAATAATACATACTATGTCACCACAGGTGCTATTAAAAGTAATGAGTGGATCTTAAAGTGTTTCTCTTCCTTCAGCGTATGTCTGATGCTGCTTTCAGCCATCAACCTCCCCCTGTATGATCCTCAGGTAGAGACATTACAGCCAAATCAATCCCATCAACAATGCTGGTACTTTGAACTGGAAGGAGTCGTCATCAGCTGGAATTAATTTAGTATCCTCTCTTTTTGTCCTCTTTGTAGTTTGACTACAGGGGTTACCTGTGGGCTGTTGGCCATCTGTTCTGTGTTGGTAAGTTAACCAGTCACAGGGGAGATGTAAGAAATACTGACACAATGCAGCTGTGTTCCAAAGGTTCACACACAGACTGGCTGTCAGTGTCAGAGGAATAAACAGACTCTTACCTCAAACTGTTGAGCTCAGGAGTTAGAGCATCGGCCCTGAGGGTTGGAGTTAGTCTGCTTTGGAGAGTTTCTGAACAGTATCATGACTGAAGGTCATAGGAATCATGACTGAAATAACTGATTCAAAAGAACCTGGACTAGATTCTCTTTCCCACAATCTGCTGTGTCTTACTGCCACAATCTGAAAGATGTTGTCTAGCATCAGCCCCAGTTCATCCGTTCAGCAGTGTCACACAGGTTACTGCAGGTCAAAGGTCAAATGCACAAACCACATGAGACTGATGGACACAAGGAATAAAAATTATGAGACTAATAAAAACTGATCTAAAAATTAGTAATTTAAAGTAATAAAAGTAAATCAAATGAATAATGAGGTGTCCTGACTTATGTTTCAGGTGCATACAGGGTCTTTCAAGTTCACCACAGGCCCAGTAACCTGGGGTAAGTCTGAGCATGCTCCTTTTCTGCCCTCCTCCCCATGCATGCACACCGACTGACTGATTCTTCTGTTTCAGTGACCTTGAACAACAGTGCATCAACTACCTGTTCAGGTAAGAGTAAACCATTCGGCTCATATAAGTAGAAGCATCTGAAGTGTTTTGTTCAGTTAAAGCGTCACGTTATTTGACAAAGCCGAGACAAAATTCTAATGTATTTTATTTCTATAGCACCAAATCATAGCAGAGTTACCTCAAGGGAGTTTACATGTAGAGCAGGTCCAGACCAAACTCTTCAGCAGCACTTGGTGACAGTGGCAGGAAAAACTTCTTTGAAACAAGACGTCTCTCGAAAACATGATGCAACATGCAGACGATTGCTAGCACAAAAGCTAAGATCTGTTACTGACGGAGCTGATAGCTGCTTATACACCGAGGGGTGGTGTTAAAGGGCTAGTACAAGTGGATGTGCAGACACACATCACACGTAAACACCTCCTTCCCAAAAAATCTTTTTTTAAAAAATCTTATATTTATATATTGCACACTTTAACTTTGCGTGTAATGAGTGACTAAAGCATCTCGTGCCTGTGAATGACAGTGTTCTGCTGCTGGCTGTGGCTGCTCATCCAACAGGTATGACTGACCCTGAGCACCTCACATATTTCAAATGAGGGTAAATGCTGACATAATAGAGCTTTCAGATGTCTGATGACGTGTGTTTCTCTGTAGGTGACCTCATGGGTGTCCTGGAGTTCCCCTCTCTTCACTCTCATACATTTCACTGTGGCTGCTGTGCCAGGTATTCTCAGTTTTTGTGATCTAGATCACACCCTCCAGGTCCTGCACTGAGACTGTCGGTCTCACTGGTTCATGGGGATGAGGCACAGACACATTGTTCAGGATCTGACTAAACAATACTTCAGGTGCTATTTGTTATTGAACAGGGGAGAGCTGTACCGGCTGATACCAGTTTATATGGGTGCACAGAGTAATGAAGTCCTGGAAAAGAGTCAGCCTGAAACCTCTGTTACTCATAAGTTTAATTTCCATACCAGAAATCTCATTAGGACACATGGCACAGCTGGGTGTTATGCTGGTTCTGTATTATCTATTTTAAATGTGTGTGCTATAACTTTGACCACAGCTCTCTTACCCACAGTGCACTGCTGGGGTTCCTGTTGCTGTTGGCCACAGTCAGACTGAAGAGTGGATTGTCCCTCGAGCACTTTGGAATCTGGACATTTTTGGCTAAGGTGTTTCTAAAATTGTTCTTCATATTGTGTTATGGCTATGATGATGTGCCAGAGACTTGAAGCCTGTTTTAACAAAATGGTTGATTGTGTGAATTGAATCATGAAGCAGCCATGTTGTCATGATGTCCTCTCAGGTTACTGCCATGTCTCTGTCCCCGTTGGTTTTCTCAATGGATGTCACTGCTCCAGCTGTGATGTGGTGAGTAGCTCAGCTGCCTCCCTGCACTGTGATGTTGACAGAGACTGATGTGTTTATCAGTCTAGACTGATCCATGTGTCATCACCGATGGATTTCCGATTTAAATAAATAAACAAAAAAGCTTGTTTTACCAGCACTACTTTAAGTTCTTTAGCACTTTTTGTCAGATGAAAATGTTTGAAGTGTAACTGACGATCCTGTGGAACCAGACTGAACTGGAACTCATGAAACTGATGTTCACATTGTTTGGTTACAGTGTGGTCACCAGCCATGTTGGCGAGGCCCTGCTGGTGTATTCGGAGAGAGAACCTCAGTTATGATCAACTTTTACTTCAACAGATTTCTTCTCTAGAAAATATTTTTTATATTATTTTTCTTATCTGTGATGTGTACGATGTGTACAGCCCACTGACCAAATAAAATGAGTTGAGTTGTTGTCTTGTCACAGGTGAACTCCATCCATCTATTCTATCTTTATCTTTACTGCTTCTCTGTCAGGGCTGCAGGGGGCTGGAGCCAACCCAAGCTGACATAGGGCAGGGTACATCCTGTAGGGGTCACCAGTCTAATCACAGGGCCAACACATAGAGACAAACAACCATTCACACTCACAACTACAGGCAATTTAGAGTCACCAATTAACCTAAACCTGCAGGTCTTTGGACCGCGTGAGGAAGCTGGAAAACCTGGAGGGAATCTATGCAGGCACAGAGAGAACATGCAAACGCCACACAGAAAGGCCCCGCTTGTGAGGCGACAGTGCTACCCACTGCACCAGTGTGCTGCCCTCACAGGTGAACTGATGACTGAATTTAGTTTCAGCCAGTCTTCCTCTGGTGACTGAGCGTCACATGATGTAATTTAGTGAAACACTTGTGATTATTCTCAGTCTGACTGAATTGCAGCATGAACACCTGTCACACACATAGTTGACTTTTATTTATCTAAACATATCCCACGCAATCTGTCCACAAAAAAACCCTTACACTTCACTGAACACGTTGAAATGAAAGAAGATTCTTTAGAAGCTCCAGTTTACCCCTCAGTGCAAGTTCAACACAGCCACAAGCTCTTTCTTCATGTGGTTGCTGGTTGTTGTATTTTTTCCACTGTAAATCAAACCATCTCACAGACAAACTTCAGTTCTGCAGCTGGTTTCTCTCCTGCCTTGGGGAGAATAAGGCGGTGAGTGGTAGTCTTCTCCGTGAACGCATCTGAGGATTCTTCTCTTCCTTGATATAACCTACAAACAAGAAGAGGAAAGTGAAGATAGTACAGCAGCATGTGGGTTAAAATTAGCAATGATGATATGCAAAATAGAAAAATCATATTGCGATTGCAAAATAAAAATTGGATTTCAGTTGAAATGGTCATTTCTGCATTTTATTCTCAAAAATTTTTCCTTTCGTTAGGTGAATATGATCTGCAGGCCGACAGATCTCTGGAGCACTACAATACGTATGGTGCTAAAAATGCCTGGGATTTGGATATAACGTTTGGCCACAGAACAATTTCAATTAATTGTACAGATCTAGTTAAAGTGTTCTGCTCATGCTTTACTGCTGTGGTTTAATGTTAAAATACCTCTCTCAATACACGTTTGCGTTGATGGGAATCCAACTTCCCAGAAGTTTTCTGGAGTACAAGGAGGGATGTAAAGAAAACGATGCCTCGAGCATGCCGACAACTTCTTCTGCTTTTCCCCCTCTGGTAGATGAGCGTAATACTGGAGGGAAAAAACACTTTACTTTAAACAGGTCAACATTAAAATATCAGTTTTATTTAGCTATAGTCAGAGTACTTACCACTTCACATTCCTTGCAGGTAGTGCCCTTCAGTTTTCTTCTCTCATCTTTCTTGCGAACGACAGCCATGTGTGCAAATGTTGGGTGTCTGATCCAGACAGAGAACAGTCTGAGTCTGGACTCTAAAAACTGAACTGGCTCTTTTTCCCTCCCTTCCAATGTAACCAAAGCATAAAATATCCCAAAACCTCACCGTGTTTTACTTGGACCTGGAGAGTCTTCAGCAGGACCTCCTTGTGTGGGAAACAAACACATGCTGAGGTCAACAGCTGATAACAAAAAAAAAAAAAAAAAAACACTGTTTCTGATGGTCTGAAACCCTACCTCTGTCTTTTTCTTCTTCCTCCTCTTCCTCAACATCATCATCATCATCATCACAGGGCTGGCTCTGGCCCAAGTGTGAGCTGTTGTAAGATTTGTACTCCCCATAAGCTGTGGTGTCAAACATCATGTCCAAACTGTCATTGGCCTTCTCACCAAGTCCTTGAACCAAGACACATGAAACTGAAAGTTTTAATCACAGCACCTTCACCGTAGTTTATAAAAAAAACATTTCACTTTCAGCCTGTGTCATTCTAAAGGCTGTGGTTCATATTTACCAGATCCATTGTCCCTCCTGTCCTGGCCTTGAAGTAAGCTGTGACTCACCCAGGTGCAGTCAGTATCTGCCAGGTCTCCATCGTTCTGTTCCTCTTTTGGCTAAAATACAGACCAAACCAGGTCAGACTCCACGAGTCAGTGACGGGACAACGCTAAAGTCTAAAGAGTAATGACGTCACATCACAGGAACAGCAGTCACATTAACAAGATATTACAGTACAACAGACTGCAACCCATCTATGATGATATATTATGAAGGGCTCATCCCCCCAATTCAGGATGATGAATCTTATGTGCTTAAAAAAAAAAAAAAAAAAAAGCAGCAGGTCATGTGTCTGTACCTGGTCTCCTCTCCACTCACTGTCATACATGGACAGGGCGAGTGCAGGGTCAATGCTCCACATGGGCTCCACTTGATGCTTCCTCTCAGCTGGGAAAGCACAATCAGCACTGTCACATCAAACGCAGCTGGAAATGATCAAGATATAACTAAAAATGCTACAGTCAGAACACTCACATTCTCCTGCTTTATGTTGGTCATGCGAAGTGCTCAGATCTTGCAGGGGGTTTCTTTTCTTCACACCCTCCCCCTCCTCTTTCACCTTCCCGTTTGGCTTCTTGAAAGCAGGACCTGCACAGGAAACCTTCAGCCTTTGGCTGGAAGTCCCATTTTGTGCTGACTGAACCTGGGAAATGTTAAAGAAATATTAAAAATCACATTGAAGGATTATTCTGTTCCTTTACACGTCAGAGGAGTCACCTGAACCTGCTGAAAACTTATTTTGAAAGGATGGATTAAAGTTTGGTTTCAATGGAAATAGTTCAATGGAACTAGTGCTGCGGTTCATCTGACATCTTCATGTGAGCCTTGAGGATATGTCTCTCACCTTGCTGTTCAGTGGCTGCTTCATGAAGCTGGTCTTATTGGCCACATGTTTGTTTTCCTCCTGTGCGTGCTCCTCCTCCTCCATCTCTTGACTATTGTCACTTTCCTCCTTTTTCCTTTTTCCTTTGTTAATGCCATCTTCAGAAAACCTCTTGACTCGGGGCAGAAGAGACGGGGATTTTTCTGAGGTCGAGTCTGGACTGTGGATTAACGTGGATGAAGGGGAGGAGGGGTAAGGCCTAAACCAGGAAAAAAAGAAGGTTGTGTCAGTGTTTTTTCTAAGGTCTACATTTTTCATATTGTGTACATAGTGGCTGTACATTTTTAATTGTTGTCATACTTACTTTAAACGAACGTTGCTCTTCCATGGAGGGTTTGAGCTGCTTTGCTGCTCTGCAGTCACTTCAGTTTTCTGAGCAGAGAGAAATTTGTTTCAAAATTAAAAAAGATGCGACATGTATTATATTAGTGATTACACTGAACCCATATGGATCCCACCTACCATGTGAGGCTTGTCAAAAAGAAGTTCAAGGCCACATGTTTCTGCTATCACCTCATCCAGATCATCAGACACATCTGAAAAGAGACAGAGATGTTTGACCAACAGTCACAGCAGCACAGTGCTGACAGTCTGTCCGTCAACCCATGGTGCTTCACATGAAATGACAGCAGAGACACTAAATGCAAACACCCTGGATCATGCTTTCAGAGGCAGTTTAAATTTCTCTTCCCTGTACAGTGTGAATCGAGCTGATATGATGGCTGTGTTTGTATAGATAAATGTTGCATTGGGAGCTGTCAGAAATGTGCACACAAGATAGAGGACAAACCCACTAATAGCACATTAGTGTGTCACAACACTCAAGATAGGAAAAATCAAGTCACAGTTTCCAGTTTCTGTTCTCTTAGAAACTGTGAGTACACTCCTTCCTCCTTTACATTTTTAACAGGTCTACAGTGCATGATGTCATACCTGAGATTTGGGATGTGTCCAGTTCACATGTGTTGGGTACAAGCACTACTGCTCTCCCAGGAGTCTTTGAGGCATCAATAGGCTTCTCACTCAGTTCTAAACCAGCGACAGCAACAACAAGTTAAAGCTTTGGCACCTTCAGGAAGAGGTTTAGAAAACAGGCTGCGGGTCCTTCACAGCAGACTGACCTTTGAAGAGTGCGGTGTTGCACTGTGGTAAAGGCAGTTCTGCATAATGAACTTGCTTGCGTTTGTCCACATTTTTGCGTTTCTTCAGCCTGTTCACCACGGGCAGCGAGCTCGGCAGCACCGGTGAGTCTGGGATGATGCCTTCCTCCTGCTCTGGAGTGGAGGCTTGTTGGAGCTCTGAGCTGATAAAACAACATATACAAAGCAACATCTAAAGTGAGAACCGAAAATCACAGATTAAAAAGCATGAACCTGTCCTATAGAAATGAATGAAGCAGAAGTGAAAACAGCTGCAGGGTACATAACTGTGTGAAGTAGGTTCTACAGAACAGTAACGTGACAGATAACTTTTAATTATTTTGAACCTTTTTGAACAAGATGTTGACAGATAGAGGAGCTTACAGAGCCTTGGTTAGTTTCTGCACTTCAGCGTGTAGTTTTCTGTTTTCATCCTCTAGGCACTTTTTTTCAGTCTCTGTGGAACATATGACAAACAACAGAGTTTCAGCACAATTAACATATAATGCCCTTCAACATACCAGCTTTATCTTGTGGCTCATTGTATGGTCAATATAAACCCATGATACCATGAGACATGTCATGAGGTTTGACTATATTTAGACAAGACTTTTCAGCCATGTTTGTCTCTGAACCCCAAAATGTTCAACATTAACAGACGTCTTCAGGACATGGATGACAACTGTCCTGGTCCTGGTACCAAGACTCTCCTGAACCACACACAATGGAGAAGAGTCTGACCGGGGCTAAATTTTATCAGGTCCAAAGTCAACCAGGAGATTTTAGAGACTTCATGCTTCATCTGCTGACAAGCTTTATGGAGTCACCTATTTCCTTTTCCAGCAGGACTTAGCACCTCCCCACAGAGACACTAGACAACTAACTAACTGGTTTGACAATGATGTTACTGGTCTTGATTGTCCAGACAACTGGTCTGACCTCAAGTAGCAGTCAAGAAGAAGATGAGAGACAGCCAACACAACAATCCAGATGAGCTGAAGGCTTCAATAAGGCCTCAGGTCGATCTCCTCCACACCACGACACATTGATGCTATCATTCCTGCTAAAGGAGCCTTGGCCAAGTATTGAGTGATAAATGAACACTGGAACATTTCTGTATTGTAAGTCCTTTTCTGATTGATCTTAGGAAATATTTTATTCTTGATTTTCATGAGCTGTATTGAAATTAAAACAAAAATGGCTTGAAATATTTTACACTACATGACATGAATCTAGAAAGTTTCACTTTTTGGAATTCTGGAAAAAAATTGATACATGATATTCTAATATTTTGAGATGCACCTGTATATTATGATTTGGTACCATACAAATAAAACTTAATTGAACTGAACTGAAAACTATGACCTGCTGGGGATGCTGTGGAAAAGCTGACTAAAGTCAGTCTGGACTAAAATGAATGATCAAAAGACAGAGCTGATAAGAGAGGCCTTTGACTTAAAAATATGTCACACTAAACTACACACTGCTGTCCTGAAGATTAATGTCACTGCAAAAAGAAAATATTTTTCATATCCTCTTTTATAAGAGGTTCGCCTGTTATTCTAAAAATACTTTGAGCATCTGGTCTAAGTGTGTAAGCAGAACATAAACCTGTTCTTTATGTGTCACAGCAGTCAGTCGCTGCTCTATATGACAGTAGAAGGAACTCACTCAGCTTGGCGATGAGGCACAGATTCTGATCCTGGTCATTTCTCAGGTTCTGCTCTAAGACGGCACACCGATCACACTCTCCTGCTCGGATCCTGGAAACAATGAACACAGCTCGTCTCTGTGTTTCACATTGGTTTCAACTCAACCTGTCCAGTAGGGATTTACCTTTCCTCCAAGAGACTGATGGTGTCCTTTAACGTTTTGTTTTGGTCCTTCAGCTGCTGGTTGCGAGTGTAAAACACCTCAAGCGTCTGAGCATCTCTGCAGAAAACAAACACAATGACAGTTTTAGAGCTGCAACAACAGAAACCATTTCTATCACTGATTTATCCTTTTATTTTTTAAGCCAAAATTAGCAAATTGTTGTTCTTGGCTTATCGGATTTGATTATTGGTCAGACAAAACACTCAAAAATATGGGTTAAAATGCCCCTGTTACTGTCATCATCATTATTATTTTTAAAAGCAGAGTGACACAGTTGACTCACAAACAGCGTGATGTTTTCAACTTGCTCACTTTTGCCTCCAACTCTGAAAAAAGCAACAGATGCACACAATCCCAGATTTTAGTGATATGAAAATTCACTTGATGTAATGGTACAGTACATCAGGGTGTCAGGTACCTTGAAGTGCGGCCTGGTGGCACTGTCCAAGCTGTCTCCATAACTCTTCAAAGAGTTCAGCTGATTTGTTTGTCCCACTGCTTGGTCCTGGGCTGCTCATCCTCCAGTCACTGCTAAAACACAGCCAGCCCTCAAAATACCTGCCAGCACAAAAAGACATGCGTTTGTTACATTTCTATTCATATATGAGTCAATGCACGTTTTTTGGTCTGTGGTCTATTACTTCTTCATTGCACTAAAGCCTTACAGGCTGTCAACTGTAAGACTCAGTACGGTTACACTTGACTGCTGTGACATCCTGTTCATCCACCAGCCCCAGTTTGAGACTCACTCCGTCTCAGAGGTGACCATCAGGTCCCCTGACAGATAATCGACCAACGATCACTGGAAAAGCTACACTGAGGTTCACCAACTGGACAATGTGGACAACTGCCCAGGTTTACTCTACATCATTTCTCTCTGCGATGTTTCATTAACTCGATTTGTCAGAGATTTGCACCACTTGCAGTCAAATATCAATGATAGCAGGTCCTCCATGGTTTACCCCTGGGACCTGAACCAGACCTGCGGAGGACAGGATATGTCTTGTCTATACAGTTAGAAGAGTCTCTGGGGTCCGCGCCGTTTTACCTGTACATCCTTATGTTGATGCCTGACAGACACACCAAGACAAATGTTTCTCAGTTAGTAAACGTTAATGGCGCCTGTGCTCGTCTACATGCACATTTAACCCAATGACTTTATGTGCGCGAGTCTTTGTTTCCCTGTGTGCGACTGTAAACTCTGTAAATACAACGACGTTACAGAGACAAACGTTGACGTGAGCTCACGGCGACAGTTAAAACGTTAAAGTTACACTTACACTGGCGAGTTTAATCAGACCGGAGACTGTCGGACTGGTGGGTTAGCGTGAACTCAGGGCTGAGTCTGGGCTGAGTCAGGGCTCAGTCTGACCTCAGGTCTCCCGGGTCGGTGAAGTACACAACAGACTTAAAACTAGCGCGGTCCGCAGCTGCTCTCTTCTTCTTCTCCTCCTTTCCGGCAGACTGGGCAGGGTCCACTGCGCTGTCGCCTTCCACCGGTGAAGCAACGTCATTACTACTTGTAGTTTTCAGAAAGTATACGCTCGCGCTGCATGCTGGGAAGCAATACATCTATGGTGTAGCCATGACTGTAGCCAGAATATGAATATGTTATGGTTTAGTGCCTTACTGTTGCATTACTGCCATCTTCTGGTCACAGCCAATCCCCCAGTTCACTCCACATCACGTGGGTCCAGAGGATTTGACCAATCACTAATCTTCCTGACTGACGAGCAGTCTGAGCTACTGTCTTAAGGACCACCTTAGTCTGTAAAGCCTGGAATTATCCCACTGCAACCAGCTATGAACAACTGGATGTATCATTCACCTTGTCTAACAAGTTTTTTGTGTGTGCCATAATCACTTTGTATTTATTATTATTGTTGTTACTACATAGAAATTATCTAGATGTTTTCCCTGAACTAAACCACTTGTTTTGCATCTCCCATAAAACAGATAGCAACTTAAAATGACATCAAAAGGACAAATGATGTTTTTTCATGATGTGGGGTGGGGAAAGGGGATGATGGGATTGTTTTTTGTGTGCAAGTTTTTTATGATTTGTTTCTTGGTGTTCTTATTACTATTATTATTTAGCACTTAGTTTTATGCTGTTGTCATTTGTTGCTTGCTTGTGGATGGGGCAGGGAGGACTCCCAATGTATTAGCATACTTATACTAAACAGAAGTATAGAAATATGAGGAAAATATGCAAAAAAAAAGTGATTGAAGGTTGTGTGATTGATACCAGCACATCCCATTGTTTTTACTTTTCCTGTGCAGGTTCTGAACACTTCACTGTCTGATCCTGTTTGGGGCCAAAATATCCTGACATCCACAGTATTATTCTGATATTTGTATTTATTTTTGGTCTTTCTTTAGAATACAAAACAAGAACCAAAATCACAAAAATAACATTTACAAAACAGATTATTATTTAACAGAGGTGACTGAGGCAACATAGAAGAGCACGTCTGAAACAGTGATACTGGTGGATCAGCCTGGAACCTCGAGGTAAAACAGCGAGCAAGCAATGTCAAAAGGTCAGATATCTTCACAAGCTGTTTAGTGCCTTTACTCTGCAACACTTTTCACAAATGAGTTTAACCACATCATCTTTTCCTAACATGTCCACAGTTAGCAGTGATTTCATGATGTAGTGTTTCACACCTATAGACAAACTGATTATTGTGACATGTAGCTCAAAAACTCAAAGCATGTCACTCTGTATGGCACCATTTTAATGGTTTATTCCTCTTTCATGCAAAGACAGACAAACACACACACACACGCACGTGCACACACACACGCACACACAGATGGTGCAAATGATTTCAAACATTGTCTGCTTGCTCCCAGTAAGAATACTTGTGGCTAAAATAAGTGAATAAAACACTGAAATCAATCAAATATGATTTAAGCAGGAAACAAAAGCTGGTTCAGACATTTTTTCTGCAGGGCAGGAAAAGTAAAACACCTATAGTGATGAAGTGTTGGAATGGCCATCAGTCAGAGGCACAAACTCAAAGTCCCATCTTTCTCCTAGAATACAAAAAAATGGTAAGACATAATTCATACACTGCATCACTTAAGAGAAATAAAAACCTAGCATCAAAACACAAAGCATTGAAAATAGTACAGTTTAGTCTGCACTGGATTGTGCAGGTATGTTTTTGCATGAACAAACGTTTGTCTTTTCTTTCACATATAAGACATGGTCACTGTTGATTCAGCATTGCAGATTATTACTTTTTTTTAAGTTCCTTTGGATGTGTGCCTTTTGTTGATTTTGCATCTGTCGCAGCAGGTAGATTGAGCTAGCATTACTTCATATATCTATGTATACACATGCATTCAACATCATATGTGTCTCCGAAATTAAAAAAGAAAATGAAACAGAAAAACAATTTCAAACTCCCTTTTCACCACTTAAGAGTTTAAGCTATAAAAACCTGCATGACAGTCCACAAAAAGGTTGCATGGAGGCTTTGCTGTTTGATGTGAGATATGCGGCAGGTTGTGGAGGTGCTGGCGCTAGGGTGTGGCGTGGGATGCAGTCTTATTCCGTTAAGAGGATGTCATGGGGGCAGGCCTATTCTTCACCTCCTCCCTGTCTGAATGGGCCTCTTTCTATGTAGTTGTGTCTTAGATTCACATTATGCTGGAAGAAGAGTAACTGGTTGGAGACACTGGCAGAACAGGTCTTCACCAAGAGCAAAAAACACTGGAGTAGAGTGTGAATGCATCTTCTGACCTACAGGGAGAACATGGAAGCACAAAGTTTAAAACTGCATGGATTGTTAGCAAATTGTTTAAGATCCACACATCATACTCACGCTTCTCTCTCTTCACCACTGTGGGGGCACGTAGCTGTAGCTGGGTGTGCCAGGGGGCCGATATGTGGGCATCGTGACTGGGTGGGGGGCAACAGGCGCTGGTGATGGAGTTGTCAACAAAGTCCCTGAGAAGCAGAGTGACACCTGGTTTAGCTACAGATCAAATCTTTCTATTCAATATGTTAAGGAGTGATGATTTAGTTTTATTTACGCATCTAACATCACAACACATTGACATTATTGTACTTCTATCTCAGTGGCATAATGCATTCCTTAGACCCCTATTCTAACCTTAACCATCACAGCTAAATGTCTAACTGTGTTATAAAGTGCAGACCAGCCAAAATGTCCTTGATGTGTTGGGACAATACTTGTTTTTGGTTGTCACCACACACAAGCACAAACCTCTATCTTCAGTTCTAATCACATCAAGTCTGGAACATGAACTTCTTTAAACAATACCTATCATAAATAGTGACAAATGTGAAAACAGAGAATTGATTTCAACATGGGCAGTGGCACAATGGTTAGAGCAGCATCAAGGTTCTAGGTTCGAACCCTGGGCCTTGCACACAGCAAGTTGCATGTTCTCCCTGTGCCTGCGTCGGTTCCCTCCAGGTTCCTCTCCCAGTCCAAAGACATGCGCATTAGGTTAAGTGGTGACTAAATTGCCCATACGCGTGAGTGTGAGTGTGAATGGTTGTTTGTCTCTACATGTCAGCCCTGCAATAGACTGCTGACCTGTCCAGAGTGGACCCTGCCACAATGTCAGGTAGGCTTGGCTCTGGGCCCCGCTACACTGACGGATAAGTGTCTAGATAATGGATGGATGGATGGATGGATGGTTTCAACATTCAGACTCATCTTCACCCAGATCTGACCTTTGCACAGAGTGATCTCTTTCTCTTTACACTCAACATATTCACATTTACAGCCTGTCTTAAACAAACAGTAAGATCACAGTTTTGGCCTTTGCTCATGTCTATTTGTATTTGAACTCCTCCATCTCTATGTTTCATTATTGGACATCAATTTCCTCAAATCCACAGTAATGTAATAAACTGAACGTTTCAGATGTCCATGCATCTGTCACAGAAAAATCCTGATAAAATATTTCACAAGGAGGTGGTTAGCATGGCGACTAACAGTGAATAAAAGCCTGTTTAAACATTAGCTTTATGTTGTTTACCAGCAGACATAGCCATGGTGGTGCCAGCTACCATCCCCATGGTAACACCGTTGGGGCGGGGAGGAGGGATGGGTGGAGCATACATGGCTGCAGGCATCCCGTTGGGCTGGACCACCGTTGTGTGATGAATAACATGAGGCGGCGCAGCGTACAGCGGCTGTGTGTAGTAAGCGCCTTGTTGTTGTGAGGGTATTAATGCCTGGATCACAGAGGAACACAATCAAAACAGGTGACCTTTTACTCACAAAAAAAATGAAATGGCAACATCAAGAACATCAAAGATTAGAAAGTGTATCTCAAGCTCTAGCCACCTTTGACAGCATAAACATACTGACCTGTGCATATGGGTTCTGTTGGGGGTAGGAGCTCCTGACAGGGTAAACAGCAGCAGGGTAGGGGTTGGGTGAGGAGGAGTATGGTGGGACGGTCCCCGTGTTGGGAGAGCAGGACATTTTGAAAGGAGTGCCCGGAGCATACCCTGGAGTGGGAGGAAGACAACTCATATTAGTGCTGCCAGGTCTCTAATCTAGTGTCTCTTCCACTAACTACAATGATGTAAGAGTATGCGCGATGTATGAATCTCCAAATCTCTATACTATAATAACAGAATGGTCTTCTTACCACTGGGGAAGGCTGGGTTTGCTCCTGCGTAGACATTGGGAGTATATGCTGGAGCAGCTGCTGCGTAGCCAACAGGAAATCCAGCTGCCACGCCCAGAGAAAACAAAAAGTCAGTACTGTTCATTTCATTTCCTTACTTTGGATATTTGTTGAAAGCATTACACATCAACACATTAAATTACCTGGGTAGCCTAAACCCTTAGTATTGGTGAAGGGGACCCCTGTTGGCGCAGGGCTGTACACTGGATTCATTATGGTCACGTACTCACAGATACTGCAGTGAAAGAAGCACATACCATCGAATAGGTTCAGAGGATGTTACATTTAATGCAAAGCAGAGTCGGGCAGGTGAGTGTGAAGCTCTAATGCTCATGTCTCTCCTCATGACAGTGTTTAAGCTATAACCAGCTGAAGAAAATCATTTGACTGAAAACATCTGAAGTTTCACAGCTGAATTCTCCGGTCACATCACACTGAAACTAACATGATGAGATGTTACACAAACAGCACAGTTACACTGAGCCTAACCTACACCACCAAGGTACATTCATATACAGTATCAACAGGAATATTCTATATACAGGCTTTTTGCACATATGCTGCACAGTCACATCTAAGTTTAATACAGAACAACTGAACTTAAATTACTGACATGAGACTAAAACTGTGACAATCAGCTGTGGAGCTTCAAGCCTAGTCTTCAAAAGCTGCAGTCCAGATGTTGCTGAACTTGTTCTTAAGCCCCGAAGCTATGAATGAAGTTATGAATGTTTTTCAGGAACAAACAGAAAGGAAGCTTCATCAGGCCTCATCTGACTGTCGTCAACTGGGTAAATCAGCCACAGATCCCTGAGCAGAAAGGTAACAAAACACTTACAACACACTTCACTGGCATGAGAAGACAAAGACTAGGCCCCAGGCTCCATAGCTACAACTACATTAACTAACAAGCACAGTCAGCTTGTGTCCCATTTAACCAATCAGAGGACAGACCAGACTGCAGTCTTTATTGATCCTAATTAAACCTCCAGCAGTTCATCTGTAGAGCCGCTCAGCCTCAGCTAATCAAATACAGAGGAAGAGAAATTATTTACAATTTCCTGTCTATTGTAGAAAAGTCTCCAACAGTGACCAATCAGATCACAATGAAGTGCTGATGCTCCCCTGACGCTGCTGGTGGTCTGTCTGGCTTCCACGCATTAAGATGCAGCCATCGTTAGTGTAGCTCTCTCTAGTGGACAGGGCAGAGTACATCGTCATGACAACCACTGAATCTATATGGGCTACAGCATGTTAGCCCCGAGACAGATAGGTCTTTACATTTCAGGGATCAGAATGGTGAAGAGCATTAAAGGTGCAGTGAAGACATTACATCATTATATGTGGACAGTGGACTACCAGCAGCTTATATGGGATGACCTTGCCAGGTCACAGTCACAACAGATATTCACTTCTGTTCCTTTATCTCATGTTCTGCCCACACATATTCATGACTGTAGTCCAAACATTGTATGGTCTCATGTTTTAATTTAAGTCAGTGCAGAAACACAGCATGACTCTACAAAGCTGTCAGTACACAGCTCGGGTTATGTTTAAGGTCTGAGCACTTTCATCCCATTATAATATAGAGGGTGTATGGAAAAGCTGAGGTCAACATCTGAAGACTCACATGGGTATTTAAACCATTCCTTTAACAGTTTAATACATGTATTCATCCACTCATTTCATTTCAGTCAAGTTGTGTTACACAACTCCACATGATGCTCATTAGTTGAAAAATACTTGGGTAGAGTTTTGTCTCTGTTCTGTCCTCCAGCAGTGCCAAACACCATCACATCACTTTACGAGGAATATTTCAACAGTGAATAAAATGCTCCACTGAAAGAGACGGTCCACTGAGCAGAATATTAGTACCTTATGCAGTTATAGTGAAAGTGCAAACTCAAGTCCACATGATGGTCTTTAAATGGACAACAGGGCCGAATCTGACCCGATTCTTTTCATTATGGATTTTCTCCACAAATCAATGATTAATTTATCTATAAAAAAACAAGTCAATTTTTATTTGTATAGTGCCAATTCACAATTCAAGGCACTTTCAAAATAGAGCAGGTCTAGACCTTCTCCTTTTAATATTATTGACAAAGACTCAACAACTGCCATCAAGAACAAGTGATGGCTGATGTACAGTTTCAACAGGAGTCCTGTTTGTCCAGCAAGACATTCACTTTTTTATCAAGTACGACACAAAAAAGCAGCAAACCAACACATCAATAAAGATTTTACTTCGGAAAATGACTTACACGATTATCCAGGCCTCTTAATAGTTATTGATTCATTTTCTGTTGATCAACCATTCAACTAATCGACTAATCGTTGCAGCTCTATTTGACAGCTTTTCATCCTGAACAGAGAACAACAGAAACTCGGTGTTGTCCACAAGGTGTTCAAATCTCCACTGTTTCGTTTCAGGACAAACGACATGAGCTGTGTCGAGATGACACAACACAACGACACAACGACGTACAAGCAGCAATGGGGCAGAGCGCGGAGCTCCAGCCCCAGGATCAGGATCAGGATCAGGATCAGGATCAGGAACAAGATCAGGATCAGGATCAGGACACACGCGAGCACACACCGCGTTTTATTTACAGGTGACGTTATGTTCCTGGAGAAAGAAAGATGGCAACCTGTCAGCGGAGGAGCTGGAGAGGTACGACCGGCGCTTTGTTGTCATGGTGTGGCTCAGCTCTCAGCCTGCGGTCCCCTGAGCGCGTCAGCTGCTGCAGGTTCGTCCCCGCGACCACGATGACCTGCTGCTCACCTGTCTGACCGCGGACAAGCGCCGCGCCGCGCCGCGCCGCGCCGCGCTGCGCCGGCCCCGGACAGCGGATAGACGGGGGCTTGTCCACAGGCCGCAGCGCACAGAGGCCGCTGTGTCCCGCGGCCCCGCCGGTCCCGGCCGCGCAGGTGACACACACACACCCTCTCCTGTGGAAAATAAGCGACAGCGAGCTCGTGTACCTGTCCCGGGCGGCCTTCTGTCCCCCCTCTGGTCCTCTGCCGTCAGATGAGACGTAGCTGCTGCTGGTTTGATCCCAGATGCTTTGCTGAACTCTTTTGAGCACCCCGCGTCACTTCCGAGTGGTGTCACGTGGTCTGCTAATATTTTGGTAATTTTACTCTTTGCTTTTCCTGGTGATCAGGTGACCTGTTTTCTTCTTCTAGTATGTTGTTTGTTTGTTTTTTTCTGAATGCAACATTTTGTTAAATTTCTAAATACAAACACAGTCAGTAAAATGACGATGATACCATCAGGGGAACGTATCGGGGCAGAAAACATGATGTATTAAAGCCTGGTGTGTGTGCTGGGTCCAGTTGCTCTGTGCTGTTAGTGTCTAAGGGTTGATGCCACGGTCGGTACACTGTCACACTGTTCCACTGTACCGTCCGGGACCCTGTCACTGCAACACGGAGGCAGCTCTTGAGCAGCGCGGCCCTGTGGTCCTTACAGGAAATTAAAAAAAATTGACTCGAGCGGGAGCTTTTATTTATCTGACAACCCTTCCCTGCTGGTTTCGAGCCGCTGTGGTCAGTGTTGACTGAAGTCACCTCTCACATTAATTACTCGTCATCTTTCTTTTCTAGCGCGACATTGATGTGTGTTTGTTCTTCCAGGACCTTGACGCATCGTCTCCATTCAGCCATTGAAGTGGGGGGAGCAGGCTCCTTACTGTTGTGGTTTCAGTGCGACCTGTGTGTTATTTCAGGGAAATGTGGCTATGTAACTCATCTTAGGAACCATTCTTCGGTGTAAGCTCAAACTGTTGTGCCGGCTGGTGTCGTCGCTGAGGAGCAGGACTACAATGTCTGGGGCCGTCGGTGGAGGAGGAGGCTCCTCCTGTCTGGGCGCAGCAGCGGCAGCTAGCTGCAGCTCCACTGGCGCTCCCTACACTGCTGCAGCCGGAGGAGGCGCGGGGGTCGCCGGGAGGCTGCCCGCCCGGGTCCTGGAGCATGTTTTCTCCTATCTGGAGCTGTCTGACCTGATGCGGTGTGCGCTGGTCTGCTGGCACTGGAATAATATCCTCGCGGATGAAAACAGCGAGGTGTGGCGCAGCCTCTGCACCCGGACTCTGACCGATGAAGCTCTGCGGTCTGACATCCTGTGCAACCTGCCCACCTACAGAGGGAAGGTATGTTCACCACTATACCCGCGTTATGACTATTTGGAAAAACATTTACTAAGCTGCCACTTAAGTGGCACCAGTGGCTCGCGAACATCTTCAGTGAAGGTGGATTCACAGTAACTGCACACTGTCTGCAGGTGAATGTCAGAAGACCCCATAGATTCATACCCAGGCTAATGTAAACAAACACAAGGTAACGCTCAAAATGTATTTGTATGTTTGCTGAGAATCCGAATTAATTTGACAGATTCTTAAACGGGGTTTGGTGCAAGCTTGTTTTGATCATAAAAGTGCTGGGGCTAAGCCTGAGCAGGGAAGATCAGGTGCTGTCAGGAGCACACATTAGACCATGGAACCACATTTTATCAGGGTCACAGCGTTTGGATCATATGCAGGTAAATGAAAGGAAAGGAACCCTATTTTTAGAGCTGTTTCTTTTATTGTCACTGGGACTGTGGGGAACTGCCTCTAGCAACCTTGGAAGTCCTCTGACCTCACGTTGAGACCCACTGACCCGGTTACAGATCAAACACACTTTCAAATGCAAAATTCAGTTTTAAATTGAAACCTTGCTCCATGTCTATTTTATATAAACAGTGAGTCATGTGTTGATATTGAGTTTCCTAAACTGTAATTAACAATCAATCATCAACTTATAAAAGTAATTGTGAAACAGCTGACAGAGACTTTGAGTTCCTGAACCCTGAGTGGTTTAGCACATTGCGTCCTCCATGTTGTAAATGCTGCTAACATTTTGTTGATGCAAAGATTTTGTATGTCATGTATGTCTTTTACTTTCCTGCTATCTATCTATCTATCTATCTATCTATCTATCTATCTATCTATCTATCTATATCTGTCTGTCTGTCTGTCTGTCTGTCTTTCTTTCAAGCTTTTAATCATCTATCTATTTAAATGTCCATGACCATGTCTCATCTTGTTTATAGAGGAATTCATATCTAATAGCAGCTGTTTTCTAAACCTCTAGGATTCTCCAGTAAACACAATGACTGTAGTGACTGTAAATTATAACAGCAAACTAACTCAACCATTTCCTGTCCTCTGCAGCTCAAGGCCTTTCAACACGCTCTGAGCTCCCATGACTGCTCCCGCAATGTTTACGTGAAGAAGAACGGCTTCACCTTGCACCGCAACCCTATTGCCCAGAGCACAGATGGTGCACGTGGCAAAATTGGCTTTTCAGAAGGGCGGCACGCCTGGGAGATCTGGTGGGAAGGCCCCCTTGGCACCGTGGCGGTGATAGGCATCGCCACAAAGCGGGCGGCGATGCAGTGCCAGGGCTATGTGGCCCTGCTGGGCAGTGATGACCAGAGCTGGGGCTGGAACTTGGTCGATAACAACCTGCTTCATAATGGGGAGGTTAATGGAAATTTCCCACAGTGTAACAACGCGCCCAAATATCAGGTGGGAGCTGCAGCTGTGTCTGCATGTTATTTGTATCCTCATCTGATTATAAATTATTTTACAATGATGTTGAAACTGCTCTGATTGATCCAAATAGTGAAAGATGTTACCTGTGGTTTAATCCAACACGAACATGTTATCTTGTGTGTCCACAGATTGGGGAAAGGATCCGGGTGATTCTAGATATGGATGACAAGACGTTAGCCTTCGAGAGAGGGTTTGAGTTTCTTGGAGTAGCTTTTCGTGGACTGCCCAAAGCCTGCCTATTTCCTGCTGTCTCTGCAGTATATGGAAACACTGAAGTCACCATGGTCTATCTGGGAAAACCTCTGGATGGCTAGAAGCAGAATGACATGTGCCACCATTCAAATTAACAGGCATCCCGAGAGTGCAGGACTTTGTCTTTCAACACAGTGCCAACCATGTGTGTTGCACCATGTGAAAAGTGGTCATGTTTCTTCCAAGCAAAATAACTCACATACACAGAGAGAACTGTTGGCTTTTTTACTACAGCTGGACATGAACCCAGAGTCAGTTTTTGGACAAGTCAGAGTGCAGGGAAAAGGGTGTGAGGAAGTGTCCACTTTTACTGTTTAGCTGCTGGACTTTTTTATTTACAGGACACAGGAACATCATTTAATTTCATGTGATTCAGTGCTGAACATTTACTTGAGGCTTTATGTCTGCTTGAATAAGGCCAAAACTCATCTAAACAGTGGCAAATACTTAAAGAGATAATTTTAATAAGTGACACAGTAGTTGTTATGAATATCTTTTTGTTGTATGAGTTAACACAGGTGAACTATAATCACTGACTGGATTACAATGGTTTAATGCCAAATCAATGTGATGTCGTAATGTTATATTTTGATAAAGGCAGACACAAGATGTGAGGACCAACTTTCACACGTGCATGCACACTGGTGTATGGACAGGAATATCTGCCCTTTAAAATGCTCATCCAGTAATAGTGGAAACTATACCTGTATCATGTTAACGTGTGTCCTTTTTAATGTGCTACTGTAGTATTACACTATTTATTGGTTTTATCAATAGTACTATAGATACTGTATGATTATATGGCCTGAAAATAAAGTCTACATGGTGCCACTCTTAGAAAAAAGATGGTTTGAAGCTTGTTTGTGTGTACCACACAGATGGTTGTTTACCACAGCCTGTCAGTTTGTCTTCATATTCAGAGCTGTCCTCTTACATTTTTCCAGCCCACGTTACATAATTCTGTCCTGTTCTTTTCTTATATATGTTGATAAATTCTCCTAAATCCTAAACTAATCAAATCATTGGATTATGTGCAAAATACATTGTCAGAAAACTAAAAACAAAACAGATATTCTCAGTGCATGAAATGTTTTGGAGATGCGTGGTTTTTATAGGACAGCAATGACATGCACATACAGTACCTGCAGTAGCTACTGTAGGATATTGATCTGTGTGTGAGGCGAAGACTGCAGAGACATTATGAGATGGACCATTTCAGACACATGAGCTCCTGCACGAGAACAAACTGATCACATCACTCATCAGCCTAAGAGAGTCTGCATGAAAGGTATATCAGGCCAACGTATTACTACTCTATAGGTAGAGTCCTTTTTAATGTAGTATATATGTATACATAGTACTATATATACTATACTGCTACTATAGTACTATATATGCTATACACTACACACGCCATACATATAATGTAGACTATATACTACATACCATATAATATATACATGGATCAGCCATAAAATAATGACCATCTGTCTAATATTGTATAGGTTCCACTGGTGCCACTTTGGTGCCACCAAAACAGCTCTGACCATGGAGGTCTGGACTTCTCTAGACCTCTGAAGCTGAGCTGGTATCTGGACCAAGACCTTAGCAGCAGATCCTTTAAGTCCTGAAGTTGTGAGGTGATTCGTCTAGAGCAACACCAAATTTCTTACAGCTGCCTCACAAAGACGCTGTTCTGACGGCTCAATCCACCACAGCCCTGTGTTCATGTAGAAACACAAGCCGAACCCGAGCACAACACAAACACGATTTATTAAGAGTTAGTTTATTGCTTTTTCTCTAAATAAAATGCTGTAGGAAAATATATTTTGTGTGTATTAAGGCTTTGTTAAATGGTGCCTCATCAAAAATAATGTATTTAAGTGCCTCCAAGTTTCCTTCGTCTTAAAACACAATGCGAGACCAACTAAAAGCATCCAGAAATGGTTTTGAGGGCTCTTGAAAAAGTTTGTGCATCCTGTTTCCACAAGAGGACAGTGATCACACAAAAATGTGCCTTACGAAGCAGGGTCATGTGTAGAGTCTCAAGAAGACAGAGGGTTTCCACCTTACTCTTAAAAAACAAGTAATGTGAATTTGAAAGATGAGGAGGGCGACATGAGGGGAAATAAAGAAAACTAAACCTGAGACAATGAGAACCATCTCCTCATTACCCACGCTCACGCTCACCATGGCACTTTACACCCCCACTGCCACATCACCCATCAGCTCTCAGAAACAAAATGCAAATTTTTACACTGAACCATGGGTCGATGAGGCCTCAAGTCCTGAAACACACAAAGACTAGTTCACACTACTGCACAAGTCCACAGGTGGAGGTGATTTACACAGGTACATAAACACCTGAAGCCGGTAGGCGAGGCCTCGCCTGTGTGACACGGCATATAGGGGTTTGTTGGTGTTTAACTGTGACTCAGTTTGAAACCAAAGTGAAGCTTTTTGTTGTTTCATTGAGTTTCTCATTGATGCGCTCATGATCACTTTCTCACAGTCTTCTTCTTCATGTATCATGTCGCCCACATGCATGCACATATTGTGTGTATGCACAAGAGCAAACAAACCAGGGACCCTCTCATTAAAACACTGCTCCATTGCACCACCAGTGGTCAAAGCTCCACAAGGAACCTTTAAGAAAATGTTTTGTCTTTACTTTCAGGGGTGGTTCGATGGTAACAGTAGTGATGACATGAAATAAAAGATGATCAAAGCAGCAAAGCTTATTATTGGCACTTAAACTGTAGATCCATATAAAAATCAATGTAGACTCTGGCTTTGGAAAGTGAAGTCAATGCTGAAGAGCCTTAAACCTTCATTCTCTCTAATGACCATCAGGGGGCGACTCCACTGGTTAAAAGAAGTCAGATTGTATTGAAGTCTATGTGAAAATGTCCCTACTTCTCCCTTGATTTATTAGCTCAGTAAATGTTTTCCTAATGAGTTTATGGGCTCAGTCTCTAGTTTCAAGTCTTCTTCAATAGACTCCAAATATGGCTGACAGAGAAATTACAAACTGGAGGCTTCAAGACAGCAACTTACAAACCAATGGGTGACGTCACACTGGGTTGACTTGGTATTATTGAACTTTTTTGACATGAATAAGAAAGAATAATTCCACTTACCTCAAACCTTCGGTTACCTGTGTCACAATATTGTTCT
Organism: Rachycentron canadum; assembly: GCA_038496675.1. Classification (NCBI taxonomy): domain Eukaryota; kingdom Metazoa; phylum Chordata; class Actinopteri; order Carangiformes; family Rachycentridae; genus Rachycentron; species Rachycentron canadum. Next base: position 701,887 of record CM076667.1, read on the forward strand.
TCTGTGTTGTCTTTGCCACTGTTCTGCTGTATTGCTGCTGCTCCTGGTCCCTGGATAAGCTGTAAGGTGGGAACAAAGTGCAGCCTATATATAAAATTCCAGTGGGCCCAAGGTGAACCTCATGTTTCCTGAAGTCTTTTGTTTTGTTGTACATGCATATAATGTACAAGCATGATAGTGAATAGAGTGGTTTACAACCAGATGTGCTCTCTCTCTCTTTCTCTCTCAGGTTTTACTTTAGTCCAGTAAATTTGCCTACATGGACTCTTGTTGATTATAAGATTTTGTTGCCACTCTAACTTACAATAGAGTCAGAAGTAAGAGCTGGAGATATCCAGTGTGAAAACAGGAAGGAATCAGTAACAAATCAGCTCTCCAAAGACAGGACCATCACTTCCTGTTTCCTAATTCCTTATTCTTGCATCCATGGGCAACTACTAAGTAGAAACAAGTTTATAAGTGGACTTAACCAAAAGACAATGAGACAAAGCTTGACGTGTATTCAGTGTCTGGACAACAAGCTGGAAGAGAGAGGGGAAGACACACCGTGATGACTGGAGGTACATGAAGTAGTCATGTTGAAAATAAAAGAGGACTTAATCATTTCTCACCTAGTGTATGTTGATGTGATATGATTTGTGCTGTCCATCACTCATCTTCTTGGCTGTGTTTGTTATTTGGTGCAGGAGCATTGTGACCCTGCAGCACAGTATTGTACAGACAGAGATGATTGTCTCTTTGTGCATGTGTATATTTTATGATGGCTGTTGCAGTGAGAGGCCGAAAATCATGCAGGAAGGGTGTGTGTGCTAAGCGGTTTCCTCTCTAGTTGGTTGACTGATCAGATTGAGCTAAGGGTGTGAAGGGTGTGTTCTCATTGGGTTTTTGTGGTGGCAGTTGTGCTACCAACCTTAGTTGACAGTACAACAACATTACTGTCGTGGCATTGAGAAGAAAAAAAACTGCAGTACTGGTTAAAAGCTGTTGAGCCTGCACTCGCCTTCCTGTGGCCCTGGCCTTGAGAACCTCTTTCTGATTGCAGCTTGTCCATGTGACTTGGTTTCCGTTGCCTGCCTGCTTCCGTGAATAGTAAAAAGAGGCATTAGTGCTTTAGTGAGAGCAGAGGAAGGCAGCTGTGAGAACACACTCTGCAACAGTGAGTCAACCAGCGATATGGTCAGGAGATCAACCATCAGTGGCTTGGGAAATCTACACCTAACCACCAGTGTAAGTAAATGCAGAGTGCACTTGTCTACTGCTACAGAGAGCACTGACACTGTAACTGCTTCGAGAAGCAGTGTGGGCTTTGTCTAAATTAAGAATACTAAATTTAACGTGTTTGTCTATCTGAGCATGACCTCTAACTGACCACCTGCTTTTGAACATACTGTAAAACCTGCCAGTGTCGTGTGGAACGTCAGCAAGACTCTTGTTAAAGCAAATGTCAGCATAAAAAAAAGTTTTTGCTTTTGCAGCATATTTTGGCACGATCAAGATTATCATAAATCAACATTGCGGACTATTGAAACAGAGGTGCATAATCTTTATTAATCTCATTAAATTGCTTTGTATTGTGTTTGAATAGCCTGTGTATTATGGATGTTACACTATAGAACATCTGAAGTTTAAAAAAAACCAAACAACACAATGTCATTATATTATATTATATTATAATTTTATAATAATATAATATAAGGTTTATATCACCCAGGTTTCCTTTCAAACAAGCATTAAGTCCATTAACACTCAGAAAAGAGATAGAGAAATGAATTTTCAATGTGTTACAACAGTGTTATGTTATTATCTGTGTAGTTCTTTATTGTCAGTGTTTATTAGAATAGCATTAAAACACAGCAGCGAAGTGACAAGAACACAGAGATACAATGTTATAAATGTTATTATAGAAAATAAAATAAACACAAAAGACTGGGAGGGACATATAATGTCAACAATGCAATATTGTATTGGGTCATCCACATACAGCAGAAAATAAACTTCAGACTATAGGCTGTAGACATGACAACTGTAAGGACAACGTACCTCCACCATGGGAGACATGAACTGGACGTAACATTGTCATGTTTTTCAGGTGTTGACCTTCACACTTCAGTGTTGAGCTGCTTCGTTTGATAATCCATTTATCGTGGAGAAACTGATTTCCCCAGCTTCTCATGCACAAGAGACAGATTTCAAGATGTGCTGCTCATTACATGATACCAGATATCACATGCAAATCAGCCTTACTTATCTCCTTCTGTCATTAACAGTAAAGATGATAAAATGCCGGTCCACTGGATCACTCCCATCCTGCTTTACTTGCTACCCGTGTGGATAATCCTGAAACCAGTCTCAAGTCATCCACAACGCAGCCAATGCCAGCTGGTAATATGTCTCTCTGTTACTCAGATCAGCTTGATAAAAGCTGCATGTGAAATGAACTGAGAAAGGTTTTTATGAAGGTTGTATTGTATAAACACTCAGGGTGACTAAACCTGTTCACATCAACATCCTGCAGGAAATGAAAAAATTGTGTGCGCTTTGACATTTCTCACTTTACCTCATGGTTAATTTATCAAACAATCCATCATAATTGGTATTGAACCCATCCATTAAACATGGCAGACTGTTTCAGTGTAAGCACATACGTGCGTACATAACCGTTCATAAAAAAGCTGGGAAAAAAGTGAGAAACCTCTGCTGTAGATTGTTTAAAAACCCTATTCTTCATTTTACAACCATTGAGCCAGGAAAAAAAATACGATGGTTTATTAAAATGAATTGAACTTGTTGACTTGATTTGAATATTGAATATTTGCAGCTATTTAGTTTAGTTTAGTTTTTTTGGCTCTGTGAATTAAAGAGTAATGTTAATTCAATTTCAAATGAAATTTTGTAGGCAACAGTATCACTAAATGCTTTGTGAGGGACAGTGATGCTTTCAGTCATTCAGATTTCTACCTTTAAAAGAGTTCTTAAGAAATCCAATAACACTAACACAAAAACCTAAGTTGTGTACTCTCCTTGTCTTTGCAGATACAGACAACGGCTCTCTGCAACAATGCCAAACTCTCATCTGTGCCTTCAGAACTGCCACGCAACATTGAGGAGCTTCAGCTCAACTACAATCGCATACAAACACTACAGGACGACTCTCTCTTTCATTACTCCTCATTAAACACCCTGAGCTTAGCTTGTAACAGTTTGGAGAAAATAGAATCAAACACTTTTCAAAACTCAAAATTGTTAGAAAACCTAAATTTAGCAAATAACAATCTTTGTATTGGCTTCCCAGAAACCAGCCATGCATTAAAACAGCTTCTGGGGCTTAGAGCTCTAGATCTCTCTGAGAACTACCTAGATGATGAAATGGCTGCCACTCTTCTCCAAAATCTGACGTCCTTAGAGTATCTCAATCTTTCTGGAAACCTCCTGCAGAGACTCGATGAGACCTCATTCAGGGACCTTCACCAGCTCAAAGAACTCGACCTGCAGAGGAACATCATGTTTGAGATTGATGGTGCCTTCGACAGCAATCCCAAACTCCAGCGGCTCAACTTGGCCTTCAACTACCTACCTTGCTTAGTTGACTTCCACATGACCAAGCTGGTGGTCCTAAACGCCAGCCACAACTTCATCGAGTGGTTTATCTCCAGAGACCTCAATGACACTTTCCAGTTAGAGACAGTGGATCTATCACACAACAAACTGCTCTTCTTTCCTTTCTTACCCAACCATAGTCCCTTACGGAACCTTTATTTGTCCCACAACAGCATTCGGTTCTACCAACACTTAGCAGACAACACCACGTTCCCAAACTCAACAACAACTGTTGAGTTTTATAATCTGAGGACGCACACAAACAATGTGACCGCTCAGTTGTGGGATGACAGTCTTCATGGTGACATCTCCTCTCTGGAGATTTTGGATCTAAGAGGAAACCAGGTGGAGTATTTCCCCCAAGGATTCATCCAGAAAATGCCTAAACTGTCCAGACTTCAAATGTGCACAAACTGTCTGGAAACTTTAAACCTAACTTCTGAGCAGTTCTCTGGCAGCATGTACGAGCTGGATGTCAGCAACAACAGGCTGAACCAGGTTGTAGCGGATGAAAGTACGCTGAGCATTCTTGGCAATCTAACATACTTTAACCTGAGTCTGAATAATCTTAAATGGATACCCTCAAGATTATTTTCCTCACTGCCAAGCCTCAGGTCAGTGGATCTCAGCTACAACGGCATCTATGTTTGTCTTTCTGAAGAAGATGAGATCAGAGCAGACACTATTTCAGCTTGTGTGAATTGGAAAAATGTTGTGTCCCTTGGGCAGCTTTACCTTAAAGGATGCAACCTTGAAATAATCCCATCATTTGCATTTGCAGGGTTGTCACTAACACACCTGGAGCTGTCTGATAACCCAGGACTCATTGTCCAACAATCAATACAAAGTCTCAGCAGAACTTTACAGTATTTGGGTTTAGGAAACACTCACACACAAGACTTTGACTACTCAGATTTTAAACATCTGAAGTTTTTAAACATCTCAAGAAACTCTCTTGCCCATGTTCCTCATTCACTCCTAGATCTTGACCTGAAAGTGCTCGACTTGAGGGACAACAGACTGTCCACTATCCCCTCAGGTCTGGCGAATGCATTAGCGACCAAACTTCACATTGTTTTCCTCACAGGAAATCCATTCAACTGCTGCCAAACAGAATGGTTCAGGACATTTGAAACAGCAATGACAATCAATATGGTTGGACTATCAGACCTTGAATGTGAGTATCCCGTCCAAACAACACACATATTGCAGAACTTACAGTCATCTGTGTGTTTGGAAGACAGTGGGGAATCTATATTCTGGTACATTCTGCTTTTTGTACCCATATTTCTTTCTTTTGTGAGCATTTCAATCATTGTTCTTCTCACCTTCAAGCCCAAAATGCTACAAAAATCAATTAAAAAGAGGTGTTTAAAACCTACATCGTACTGACTTTATACACCACAGACACAGCTGTATTCTGTACAGTGTATTATTGTGAAATGTACCTTTATGTATTTTGATAATAAAGTCAACTCATTGTAAAACTGTCTCCATTGATGTATGTAAAGTATGTAAACAACACGGTTTTCAGTTTGTCACATCGCTGTGTTTTGTTTATTGAAGTGTGGTTCAAAACCAGGGCCTTCTCCTGATACCCTGATGTAAAAATGTGGCTGCGTTCTTGTGGGTGTGTGTGTGTGTGAGCTTGTGTGTGGGTGTATGTGTGTGTGTCAACATATGCAGAAGTGATGTGATGAAAGCTGTTGCTATAAGCAGCAGAGGAAACATGAAATTTCCTGTTTTGCTAAGATGTGCAGCAACTGCCCAGTTCTGTATCTCGAAGAGGAGGGGTTTGAGGTTTCCTTCCCATCAGTGAGACTCAGCTACAACAGAGACCTGAAATTCCAGTGTGTCATTACCCATGAGGAGCTGGTCTGGACCGATGTATTGATACTTGCTTGTCTATTCCGCTGTGTACTTGGCAACAGTGACAGGCCGCTAAGTTTAAACAAATGAGTACAGAGACCATCATAAACATGACATGACTAACTGGGGACAACATCAGCGGTGTGTAGCACAGGGAGGAATGACAATGCACTTCTCTCCCTTTGTGTACATGCGTGTAGTTGTTCAGGAGTGAGAAGGCTGATAGATCAGTGTATAGCTATGCAGAGTGCTGGAGGCCTAACCAGAGAGTAACCAAAATACCACTGTGGTGATGCTCAGGGTCATGGTGGTTGGAACAAAAAAAAGAGAAACCGGAGCGAAATCTTGTTAAAGCCGTCAAACACCAGAATCTTTACATAGCCTTACATGTCATACATTTCCTACCACTATTAGTTATAAGTAAGTTGAGATGAACTATGTCTGCACTTCTGGACTCATGATAAATCTTGAAACCATCACTACTTGCAGACATCAGGTTTAAATCTGTAAATTGTGGTTTTCAGTGTCTGTCAGAAAATGATCAGCAGGTTATATGAAATAAAGACATGGACAAACTGGCCTGAGCAACAGCTCAAGAGTCTGATCACACTGGAATAGAATTGGGAAAGACTTGCAGTCCAGAAACCATCATTAGCGGAAGGCATTTTGCTACCAGTCACAGATTGTTGACCAAGAGGAATTTCATGTGATTACTCAGCTACATTAGGTCAGGAGTCAGAATATAAAATCGGATAGGGGGCATTTACAAAACATGGCAGCCAAACCTTCAGAACTCGACTCAATACTTCACTAACATAGTGTCTTTATGTGCAATTGCACAAGTCATATTCAGAGATGGTCAAGGACATAAGTAACCAATTTCCTACTATATATGAAGCATAGGACACAGCAAACCTGTTGAACTCAGTGATGCAGATGATTTTTTTTCAGATGTGGTTATGGGGTCCACACATGAAGTGAGTTACCAAATATACACCACATTACTTTCTACACATGGTGGGTCTAAGTGAAACGACTTTTTTTCTTTCAAGTCGTGGTCACATTTTCTCACAGATAAATGCAAATTTGAATGGAGAAGTGAAATCTGGCCTCAAGTGGTCAAACAAGATTAATTTGAGTTACATTCTGACTGCGCGTGTGTGTGTTACAATCAAATATGAGGATACATTATAGCAGTAGTGCTCAGGATCGTGTGTGCTACATGTGAAGTCAGTTTTATTTATAAAACACATCTAAAAACAACACCGGGTACTGTAGAGAATGAAATTAACAGACAACAGATAACTGTGATGTCTGAGCGTGTTTGTTGATCACTAACTGTATTTTATAATACAGTGGAACATGTTGGACATTATACAGGTGTGTGTCTGTCTAAACTCCAATCGTTTCAGTTTGGAGCCACAGCAAAAAGTCTGAATCCTTTCTGAGAGATTTTAGTATTCAAAGATTAATAAATCTGCATGGAGTCACAGTACGTTCATCATCTGGGGACCATGAACTTTCAGAATGACTGACCCAGTAGCGTGGTTGAAGACACAGCCTCTAGCAGTGAGAGCAAGCCTCTTCATCAGTGATCAGATAAGCAGCAGCCCTTGATTTCAGATTCTCACCTCATCATCATCTTGTTTTTTCCTGCTGACAGTTGATTAAACTCACATTTGTTTTTGGACTCAACAATCTCGAACAGACAGGTCACTTTTTTTCAGGAGGACTGCGGAGATGATCATTGTTTTCTTGACCTTTTTCTGCAGTTTACTTAGAATCCCTGTGGGTCAAATGAACTTTACAGAGGCCTCCAGTAGCAGAAAACTGTTGTTGTTTTCTGTGCAACACATGAAAGAAAATAAGGACTGGAGAAAGAGGAAGTGCTTTTTCTCAGGCATGCTATCACTAATCTGATGTGTGAATTGATCAAGACCTAACTTTACCCGGGTGAGATAAAGAGATAAGAGATTGGAGAACGTGAATGCAGAGCATTGGAAATTAAGCTCACTGCTATGACTTCATGTTTGTGGTTGTTTGTGCAAGTTCACTGTCTCTTTTTTGGTCTCTTAGGGTTACAAGAGGCCAGAGGTCAGCAGTCACAGTTACATGTGTGAAGTATTGTTCATAGAAACTGGAAAATGAAAATGCTGGCAGATGTAAGCTGATGTACTGTACAAGCAGCTTCTCTGTAAATCAACAGTCAGTTTGCAAAACTCCACTTCCTCTTAACTCTTCCTGCTCTTATGATGGGGCACTTAGCACCGGACAACCTGATGAAACGTGAAACTACGTTTGAATGTTCCTGCCAAAGCTGGAGCACCAAGCTCCTCTGGAAGGAGAGAGGACAAAGCAACACCAGACAGAATCAGAATGTGTCAAAAAAACCATCTCTGGAATAAAACACACACACCCTGATCCATAGAACTGTGGATAGTTGGGGCTTTGGGGGCATGGTGGACTGAGTCAGGAAGTTAGTGACCTGTCACCTCAGTCTCATTGTTCAGTGTGTTATCATGGCTACTGTAAGGTATAGTTTAAGGGCCTGATGTGCTTCAGTCAGAGTGAATAAGGGGAGGTTGCAGGTTGGACCAAATCTTTAATGTACACAGATACTGTCTTGTCAGGGTGTGTAATTGTGTCCACAGAGACAAGGGTGAGATCACAGCTCAGACACATGATCATGTTGCCTGTTCTGCCCTCCAGTGGTTCAAATCATTAACAGGAAGGCCACATTTAACCCCCAGAGCAGACACCATGTGCATTCATGAATAAAAAGAAATCTTGAAACTGAGCGATTTTTATTTTAACGCACATTGCATATTTATTTTACAACTGTACTCCTCCAGTCTTAGTTACACAGAAAACACAAGGCAGCTGTGAAGTGATGTCTTTACATCTCCCAGAATGTAACAGGACTTTGTTCAATGGGGAGCTGATAAGCAGGTTTAAGGGAAACTGATGAAATGATATATGATGAAAGAAAAAGGTTAACACCAAGTCAAAAAAAAAAACAACCAAAAAACAGAGGCACTAAACATATTACAAATTGTGTATTTATGAAAAATACATAAATTAATAATTTCATCAAGATAAATGCTGATAAATGGCAACAAAAATGTTGAAATGTTTCCCCGTTGTCAATAAGTTCAGGGAAATATCGGGGTTCAATACAAAGGGGAGACTGGAGCAAGTCTCAATACTGCTGGTGTAGCTGCAAACAAGGGTTTAAAAAGGCCACGGCACTCTGACAAGCACTTCATACTGTTTGACATGAGTTTCATGAGTGCATGGTGGCCTCACCCTCAGTCAAACGCACTGAAAAATGGGATTTACTCACTGAGCAGTACAGCTCCATGTGAATCAAGTTGACACAACACACACTGTTTAAAAAAAGTCAGATTTAAGATAAGAGCTGCTGCAGCAGAAGATTATCAATTATAAAATAAGACTTAAAAATAATCAGCATCACTCTCCACTTCAAACTGAAGTGCATTTGCCATGAAAATAATGGATCTACCTTTTCACTACTTGCAAAAAAAAAAAAAAAAACCCTCACATCAGAAGCATGTTTGCTGTGGGAGATATATGGCGTAAACAAAACTATTTAAAAAGGTACAGTTTAGGAGATGTTCTGGCACATATTGCAGATTGTATGGCATCAAACACAAAGGCATGTAAGCAGGTTTTACAAATGTACTGCAGCTGCATACAGACATCGGGGAATGGGTCCGGTTCCTTTCCCTTTGCTCAGATTTATTCATCCCAGCTCAAGTCCTCTAAAACTCAGATTTATTCTTCTTTTCATACAAATAAAAAAACTCTTAAAATGACTGAAATGGAAGAGAAAGTGAGCCCTGTCCCTGCAACACTATATAAATATGGGATCACAGCTGGTTACTGTGGACTCAGTTGAGCAGCTCCAGGTAGGTGATGGGCACTTTGCCCTTCTGGTTGCCGCGCTCACCCATCAGCCAGTCTGAGTCCATGCCTGGGACGCTGCTCACTATGATCACCTGGAACAACAGGGAGTTTGAATGGACACGGGCTTATTATGGATCACTGCATCATCCATTATCAAGGTTCCAGTTACGCCAAGGCAGAAAACGATCAACTTTACAACCAATATATACATACAATGTGTGAAGGAGCTCCTTTTGAATCCTGTTAAATCTCTAAACATCAGGGCAGACTTAAATGTTTGTGATTGTGAGCAGTTGAGTGAATGAGGTAATGCTGGGTACATTGTTAAGCCACAGGGAAAAGTGAGGAAAATGCAAGTTCAGTTTGGGAGTAAATGTTTAGTTGAAAAGAAACTAGAATACAAGGCGAGAAACAGATGTAAAGAAAATCTATTGGTGAGCAATGTGTGTAAAAGACAAAAGCAGTATAAAAATACAAAACAACATTGAAAGTATCCTTAAACTGTCATTGCCCCCATGTGGATGGTTTTACTCCACACCACTGAGCCACGAGAGGAGGATTTTTTTCCAGGCTCACCTCATCAGCCAGCAGAGACAGCTCACTGCTGCTGGCCGCGTCGTAGTCGTAAAGCACTCTGGCTTTGCGGCTGCCGTTGGAAGTACGTAATTCATTGAAACCACCCGAAGCCACAGAGCTGCCGTGGCCTGCGGACACACTGGGCAGGGAAGCCGACACTGGGATGGTGGGCACAGAGATGCTGGCCCCACCGGACACCGATGATTGGTTGTTGTTGGAGAAAGATGAGGGGAAACTGGTGGGAGGGAGAGGAAGATGATAAACACATCCTGACACTGGGCTGGGTGGTTACACTGTACAGTGTTGTCAGGTGTTAAACTTGCTCAACAAGGGGTGAGAGAGGATGGTTATTGAAACACCTCAGACAGGGACTGTAATGACAGTTGTTAATACTACTAGTGCTGAAATGAGTAATGACTTGAGAGTTTTCAGGCAAGTGTTGACCTTCCTTCACTGGATCTTGTGTGTCAGAAAGCATCTATGTGAAAACAGACCAGTCAGTATGCAATGGTGCCAATATTAATGAAGTTTTTACCTGCCCAGCTGCTTTTGGAGATCTACCATGTACTGGTAACACTGTGCGTAGTACGTAGTCTGGGCCTCCACAAAGTCATTCAAGCAGCGTAGGTGGTGTGCCTGGACAGATGAAACAATTACACACTTTTCCTACATGGGTAATACATATTTCTCCACCATCAGGTTGCTGGCAGTGATGTACATAATTCAAATGAACTTTGTTGAAACAATAGTTTGACAATTTGAGAAATGAGCTTCAAGTTGTAAGCAGAGCAGCAACCAATTAGCTTAGCATAAAGAATAGAAACAGCACAAAACATCAAACCATTTCTTTCAGTCAGAAAATAACCCTATTGGGGTCACAAGATGCCCATGTTAAACAGTGTTTTTGTGTAACCTCTCAGGCTCTGCTACATGGATTTAGAGGGTGCAATACTAAGTAAATGCAGTGGTCTGAACCCAGCAGCACAACACCAGCATCCATGGTCTTTATTTAATGATGATAAAAGCAGAAGCCTGAGAGAGGTCCACTGTCAGCACCACCTGTGACTGTTGGGCTGAGCTGGACTACATACATGGGTGCTGCTGACACCTTCGAGCAGCAGCCGGGTGATCTCGGCCTGTCGGTCGAATTCACTCTGGGTCATCCTCAGCTCCTGCTCTGCCTGAGAGAGATGCAGCAAAACAGAAAAAACATCAGCATACTGTGCTCTCTGACCCCGATGTGCATCTATTCTACAGTCAGTGCTACACAGACCAAAGGACACACACACAGATGAAAAATCAGTGAATATTTCAGACAAAGTGCTTAGCTGATACTGTCCTCTGTTTGAAAGCCAGTAAGTGTTTCCACCTCTGTTGTGTGATATTGTGGAATCTAAATCTTAACCGAAGTGTAAAGCTTTTTGCAGTTTGTAAAAAAAAAAAAAAAAAAAAAAAAAAAAAAAAAAAGTGAAATACTGTACAACAAAAATTCATTTTTTAAGTGTCAACATATCAATGCAATAAAAGAATTACTAAAAATGAACTGTTAAGTCAACCACAAAACACACTGAATCTGTAGCTGTGGAGTATGACATGATATGTAAGAGAGGCAGCAAAAAACCCAAAACAATAAATTAAAGTCTGACATGACAAAAGACTCACAGTAAGGATTTGTATAATCAACAAAGAACAGAACATGAAGTTTCTGTCCTGAGGGAAAGGTTTCCTGTTCCTCAGATTGAGACGAAGGATTCAATATGAGACCTGCTGGAACAATGGCTTGTTGTGACTCGCTAATACGTCCAATAAACATAAGATCTGGAGCTGAGACTGACAGGGACAATGGTCTCACTGTCCTGAGCTTGCTCCAGCTTACAGGAGAGCCACAGGGAGAGGTGTGGAGGAAGGGAGAGGGTCTACAGAGATCAGTTCTAGTTGGACTTTTCCATGAGTTCCCTGTATGTGGCATGGAGGAGACAGAGAGGGATCAACAGCAGCTGCTGGTATCAAGGGGTTTGTGTATGTGTGGGTGGGTGTGTGTGTGTGTGTGTTCAATTCAAAGATGGCTCCAACATTCCACTCACCTCTGTCATTTCCTCTGCTCACATCTGCTGCTTTGCGTTTTGAAAACAGTGACACAGTAAGTTAGAGCTACAGCTGCTGCATGGCCGCAGCCAACACAACACATCTTACACTGTGTGTTTGTGTGTAGGACACGGATAAGGCATGCGCTTAAAAAAAAACCAAAAAAAAAAAAAAAACTTTGTAGACAGTAACAGGAGTGAAGAATGAAGTACACTAAATATCTCTCCCCTCAGCTTTTACACCATCATCACCTCAGATCTCTGAGCAGCTTCCTTCAAACAGATTAAAGCACAACTGCTGCTGTTAACCAGCACAAACTACAGCTGTACCTGGGAGTGAGTATGTTTACGCAGATAGTGTTGACAGAGCGCACTTGTTTGTAGGGTTTAAACACCATTCGACTCTCAATAACCACTACACAGCGTGTTATTTGGAAAAGCTACATAAAATGAGTGGACAGACTGATGAGAGAACTTGGCTCTGAATGAGGCACCATGATAGTTCTGTAGTGAGGGAAGGAAATGAAGCTGTTCTGGTTCACTCTGGATGCTCTGCACCTCTGCTGAGACATTGCCCTGTGTTTTAATGTCCATCCCTGGCTTTGATATCACATCACACTGTAATCTGAAAGGTCATGGCTCAGATGATGAACACTGAGGTCTTATCTTCAGACACTGTTGGCTGGTACACAGTGTGGAGTCAAATTAGCATGATCTGCAACCTTTAACAGTCTGATTTTAAATGCTAGCCAGAATCCAGAAATGTTGGATTAGTTTTGCACACAAAACATGACTGAAAACTGTCAGCGCAGCACAACACTCAGACACGGACTAATTGATATTTAAAGCTCTCAGCGCTTGGTGCTGATGATAAATCAAAACTGCAATGGTTGTGTTCTATCAGAGAAACACACCACATGGTCACATTACACCTGGACATTATCTCTAGCCAAATTTGACAAAACTCAAATCTAAATGTTGTGTTTGAGTGAAAAAGGCAAATAAAAAAATCAGGGCCGATGCAACATCACAGTAAGAAAACAACTGCCTGGAAAAAAGGAAGTCCAAACTCATGTGACTGTGCTGAAGAGACACGAAAGAGATAAAATGGTCAGTTTTAAGTTGTGTAACTCAGTGCGTCAGTCATGACTTGTGTGACTTCAGACAGATGGACAGAGGATACGCCCAGATGGCTTTTCTTCCTTTGAAAAGATCATGATTTTAGAGGAAGCAGAATTCACATTGCTCATTCATCAACTATAGAAAAACCAGAAAACATTCAGGTAAAAGAAAATGACATGTGTACATACCACAGCTCTTGCATCAGACATTCTGGCTTTCTTTAGCCTGGTTTTGGCTGCATCCAGATCCAGGCGTTTGACCTGCAGCAGCTTTCTTTCTTTCTGTAAAGACAGAACTCTTAGCTCCAGTGAACAAAACACTGTCCATACAGATGAGATCAGTGCTTTCACCATGCCTTTTATATGAGACCAAGATGTGTGATCAATGGTCTTATGTACAAACAGTCAAATATCTGCACAGGATCAATTGTGGTTCAGGATACCCGTGCCTCTGATCAGCAGAGTCCCTGATGTGGGCAGTTTTCCATAGGACAAGAACAGTGGTGATGTTGCCTTGGAGTTTGATGTTTTAATATAGGTCAGGACCAGTTGTGTGCAACTCTTCATCACACCAGCTCACTATGATTATCTTTCTTCACTATTTTTCTCACCAATATTTAAATGAACAGCTGATGGTCATATCTTTATCAGCCTACTCATGCAGAAGTTAACAGCTGCCAACTGTTGGACTACAGGCTACTGGAGCTGTACCTTCTTTACTTTAAAAACTTACAATGGTTGGTGGATAATTAAAAAAAAAAAAAAAAAAAAAAGTTTTCTGGAAAGAAAAGGATAGGACGTATAATTTTAAAAATATGACTGAAGGTCAGAGCGGAGCTGAAGAGAAGATTAATCTTATTGTGGACAGTCCTGTTTGCACTGTGTCTGTAGTTTCTTCAAATACACTAAAATTAATTCTTTTCAAAGTTTTTACTCTTTACAAACATTTTTGGACCCATAAAAACATCCTCTCCATGCCACCTCTTCTTACTGAATTACAGACCAGACCTAAAATTTGACAAAGAATGAAACTCATTTCTCTCTACTGTGTCAGAGTTCAGTGTTTTATCTGATTACTGCTGCTGCAATACAGTCTACAGCAACTAGTGTTGTGAACTCATTTTTAAAACGCAGTGAAAAGTCCAACTCACCAGGATGGTTTTGAAGTCACCCTCTAGAAAGTTTCTGAAAGGTGTCAGGAAATTGATGGCAGAACTTTGGATTAGCTCCCGCTCCGCCCCACCAATCTGTTTCTCCGTCTCACCACATTTTATCAGAGCATTCCCTGAAATGTTCAGCAGCACAAACAAAGCTTCACTGGGCAGAAGACAGCACAGCAGCAACAATGTCTCAGCTATGGCCCGAGTAGTCATGAGTCCAGACAGATACCAGAGGAACAGCACACAAAGTTAGAGACAGGTCATGGCCACAACTGAGTCCTGACATGGTATATAGACTGAGGGAGACTGTGGTAGGGGGTGATTCTGGTGTTCAGAGTGGTGAGCAAATTTTCTCCACAAATGGTCCAACAGCCAAATTTACAATACAGAATACTAGAACACAATGGGATTTAGAGTTGGTTTCAGTCCTGGTGTGTCAGGAGGCTCAGTGTCACTCACCGTACGCAGTTCCAGGACCAAATTCATTTCCGGAGTCGATCATGGACTGGCCTAGCAGCTCATGGTTGTTCATTCGTGTAGGGACTTTTTTCTCCAGTTTCTCATACACAAATTCTTCGAGCCGGACATCTGCAGTTTCAACAAGAAAACTCAATTATAAAATCATAAGACTGCAGTAAGACAGTCAAATGTAGACAGTGAGTCCAAACAGTCTGACTTACATCTGAGATTTAAAATGGAAGCTTGCATGATGACAAACATCATGTTCTTCATCAAGAAAAAGGTCTGACATCTTCTGTTGCACCCATTTGTGGGTGTGAACACAGGAAAAGTAGAACAAATCCAGTTCACCACATACAATGCCACCAGCAGCTGGTCTGTTGCTGTTTGTTGTGTTACAGTCATGTGGCATCATGGTGTGAACTGAGGAGGATGCACAGCTGAACTTACACACTTCAGACACCCTGCCTACTGCTGGAATGTCAAACACCATCTCCTTGAACACTTTATATGGAACATAGATTCAGAGATCTTGAAGTCATCGAGTCTTCAGAGCAGCAGCTACTGTACAAACTTGAAGAACTACACTGACTAATGCCTCTTTCCAAATATACAACGGCTATGGTGAAGAATGTGTGGACCCGAGGAGGCAACTCAGGAGGTACCTGCCCCGAGGGGTGCAACAGTCAGTCAGCATTTAGTTTGTCAGTGCAGCCAAGTTCACGAGTCAGAAGTGCGGTCTTACTCGGGTTGGGCTGCAGGAGGACTTCTGTCTGCTTCATGATCCTCTCCGTCCATTGCTTGGTGTTCTCAGCTCTGACCAACAGGTTCTCCAAATGGGCGTCCAACTCTGTCTTCTCAGCCTGGCCCAGCTTCTCCTCTGTGAACTGAAACAGATGACATTCAGTTATAGTGTGAACGTGTGTCCCAGCCTGGAGTGATCCTCGGGGCTAACGTTGTCGACGTTAGCATATGAACCATCAGACGTTAACCGCCGGTCTGTTGCTGCTGGCTGTCTAGTGCTTCCTGCGGCCTGCTCTGATGGATGCTGAACACAGAGCGACACGGACTGACATTTCGCGGGAGCTGTTTACAACCAAACCGACAGTGTAACCGTGTTTAAGTCTGCAGGGTGTTTTCTCTCAGCTGGTAAACAGCGACACAACAACGGCTGCGGTGACGTTAGCTGTTCAGCTAGCAGACAAGCTAACACCACCTAAGCTAGCAGCTAATGGTGGTTATCGCTAACGTCCACGAACGAAACGGTCAAACGTACCTGTACCGCGCGGCTCAGGAAAGTACCGGCGTCTGCGGCGAGCCGCTTAACGTTAAAATCCATGACACAACGGGGGAAATAGCCACTTATTACAGCAACAAGTCTGTCTCACAGTCCAACGGCCATCCCCTCACAAAATGCCATTGAAGTAGCGTTGAGTCGGAGGTCCACCCAGCTGTTTCCACAAAGACGATGCACGGCAAGATCTCCTCTGTCCTGTTCTGACAGAAAATCATAGGACAACGACTGGAAAAATTACGATAAAAACAGAATGTAATTTTTTCCCCCCAAGTAACAGCCCAGAGCAGCGATCTTAAAGTACACAATACAAGCTTTGTTCAGCTCGGCCGAATGTCTCGCAACCGACGAGGGAGGGGAGCGAGACGTTAAAGCGAAGACGGTAGTTAGTTGGACATTTATCTCTCGTTCCACTTTGCTCCCACTAATCTTTTGTTGCATTCACGTCAGGCGGAAATGTCAGTTTTAGAGAGCTCATTAAACTGTAAATTAAACTGTGGTGGCATTTTGCACAAAAAAAAAATAAAATAGAACACTGCAAAATTATCATTTTTGTGTGTTTGAGTAAAATGAACATTTGTTTTATTCTATAAACTACTGACAACATTTCTCCCAAATAAAAATATTGTCATTTAGAGCATTTATTTGCAGAAAATGACAAGTTCATAATAAATTTTAAACAAAACAATAATGTGTTAACTTAGGAAGAGTTCAGAAATCAATATTTGGTGGAATAACCCTGATTTTCAGTCACAGATTTCATGCGTCTTGGCATACTCTCCACCAGTCGTTCACATTGCTGTCTTGCTGGCTGTGCGGCATGGAGCATTGTCCTGTTGGAAAAACCAATCCTCAGAGTTGGGGAACATTGTCAGAACAGAAGGAAGCAAGTTTTCTTCCAGGATAACCTTGTACGTGGCCTGATTCATGAGTCCTTCACAAAGACAAATCTGCCCAATTCCAGCCTTGAAGCCCCAGATCATCACCGATGCTCCACCACATTTCACAGTGGGTGAGACACTGTGGCTTGTAGGCCTCTCCAGGTCTCTGTCTAACCATTAGATGACCAGGTGTTGGTCAAAGCTGAAAACTGGACTCATCAGAGAAGACAACCTTATTCCAGTCCTCTACAGTCCAATCCTTATGGTCAAACCTCAGCCTGTCTCTTCTTTGCTCCTCATTGATGAGGGGCTTTGTTCTAGCTTTGCACGACTTCAGCCCTGCCCTTAAGAGCCTGTTTTGAACCATTCTTGCCGTGCACTTCACCAAAGCTGCCATATGTCATTGTTTTTGTAGGTCACTTGATGTCATCCAATGGTTATTGAGCGACATTCGAATGAGTTGGCGGTCATCCTGGTCAGTGGAGAGTCATTTTCTCTCTCTCTGCCGGTCTGTAGCTTTGTTGTCCCCAATGTCTGCTGCTTGACCTTGTTCTTATGAACCGCCGTCTTTGAAATTTTAAGGATGGAAGCAACCTGATGCAAACTGTAACCCTCTGCCAGTGAAGCCGGAAGTGAATTTTTCTTTTCAACTCTTTTGGCATCGTCAATAGTTCTTTTTTTGATTCCAATTACTTTTGAGGTACTACTAGCACTGTTTTTGCCATCCAGCTGGTCCTACTGAAGGAGGAGCTATGACCACAGCAGTGGTTTTTATACTTTTCCTCATTAAATAAGATTTGGTTCAGGTGATCACCTGATCAGTACCTCATCAAGTAGAATGAGTTGTGCTTGTGTTGGAATTCAACAGACACTGGAATGGAACGCCTGCCAGACATTTAGAGATGCTGATTTAAGGAAAATTTGGAGTGGTCTCTTAATTTCTTCCAGATCTGTATATATCTTCATAAAACTGCAGTACATACACAGAGGTAACTATTTGCTCTGTAATATAATTTACTTGTTATATATGCTGATATTGACACAATCTTTCCACAAATTAATATCTTCTGCAACCTTCTTCTCTGTCTGAGAAAATGTGTCAAGGAAGTGGACTTTGGCAGATTTTGGAAAAACAAAACGCTCCTCTGGTCTGGATGTAATTATGCCAGACAGTTCCTGCTACCTGCTGTGTGGGAGGAAGTCAGGCAGAGAGAGAAATCAAATGACTTCTCCTCTGTAAGACACCACCTTTATTCAGTTAAACTCAGATACAAAGAAATTTTTAGTGCTTTGCCAAGTTGGGGCGAGTGTTTTAAACGTGGATATGGAAGTCAGCACTTTTCAGACAGCAGAACAGCTCCTTTGAGGAAGGAACATGTTGCACTCCCTGGTTGTTCCAGAAGTAAATTTGTGTCTGCTCTTTCACTTCACAATAACACAACACACACAAGTACTTAAGGGAAAGACCACAACCTACTGAAATCTAACTTCAGAAAAATCACTCTGAGCAAGGCAAGGCCCATTTTCTTGGGATTAGAAATTCCACAATGTCCACTTTGTAGAAAAGGACTTGAAAAAAGATAGTGGGGATTGTACACGTGTTAGGGACTCAAAGTCTTTATTCTTTGCTTACAATGAGGATAAATTAGTTAATGTCCTCAACACAAAACAAATACTTTGCACAGATTTTTACTTTCTTGCAATCTGCAGCTTTGACAGAGCAAATAGATTCAAGTTTCACTCAGTACAAGACTTTTGAATGTGACTGTCATGAATTGTCATGTCAAAGTACATCTGCAATATTTAAATATAAACTTTTGACTCAAAATCTTAGCTAAACTACATTTGCTGACTTTGCTTCGACCATCTTTTCAGTCAACTCCAGCAGCAGAGGATATCTGACTGTCCTCTTCCTCCAAGACTCTGGGATTCCCTGGAGACCGGCCTGAAAACACATTGAAATAACAGGTGACGTTTCACCAGCTCAATTCATGGTCAACTTCATCAAACACAGATCCATATTACATACAGGCAACAATATGCAAAATTATATTTTTAAATACTGCTGTCACTGCTGAGCACAACCTGAGGTGTAAGTCAGCATCAGTCCACATGTTATCACTGTGGCCACTCAGCAATGTTCCTCCTTAGGTATGTGAGTAGGATCAGAGTCAGACATTAGCACCTTGCACATAGTCTGCATCAAAATTGAAATATTATAAATACACTGGCGAGCTTTGGGATGCTCTTGCCTTTCTTTGATAGAAACAGGAAATTCATTACCTAAAACAACAGTGAGGATAGAGTAATTCAATTAATATTTAAATTAATATTTAAAGATAATAGTATACACAGCATTGGCAGATTAGTTTAATGGGCAGTGACATGCTCATTACATTACAATGAGCTTGTGAAAGGAAAATTATTAATTGAATGAATAAAAACGCTTTCAGAGTTTTTGTGAAACATTTTTTTTCTTTGGCAACATTATATGATTAGATCAAAGACATGATGAAATTGAAATATTAAAATATCAAGTCAAATTAAAAAAAAAACATGAAGTGTGTTCCCTGGTACAAAGAGACATGTTCATCCCAAATTACAATATAAATGAAATAATAAATCACAATATAATCTTTTTCATCATGTTTGTGTGAAAACAGTCTAATGTCTATTTGAGATAAATCAACTTCTGACTGATCCTTTGGAAATAAACAGACAGAAACTCACAGCTAAACTCAAGTTTGTGGCATTTCATTCCTCCCAGACGCACAGTGGTGCTGTACTTCTCTTGGGGTGAGATTTGTAAGCCTACATTGATGCAGAGTGTGTGACCCACTTCCACTGCAGGGCCATTATTTAGGAACAACACTTAAGAGAGTGAGAGTGGATAGGGGGAGGGTGTAGGGGGAGGACTGGAATTGGGCTACGTGTTGTGGGCAAGGCGCTCCTCTCTGATTGCCAACACACCTGCCACACCCCCATCCGATCATCAGGCCAGGAGCACAGTATATCTGCCCTGGTTCTCATCCAGTCCTTTTTTCAGTCAGTTTGGCAGCTCATTGTCAGCCTGTGGGTTTTTGCTCAATGCAGTTGAATAAAATTGTTTTCTTGTTCTCAGGACCACTGCATGTCAGCCTGTTTGGCTGCTCACCCCTCAGCCTGCCAGGCTCTCAACCAGCCAGCCTTGCTTCAATGGTCTCCAGCCTTCCCTGCTTGTTCCCCTGTCAACAGCAAATCCAGCCCCATTCTCCACCTCGCCTTCATTCCCCTCTCAGCTCACTCTGCCTGCCTGCTCCCCAGATCAATCCCTGGATTGGCAGGTCAGACATCCAGCCCCCCCCCTCACTGCCCAGCCTCCAGTCCCCTCTCAACCCATCCTTGCCATCCACCCTCTCCCCTTTGACACCAACCTCAATTTTATTAGTAAAATGTCTTTTATTCATTTGACTAAACAAAAACACTCCAGTATGGAATTGAAGCTCTGATTAATTTCCAGCCTCAATGTGTCTGACAGCCACACAATGACATTACCTGTGCTCCAAAACAGGCTCCTATGAAGGAGGCTCGGCTGGCGGTGCATCCCCCACAGCGCATGGTGTCCCTGACTGCTTCATCCAGCTGGTTCAGCGTCAGGACTTCATGAAGCGCTCCCTGGAATGCACCTGGCAAAGCTGGACACAGATCCAGATTCAGTAACAGAGATGTACTGTTCAAGGATTCTTAGAACGTGGCAAAATATGTCATAACTGTCGTTAAAAGCACCACGTTTGCTTTACTATATCAGTGTATAGTCGACATTTGAATAGATCTTGTGCAGATTCAGCAGCTCAAAGTTTCAGGCCTGTAAACCTGAGATACTTGTACCAGTAGGGGGTGGAAATGAAGAGGAAGGACGAGGATCCCCATTAGTCCAGAGATCAG
Organism: Rachycentron canadum; assembly: GCA_038496675.1. Taxonomy (NCBI): domain Eukaryota; kingdom Metazoa; phylum Chordata; class Actinopteri; order Carangiformes; family Rachycentridae; genus Rachycentron; species Rachycentron canadum. The sequence goes on from CM076667.1 coordinate 722,779, forward strand.
AGGGGCAGAGGACCAGCTCACAGATCTACTAACAGGAAGGCCATGCAGGTCATCCCAAGTCAACATTCCTGGACCTTGCTGCCGCTGACTGGCTTACCTCATGTGTTTGTGAAAACAGCGGGTATGAGCTGCTGGGACGTGTTGCCTAGGTTCTCCTTCACCTGGTGGATTTGTGCTTCAGCAAAGATACAGGGAGAGAGAGATAAAATGTGCTGTTAAAACACTGGAGCTTGTCTGGGTCTCTTCCAGTTCTGACCACATTTCCCATAAGGCTTGCTGGTTTCTGTGCCTTGTGTTTTAGTATGGCAGATCTCACATAAAATCCATCCCGAATGACTACATAGTAAAATACAATATATTTGCTGCTAGCAGCTCACAGAGTTTACACAGTCTTTGGGAAATACACACAGTGACTCTGCAAAGATGAAACCTGGAGCCTATGAAGCCAGGCATTATTTAGCTTAAGCTAATTTTCTTTCCTGTTGTTTTACTGACAGGGAAGAGTCTGCTGAAAAAATAAAACTCGGTCATCTCATTTGTTTCATTTCCAGAAAACACTAAACAAAAATGAGCTTATTCAAACAGTTTATCATATATAAAAAAAACACTGAAAATTGCGGCTTTAAAGACTCAGGTGGTCTTACCAATTACAGCCTGGTCCAGCTCCTGAGGGTTCTGTCTCTTTGGGTCATTCAGCTGAGCCAGAACTGCATCCAGAGCATTAGGATCTGGACCATTCAGAATGAAATGCTCCAAAAACCTTAAACAGACAAACCAAGGATGAGTTGTTTCCTCCCTTCAACCCCTTCATCTGATCACTGTGCTTGACCAAAGAGAGTTTCTATTGTAGAGGCCACATAGGCACCCAGTGTAAACGTGTACAGCTTCAGTACAAAAGCCCATAACACTCACCTCGCGGCAGCCAGTGTCACAGCCACACACATGTCATTATTCTGGGTGACCCGGATGGCTTTTTCTACTTTCTCCAGCATCTGAGGCTGGCCAGCAAACATGGCCACAACTGGAGCCAGCTTAGTGACCCCGTCCATCTGACAGTCCACTTCACAGCCTCAAAACACACACGCACACACATAGATTCCTTTAGTGTGAAAAGCAACAGTTCTATAACAAAACTAATACTTCCAGTTGACCCTCTTCCTCACCACCCTCACCATCTGTCTATACCCTCCTACCTCCACCCCAGAAGACCCCAGGTTGTTGGTTGCAGACCCTTCAAGAGATACTGTGAAATAATGAAAGCAACTTTTCCAACCTGGATAATGAGTAGAATGGTTTCCGTTCTTTCTTAACTGCTGTAGGGTCAGCTGACCACATTCTGCATCGCACTTCTGTCATAGTGATCGAGCTGATCATTTAACAACCAAATTCCTTTAACTGTTTGCTTATCATTTGATACAATGATAAGAGGACTCTCCATAAACCTGTAGTGCAATGAAGATTAAAATGATCCGGATCTTAAACTATAAGCAGGCCCTACTGTCTAATAATAACACAATTTTTACTCTGTCATATGCAATCAATGATATAAAATATATCAGTTATCTTAGTTTTGAGAATGTTGAAAGTGATATTGGTGCACACAAAGTCTCACAACCTGTAGGAGTTTTCTTTCATTGTGCACCACAAATGCTGTGTTAAACCAAACACGAGAGAACAGGGAATAAAGGAGCAGTAAACTATTAGAATATCTGCTCCTTCTTTGCCTCCTGAGACCTTTCATCTCTGTAAAGTCAAATTTGTGGAGTTAGCTGATACAGCTGATGGCTCTGTCTAAAATTCTGAGCATTTTCTTCCAATAATCAGGTTGAGGAGCAAGAAATAATAGGAAAAATAAGATTAAATAAAGGAAGTGCACTGACCGTAATGACTGACATTTACCTGTATAATCGATTTAAAAGTCTAGTCCATCTCTCACTGTCAGATGTAATTGCATGATAGACGTGTGTATAGATTTCATGGAGTGTTAACTCTAGGGAAGTGAAAATATCAATAAATATTTATGATCTGTGATCTTTACCAGTTTCCTCTTTGCCAGCGTCCATATTTCTGATGAAAGCTTTCAGGCTTCCGTTCCTCCAGGGGCCATCAATGGGGAGGACGGCTTTGGGACCTGATACATTGAACAAACAGTTAGTGAGGCTAAAGGACAAAGGAAGCCTGAGGGGAGAGGAAACATTTCCTTGGGCTCTCTGTTGATGCAGTTGAATTGTCTGTAGGTGGAGCTCTTTTCTAGTCACCACTGCCCATGATGATGACAGCTCTTCTTACATTACAAGACATGAAGCTGCAGTCTACTGTGCCCACAGGTGCCTGAGTTACAACAGCACTGCATTCATGACGTCCCTGCAGATAAATATCCAGCACTGACTTGGACAGGGAAGGACTGTATGGAATATCATCATGGAGGGGGAATTCCCCATCAGCAGACAGGAAAATCTCCAGAGGTGATCGCATCATTTCAGGCCTGTTAAAGTTGATCATTAATACACCTGGACATTAGTAATGTGGAGCTGCAGGGACAGTACCTCCTTTCTTCCTGTAGGGATCATTGAGAGGCAGATCGTACACTGTTCCTGGGCCAAAGAACTTGTAGGTGCGTTTGGTCAAGTCATCCACGTCAACGTCTGCCAACATATGACACAGTGTATCTTTAGAACACTATCACTGAATCACTGAGTGTATCACTGAGTGTATATCACTGTGTGTATTGCTGTGTGTTTATCATTGAGTGTGTATCACTGAGTGTGTATCACCGAGTGTATCACTGAATGTGTATTATTGTGTGTGTATAAGTGTACCAAAGTAATGTGAACTGTGGCTGCTATATAGTTCAGTATATACAGTTCTGCCTTGGTAACATGTGCTTTCTGTCAAACACTCGCTGGCTTAGAGTGTGTCATGTTAACATGTGACAGGCAGTTTCAGTACCTCCACACTGACTCAATGACTCCAGCAGGACATAGGCCTGGTCTCCATAGCAGGTCTGCTCCCCTGTGGTCCTGCGGTAGAAAGGATTGGCTGACTGAGGTCTGAACTCTGGAGAGGGCTCCAGATCAGACAGAACTTCTCTCAGCCTGTCTGCATTGTAGATCCAGTGCATGGGCTGGGCTGTACAAGCAAGGCACACACACACACACACACACACACACACACACACACACACACATATGAAAGAGGAAGCAAAACTGTGGAACATTCAATAGTTTTGTTTCCCTAATGTGTTTGACATGACCTCCTGTACACACAGCCTGTCAATAACAGATAACTTGGAAACAGGGGCAATGTGTGTTGCACTGGACTGAAGGAATCCCAGATCCACACAATTACATGTTCAGCAGTGAGAAGTTTTCTAATAGATGCGTTACCATGTGGTGTTTGGAGACTGACATGTGGTGGTGAACTTCGTCTAGGTTGTATGTTTATCAGAGCAGCTCTTGCAGGAACTCTGCTTTCATAACATCATGTGCAGGTCAACATGACTTGTACAAGTTAAAGCACCACCCTTGCGCTTTATCAGAGTCCCCAGATGTTGCTTATGGATAATGCTAATGATTATGTTTCTGTACTAGAGAGAGGAAAACCATGACGTACTGTTTGTGTAACATCTAATGAACATCAGTGAGCTTTTAAAGTTATTCAGTCACAAATGGTGGATCTTAATATATGACAGGTAAAATCAAACTCATGTCTATTATATTTGTAATATAAGAAATAAACATTAATATAGAAAAGCACCATAGTATGAAAATCTACAGTGAAAACAGAATAAGGGGGATTATATGGAAATTCCTGTCTCTGTAACTGTAACTCAGCATCAGTATCACACAGTTTATCTTACCTGCTGCATCTGCCACTGCTGCCCCGATAATGGCCCCCATGGCTCTGTCTGCCACACTCAAGGCCATCTGCTTTCATCACACATATACATACAGTATAAGACACTGTACTGAAACTTCAACCAAAATGAAAACACAACCTCGAAAAACTGTTGGTGAAGAAGAAACAGAGACAGCTGAATAATGCTGGAAATGGTCTCACATGGCCAGAAATGTTTTCAGCCTTAAAGCTGATAATGAAGTCAAATATTTATTTTCATCTGGAAAAATTATGCAACATAACGTTTACAAAATTACTTTGGTAAAATTACCAAAAAATTACATCTGGTAAAAATATTACAAAATTATCTTTAAATGTTTTTCAATTCCCCCTTAGAGAGGGGACATGGTTGTTATGTCAGTCACAAGATGCTCTGTCATTAAATACCTTGGATGTCCTTGAGTGCTATGTAACAAATGTTGACCTCTCCTTGGCTCCTTATCCGTCAAGCAGCTTCGTCCTCACCTTCCAACATCCACTTGAAATGTTGAGTGACGCTGCATCAGTGTCAGTTTCCTGACAGGGGGAGGGGACCTTCAACCCAGTGATAAGCACACACCAATGACCAGCAGTGTTCTGGGGGGAGACCAAGAAGGTTGTGTTTGTGTGTCAGGGGGTGTAATCCTGCTTCCCTTGTATGTCTTTGCAGTTGTGATGCATGGCTACATGCTGCTGAGTCTAGCCATGCTAGTAGTTGTGTGACGCTGTATTTAGGTGCTTTGAGCTGAATGCTAATGTCTGTGCACAAACATGCAGTTGCAATGTTAACATGCTGCTGTTTAGCAGGTTTCATGTCTCCTACATTCACTATCCTGGTTTGGCATGTTAGCATGCTAACATTTGGTGATTAGCACTAAACAGAAAGTCCAGCTCATCAGTACTGGATGCATTCGAAGTTTGACCTGATGATAACGCGAGAAGAAAAGTCAGGAAATCACAGAAATGATCACAGTTCATCTTGAAGTAAATGTGAATGTGGGCCTGATAATACAGCTAGTAGTGATGGAGCCATTATTGTGATATGGAAAAAGTCAGTTCAGATTCATTGTCTGGAACATAAATGTCTGCACAAAATTTCACAGCACCTCAAACAATTTTCAGGATATTTCAGTCTGGATCAAAGTGGTTGACATTACATACAGTATATGCTGACAAGATACAAATATGTTCACACAGACATTTTTGTTTTCCACCAAAATGTCTCCATCTGTAGTGACTCCAGCTTTATTAAGCGTTGCTATGGGTTAGGGAGAGATCCTAGTCTGGTTTAATACTGAGAAATTTCACAGTGACTTCATACATTTAACCTAAACCACCGTCTTTCCTGAACCTTGACCAACAGATAGGACTGGCTGTGAATGTCAGTCTTTATTTATCCATGAATTTGCACTTAACAGACTTTACCGCAACACCAGAGGGCAAATTACTATATGCTATAAAAGTCTCTAGGTCATTTTGATCTGTCATGCTCTGTCTGTATGCCTTCCACTCCACTGACTCCATCCAGACAGATCCCCAGCTGCTCCCCTGCACTGTTCCAACTCTGATTAAACCCTGCAAGGCCTGACCAGGCTCCACTTATCCCAGGCCTCTCATGGGTATCCCAGGTCATTGATTTCTCTTCTGGCCTCCTAAACCAGCAAAATAGAGTGCTAAGGGTAGGGTCAGACAATCAATAGCTGTTAGAAAACAATGAACACAAACTGCTATGGTCGTCTTGAGTGTTGCATCTGGGTGGTGGTTGTCAATTTCATCCTCGGAGAAGGCTGGAGGTATTTACTGTATTGGTACCAATGTCCTGCTCAAGCAAATGTATTTACTAAAATGTTACATCAATGTCTTAATCTGCATTACAGAAGAAAAAATATATAGAAATATTTGCAAATCAGAGTCTCAATAAAAAAACAAAACATTGCATTGGAATAAATGTAAAAACATGACAGGTCACAGGTTGAGGTCAGAGATAACTCATCATGAGGCAAATCTGCAGGAAACAGAGAGCAGTGGGAGATAACATGACCGTCACAGAAAGGAGAACAGACCTGCACAAATAGATCAACCACTGTCACCAGATCAAATGACACAATGAGCAGAGTGAAGGTCTGTACATTACAGCATGGCAGAACTGCAGGAAGATATTGATGGAGTGCAGACAATGTGCCAGTGCCTGTGGGTTCAGGGGTGCTGCTGAGTTTTGGGGGCTTTGATCCTATGGAAGGGGAGGCAGGCTGTTGACCAGCTCACAATGCTGTGATCTCTCCCTGCCTCATTTTGAGGGAAGTGGCGTGTGTCTGGTTTAAGCCATGATCAGTTTAGTGCTATGGCTCTAGTGATGGAGACATCGGGCCATCATTTTTATGTATATTTGATGTATATGAAATGTGAGTTTGGTTATTACTCATATTCTGGATGTTGACCTTTGACCCTATGAAGTGAGAAAGGCTTTTAACATGGAATAAATTCTGTGTAAAACTGTCTACTACAGTGGCTTGCAAAAGTATTCATACACCTTTAACTTTTCCATATTTTGTCACGTTACGACCACAAGCATAAATATATTTTATTGGAATTTTATGTGAAAGACCAACACAAAGTGGCACACAATTGTGAAGTACAAAGAAAATTATACATGATTTTGAAATTTTTTTTACAAATAAAAAACTGAAAAGTGCAGTGTGCAAAAGTATTCAGCCCCCCAGAGTCAATACTTTGTGGAACCGCCTTTTGCTGCAATTACAGCTGCAAGTCTTTTGGGGTATGTCTCTACCAGCTTTGCACATCTAGAGACTGAAATTTTTGTCCATTCTTCTTTGCAAAACAGCTCAAGCTCAGTCAGATTAGATGGAGAGCGTTTGTGAACGGCAGTTTTCAGATCTTGCTACAGATTCTCGTTTGGATTAAGGTCTGGACTTTGACTGGGCCACATGAATATGTTTAGTTTTAAACCATTCCATTGTAGCCCTGGCTTTATGTTTAGGGTCGTTGTCCTGCTGGAAGGTGAACCTCTGCCCCAGTCTCAAGTCTTTTGCAGACTCCAACAGGTTTTCTTCCAAGATTGCCCTGTATTTGGCTCCATCCATCTTCCCATCAACTCTGACCATCTTCCCTGTCCCTGCTGAAGAGAAACACCCCCAGAGCACGATGCTGCCACCACCATGTTTGACAGTGGGAATGGTGTGTTCAGAGTGATGTGCAGTGTTAGTTTTCCACCACACATAGCGTTTTGCATTTAGGCCAAAAAGTTCAATTTTAGTCTCATCTGACCAGAGCACCTTCTTCCACATGTTAGCTGTGTCCCCCACATGGCTTCTGGCAAACTGCAAACGGGACTTCTTATGGTTTTCTTTTAACAATGGCTTTCTTCTTGCCACTCCTCCATAAAGGCCAGATTTGTGCAGCAAGCCAATAGTTGTCCCGTGGACAGATTCCCCCACCTGAGCTGTGGATCTCTGCAGTTGGTCCAGACTCACCATGAGCCTCTTGGCTCCATCTCTGATCAGTGCTCTCCTTGTTCAGCCAGTAAGTTTAGGTGGACGGCCGTGTCTTGGTAGGTTTGCAGTTGTGCCATACTCTTTCCATTTCCAGATGATGGATTGAACAGTGCTCCTTGAGATGTTCAAAGCTTGGGAAATCTTTTTATAGCCTAACCCTGCTTTAAACTTCTCCACAATTTTATCCCTGACCTTTCTGGTGTGTTCCTTGGACTTCATGGTGCTGTTTGCTCCCCAATATTCTCTTAACAAACATCTGAGGCCGTCACAGAACAGCTGTATTTGTACTGAGATTAGATTACACACAGGTTGACTCTATTTAGTATTAGGTCAACATTTGATCATTCAGCAATCATCAGGCAACTTCTGAAGGTAATTGGTTGCACTCAGAGAAAAAGGGGCTGAGTACTCTTGCACAATGCACTTTTCAGTTTTTTATTTTTAAAAAAAAATTTAAATCATGTATAATTTTCTTTGTACTTCACAATTGTGTGCCACTTTGTGTTGGTCTTTCACATAAAATTCCAATAAAATACATTTATGTTTGTGGTCGTAATGTGGAAAAGTTCAAGGGGTATGAATACTTTTGCAAGCCACTGTACATGTGATCATTTATAATCTTGAATGCAACTATTCACATTAAATTAAACCTCTAATAAGACTCTAATAGGCATCAACAGAAGTAGGACAAACACCGTTTTCATTGTACTAACACAAATCTTCTGCTCAGCATGTAGTTAAAACTCTTCCTGTGATTCAGTTTAATATACACGATTGTAATATATTGTAATATTGTATATTTTCAGTTCTGTCTCTGATGATCTGTAATGAACCAGTCTTATTTGTTTGTTGAAGCACTTCAATAATGTCATGTGGCAGTAAAAAAAATCCTGGCAGTCAGAGCACATCTGCCATATGTGCACAGGCATAATCATGCTGTTTCTTGGAAGCTCACGTGGTTTGTCGTTACCTTCCAGTGCTGGTTTTATTCAGCTGAGATAACCCAGAAACCATCACTGCCTATTGATAGAAACCTGGAAGCAATTACAACATCTTTTGATGCAATGATTGCCTTCAGATTATCTACCTTGTGGCAATTTAGCGTATGACTCCCATCAAAAACTGAGCACATCATGTATATTTTGTGTGATAAGCACTGAAACACTGAAAAGCTACAATAAAGCCTCCTCCGTTCTTGGGATTTTGTGTGTTTGTGTGTGTGTGTGTGTTTGTGTGTGTGTTTCCTCAGCGCCTGCACTGTATTAATCAGAGGCATGCTGATCATTGCCTGGCTGCATAGCTGTCCTTCCAGCCTGGGAGGGAAGCTGAAACGGGAGATGGGTGCTAAGAGGTATGCCAGCATCCGGCCACTAGCCACCTCTCCTGTCATCTGTGCTATGCCAGCTATGGCATCCAGCGTGCAGCCAGAGGAAGACAAAGTCCCTCCATTCTTCATCAGTTCTCATCTGCATACATTGTCAAGTCAAGGCAACTTATTTATTTAGCATCAATTCATCGCAGCAGATATCTCTGAGCACCTTACAAAGAGAGCTGGTCTGTATGATATAATTACTGAGGCCCAACGTTCCTCTATGAGCAGCACCTGGTGACTCAGGGTGGGTGGTATCTGAGCCAGCTGGGTAATGGGATATGAATGGGTACAGATGGAGATAGAGGAGGAGAGGGGATCTCAGTGCATTATGGGAAGTCCACTGGCAGGCCTATAGCAGCCTATCTAGAGGATAAACAAAGAGTTGGAATGTTGCCATCCTTGCTCTTCTGACATCCACCCAAATCTTCAGCACAAACATGAGCAGAAGAATCAGAGATGAAGAAGTGAGTGTGAGAATCACAGAGACTAATCTTCACAGTATTGTTTGCACAGGCCTGTGTGTAAATGCATGGACATACATTCTTTGAACAGAGACGTTTTTGCTGTGAGCTTCCTCCTGCAAATCTCATAGTATGTGGACCTTTTTTCCACCTATGAAATGAACTTGGTCAGGGTCCCCTGTGATTCTTCTCCTCTGCACATTCATACAATACTGCCAATGTGAATGCCAGCATGTTTCTGCTCAGTCTGGACTATATGTAGTCCTATTCATATTCACATATTTACATTCCTGCCTTGTGTTGCATTCATTTTGCAACACATTAAAAATGATCCACTTTTATCATTTGACTCCAGATGTTATAATATGCATCTGTTTAATCCTCAGTCTTTATGTGGCCTGTTGCTTTGTGTCAATAACCCAAAAGGAATCGATACAACCTTCAGTATCAGTCTAAGTTATATTGCAGGTGCACTCTACTTCTTCGCATTCATGTCTCATTTCACAGCTCCACTGGACTAGCTGGAGTCTAACTGTCTTACTCAAGAGCAACTTGGCAGTGACAGAGAAAATTGTTGTACTGTTTCACAGTCATCACCAAGTCATCACAGCCAATCAGTGTGTTTGGCCAGAAACCAAAGGGCCATATATATTTCACATCGTTTTCATCCCATTACTGAGCTGTTTGAAACATTTCATTTGATGCCTATTATTAAGTCCAACCAGAGATGTCAGCATACATCTGAACAAGTAGTTTCCATTAGTTTCCTCATTGCCACACAGTGGCAATAGAAGATAAACCCAGCGTCTGTTAGACCATATATTGACTCAGCCGTTCACCCAGTGACATGATAAGGAGGTTTATGCATTTACAAGATAAATTTGTTAGAAATGTTCAAGCTTTGCTCTTTTTTAGAAAAAAAAGTATATTTTAACATGTTTCTCTCTTGTACTTTGTACATTTATGTAGAAGAAATATAAAACATTAAAGCATTAATACTTTGGTCTCAAATCTTTGTTATTAATTATTTTCGGTAACAATCACATGTGTGTTGCTTTGCGTTGGACAAAAACAGTGCTGTCAGTATAGAAGTTGAAAGACAGGTTTTACTTTCATTCTGCAATATGGAGAGAACAGTGGTTCAAAATAACTCCATGGCTTATTAGACTGAGCAAGGAAACCTAATCAATGTTTAAAAAAATGATAGAAAGTGACTAAAAATGTAAGAGGAGATTTGTGAGAGCAGCACTAGGCTTACACAGAGGAGAAGGAAGAGGGAGCAGCCAAAAGGGACTGATGATGTGGTCTTACATACTGAATGTAAATAACAGTGTTAAAACATGCAAACTCAATCATAAAGGAGACTTCATGGCCTCTGCATATGGTCTCATTTGACTGAACAGACTTACACTGTGCTTCTAAAGCAGCACCATTAAATCCTGCTGCACCATGCCTTTAGCATATTCAACAGAAGCAGATAACGCACACCTGCTTTTGGAGGAGCCACACTGTTTCCTGCTCGAACTAATGTTTCACTCATGCAAACACCTGAGCTGCATCAGTGAACACCGAAGAGCAGCAGCCAACACATAAATAACAAAGCAATACATGTTCAAGGTGCCAGATTAAGTGTCTAACATATCAATGCTGTTGACCATATGTCTGTAGGTATGGAGTGTGCCAGATATCCAAGAAGATGTGAGTAAAACTGGACTAGGGACAGCCATTTAGTTGAAGCAGTAAATACTAGTGTTAGTAAGTCATGGGGCTTTCTAACAGTCAGCTTTGATCCAATCCAGTGTTTCCCACTCTAGTCTGCTGTGTTGTGTAGAAAGTGCCAGTCAGGTTACAGTCTGCATCTCAGTGTTTCTGTTACTGTAATTTCATACAACAGTCAGCCTATGGGTGGCAGGCAGAGAGGTGAAGAACGGGGGGGGGGGGTGGAGAGAGAGGGAGCGTGTCACGGTGTGTGTATGTGAGAGAGGGAGGGGGAGAGAGAGGGAGGGGGAGAGACAGGGAGGGAGAGTGCAGGGTGCGCTCCATCCACAGCCTCAGTGCACCGGACCGTCATCCCTGGAGCGGCTGCGGTGCCTCCACCAGCCCCTGCTCCTGTTCATCGAGTTTCACAGTCAGCGGATGTAGCATGGACGCGGCGTGAGCCACTGTCGAGTCGTCAGCTGTTTGTCTCCCGAAAACAAAACAAAGCACGTCAGATTCTCGTCCGGTTGAAGTTCAATAATGATGGAGTATTGGAGGCAATGCGCGCTGTGGTTAATCAACTGCAAGGTGCTCCCCGTTAACCACCGGGCGACATGGGAGTCCGCACAGGTATTTGACTTGGCCCAAACCCTCCGGGATGGAGTCCTCCTGTGCCATCTACTCAACAACCTGAGACCTCAGTCCATCAACCTAAAGGAAATCAACCTCAGGCCGCAAATGTCACAGGTAAGACACAAACGTACACGGCCACAACGTCTGTTCCTCGCCTCGTCGCCAAACTGCAACTTAACGCCGATGGAGAGAGCGCAACCAGGCTTCGTTAGAATTACCTCAGATTTAAGTTTTTATGCATCTCACTAAAAGTTCATTGTAGCTAGAATATCACTAGTTCTATTATCAATGAAAAATGGTGATATATCAAATTCGGTATAATATAATCAACAAATTAGCCCTTGGTTTCAGGAAACTTTTAACCTTTTAAAACCTCTGTTACACCGCTCGCTACCGCCCCCACCGTGTTTTCTAGTGGCGGACAACAGCACAAATAAGAAGTCAACAACCCATAATAACTGAAACTTTATTCAGTCAGACCCGTGTCTGTGTGTGTGATATATGCCGGAGGATAACAGTGCTCCTCACCACTACGCTGAGCTCCTTATTGTTGCTTCGTGACCCAAGTGTTTCTGACAGTGAGCAAGAAAACGCTAAACTACAAGAATGGGACGGGGTTTGGTGGCGACACAACTGGACCAACGTAGTGCCGGATAAAAGTAAAATTGTGAGCGAAAGTTTGACTTCACCTGATCCCTCTATTTCACTTGGTTGTATCAGTTACTTGCAATAACTTTCACTCATAGTCGACACTGAACCGTTTGGCTGTGAAGCCACTCAGGGCTCCTCAATCCGCCCTCTATAGGTGATGTAGACATACAGTGGAGAGGGGTATGTGACAATAAAGGATTAACGACATGCATAAATGCTCAGGAATATGATCACACTGTCTTCTTAATGAAAATTGGCTTCGATAGATAGATCTGTGGCCACGTGGCTCCTGTTTGTCAAATACCATCTGCTTCAATAACAGGACGGAGGAGCCAGGACCAGATTAATATTCCCCTTCATAACAGTGAGTCTGGGTGTCTGGCTCAGTGACAACACACAGTGAGGTAGACACTCACCTCCTGAGCCTGCAGACTTGCTGAAGAATAACTAGACATTACCAGTAACACACACACAGGCTACAGTATATTATCCTGTAATGGATGCCCTAATGCTCTTGTCTCATCCAAAACATATGATGAAGCCTTGAATATCAGTCCTGTGCTGTACTGTCCCACTGATGGAGAGGGAGCTCAGGCTTGTTTCCTGGAAAACAAACTCCAAACTCAATGTCACAGGGATGCGGTCAATATGATATGCTGTTACTGCGCTTTCACAGTTGAATTGGGTATCCGCTGTTCGACTAGAGCACGCTGGTCAAGTGGACAATTTAGAAAAAGCATCATTGATTCTAAGTGGAAATCAACTGTCTGAGGATCTGTTTACTCGGAGATTTCAGAGAAAACTAGATTTGGGCTACATGAGAAGCAGATTAGTCCATTTTCCGTTAGAGGTTATGCTAGAACCAATACAATTACTGATAGAGAGACATTAATAGCCTAGTGCTTGCTGTCAACCATGACATAAGGACATAAAGCGGAGCTGCCGTGTAGAAGGGTGGTGAACCTTACATATGCTCAGAGCCTGGCCTGGTCCAGACTGGGTTATTTATAGGCAGAGTTTGTGTTATGCTTGGCTGGAAGATGTACTCACACTGAGCCTGCGATGAAACCATATTCAGAAGCAAATTAGCATCAGGCGTAGGCTCAGGCACAACACCATACATTTACAAAGTGCATATGTTGCAAATAGTGCAGTGGGAAACATTTATCTTGAGGTTTTTGGTGCTTCATGTGTATTTTTGGTTGTGAAAACCAGCTTCTGCACTTCCTCTTTAGCAGAGCTACCTGTTTACAAGTGTTAATGAACTCCAATGACCTGTCTGTAGGTCCAGTTACTGGTGTGATTCATTTACATTCATTCTGTGAGTGATTACTTTGAACTTCTGTATATGTGTGTCAGTAGATCACGACTCCTTCGCTTACTCTCATACCGCATGATGTCGGATACCACCTCACTGCTGGATGTCAGAACCCCCCAGCAATTTTCCTCCTTCTGTCTCCCCAAAGTTAAATTTACATAACTGAGGGTGGAGTTGCATCCCCCCTGCATAATTCATGAGGGCCATGGCAGCTACTTTATCATTGGCCAGTAATAACACATGGGACGCCACTGTGGCCTCACCCACGGGACCCGTGAGATGGAAAGACAAAGGCAGTGCAGGGATCAAGCTACAAAAGGCCTGTCTCAAGTCTCAGAGGACATAAAGGGCCCTGAAGGGTTAGTCCGCCATGCTGCGGTTAGCTGCGTAATTAAAGCACAATGCATCAGAAGCTCTGGAGGGTTCACATGTGTGATGTTGGCTGTTTCTCATTCTGCAACAATAACTGTGTGTTGGTGATTTGTATGGGCTGTGGAGTGAGACGCTTCTGTTCAGGAATGGCCTCCTATTTGTATGCAGGATGGAAAAGCAGCAAGATGGTCAGATGAAGTGGATGGGATCAGTCTATTTGCTGATGAAATGAGTTGATCTGTGCTGCAGCCGTCCCTCTGCTGAAAGATGAAGAATGATACAAGTGCTATGAGCTGCTATTGGAAGACTGGATATCCCATGTTTAGTCTGTGCATGTGTGCATGAAATTGTGAGGTTCACAAGATTTAAGACGAAGAGCTGAAAGTTCCAGTTAAAAAAATGTGACATTGTTTTACAGGCCTGTAATAAACAATTACATAGTCTAGACGCAGCTCGACCACAGCAACTGCTGCATTTTGCTTTTCTACCAGAGAAAACAGCACATAATCAGTGGTTGTCTTTGGGTTTTAGAATGAGGAGGAACTAACTAGGAACATGAAGTATGAACCGTTTCCATCCCTCTTTTCCTTCAAACATTTGTTTCCCATTTTTTACTCAGTAGACTGTACATATCTTAGAAACACTGCTTGTAGGAACTTTTGCTTCTTTGAATGTGTTTTTTTTTTCTGGATGTTGCTAACAGAAGGGTGTGCTAACAACAAACTAGCTACCAGACAAGCAGAGTGAAAAAAATGATGTAATGTGCAGCCCCTGGTGCTGCCATTTAGAAATACACACAGTTTCTTAAATATGTTAAAGTGAGCTTGTGTTGGGTCCATTTTATTATAAATTGATGAAAGGCTTGAAAAGATTAAAAATGTGTAAAGCCTTTGGTGGTCTTGTTTTTCATCACTTGGGATTATTAGCTTCAGATTCAGAATGAGAATGAAGCCTTTCTCACAGAGCAACCGTGAGCCTCGACATGCACAGGAAATCAGGAAATGAATAGAGGAAGGAAGTGAAACTAAACATGCACTTGATCAAGCTCTGACTAAAGTACTGAGATGTCTCACACAATAAGGAGAAAAGCCACCTCTTTTGTCATTAGAAAACTTCACTCTTCATAGAGACTTTGCCACCTTCATTTTTGGAAAGTGAAAGTGAGGGAGGGCCAGAGCTTGAGAAAGAGTGTGGTCTAATTTTAATGTGCCAAATGTCAATCAGTTGTTCAGAGCAACAGAATATGTCAACTCAAAGAAATTCACGGAGAAGCCGTGAAGACTTGGTTCACTCAGTCATCAATGAATTGTCTGTCTGTTTTAATGTGATGCAGAATGCAGTTATGTAAAGAGAACTGCTGCTGAAACATGATGTGATTGATTTATTATGCTTGTGTATTTTAAGCCATGAAAACCTGTCAGTGTAAGAGAAGATAATGGCAACATCATAGTAAAGATGCCACACAACTATCACTACTTTTTATTATTTAGATCTTGAGCATTAATAATGAAACTGATGGATAGAGGCTGATTTTTAATGATGTGCTTTCACTGGTTTGGAGCAGGTGTCGTTTGACCTGAATCAGACCTCAGTGACTGTGTTACATTTGTACATATGGTACACATAGAGAATACTGCTATGCAATTAACATGATATGTATGTATATTTCATCAAGCAGAGACCAAAGTTGTGTGATGTCAGACAGTGAAGAAGAAAGTGGTGTCTCACAGTGAACTCTCCGTACAACAGTCTTCAAAGGCTCTGCTCTTCACTCACAAAGACAAAAGTTAGAAAGAGAGCGTGGGAGAATGAGAAAGACTAAGAGTACTTATTCTGCACAAGCCAAAAGCAAATCAAGGCATTCTCTCTCTAAGTCATGTGAGCTCAGGTTACAGGATTTTAAACCTGCAGCTATAACCGACTGATTCTGTGACTGCACGTCAGTCCTGAGTTCTTATCTAGCTGGACGTCTCAGGGAGATATTCAGACACAATTTTTTTCCTTCCAGACATAGACATTCTGATACCTGATGTGTACTGAGCCAATACTGTGTCAAAAAAAGAAAAATGAACCATTGTATACTTCTATCCCTGTATGGATGTGATTGCTCATGTTGAATGGCAGCCATGATTTTGTGAAATAAGCCAATTTTAGACACAATTTTAGTGTGGAATCGATTTCGATTAAATAGTGTAACATTAGCATGAACGTTGACGTTAGCAAAATATCAGCAATTACAGATTACATGGCATTGGATCAGGACTTATCATGGGCTGATATACAATCCTATAATTTAGACAATACTGGAGGCATTTCTGATTCTAGTATCAGAAATAACTCTAATCTCTAAACTGCCTTTGATACAGTGAACCACTTCATCCTGCTTTCCATATCCTCCGACATGGGCATCTTGGTCAAAGCCCTTTGTTGGTTTGAAGCCTTGAAACTGAGTGCTCCTTCAGTGTGTCGTGGCAAAGGCAAATATCCTTAGCCCACCCCCTCCCCACTGGAGTGCCCCAAGGATCAATGCTGGGACTGGGACTTTTGCAATATGCAACACCTCCTTTTACCCCTGCTGTTAAACCGACCTGCCCTTCCCTCCCAGGAACCAGTCTACCACCCATTACCCCCATTAAGCTGCCTGACTCTCCCTGCCTTCCCTCCCACCAAAAACTGCCTTCATCAGCTCCTGACACCATTTCCATCTGTGCATATTCTGTATTGTTACCTGTTTTCTTGTCTGTATACAACATCTATTGCACGTCTGCCCGTCCTGGGTGAGGGATCCCTCCTCTGTTGCTCACCATGAGGTTTCTCTTTTTTCCCTGTTAAAAGGGTTTTTGTTTTGAGTTTCTCCTCAGCCGATGTGAGGGTCTAAGGGCAGAGGATGTTGTTATGATGCTATGTAAAGCCCTTTGAGACAAACTGTTTGTAAAAATGGGCTATACAAATAAAATTGCCTTGCCTTGCCTTGCCTTGCCTTTGGTCCAATTATTGTTTGCATGGCTTCTAATATCACTGCTATGCTGACGACATCTGTTTTTCCCCCTGACAACCTGACAGTCTCTGTACGAATCTCAGTCTGACTTCCATTGCTATCCTAATGGCTGCCTGAATCACATTCAAGTCATTAATGCTTCATAAATCCTTAAAAGTGACTTTTGGGTCTGCGTCATCTACTTGAACTCAATCATTCGGTCTTATGCTCTTTCTAAGCCACTGTGTTCCTCCAAGGAACATCGTCTGGCATCACCATCCCTGCATACAAAGGCAGTCACAGTCCAGACTGTTCTCACCCATGCTTCCTTGATGGTGGAACAAGCTATGAAATTCTATCAGAGCAGCAACAATCCCTCTCTATCTTCAAGAATCTCTTGAAAACTGATGAAACATGCCGAACTAGCACTAACTATGCACTTTCATTGCAATTGTCTGCTCACACTGTCTCTTTTCGCACAGAAGCTTTAGTGTCTCTCACTTCGAAGTTGCGTTGCATCTGCAAATGATTAAATGTCATGTAGTCTGAAATTTGACTTTTTGTGGAGGTGACTACCATGTAACAGAATATCTGTAGCACTTCTCCATAAAACATTCAGATGCAAGTGGATGTGACCTTGATGAGAATATTTTGCTTCACAAGAGTTACTTATTACGTTCACATTCATAATAAAAAATTGTGTAATGGAGCAGGATTTTGATGCTTATGATCTTGTTGTTCCACTGGTGGTTTCTATGGGAACAATAGGGCACAAAAATGATGGGCCATATTTGAGAAGTTGACATACCTCATTCCTTCATGTAATAAATTTGTATGCCATGGACACGGCTTGGGTGTCCTCTGATGACTACCCCTGCGTTGTTGATGCTTGGCTCTCGTTGATTCCTTTTCAAAGAAAGGATTGCACCTGTCAGTGTGCAAACACCATGTTACTGCAGCTGTGCATGCCACATCAGCACCAGGCACAGCAGCCTCCTGTTAAAATACCAGTGCTGCGTGGTACAGTCGCACTGGTTCCTTTGTGTCATCATGATGACATGTATGCTCATTTGCTGCTCCATGTACACTGACATGGATGCAGATTTGCAGAGACAAGATTCTCTTGCACTTCACTTGTGCAGGTACAGGTGCACAGAGTGCACTGACTTTGCATTGCATCACCAAGGTAACATGCTTGAACCACAGCCAGCCAGTACAGGCTCTACTCCAGTGGAAATTAAAGTAAAGATAATATATATGCTGATTTTATTAGGTGATATTTAGTTGTGGAGAATGCATCTGCAATCAATGTTTATAATGTTACTCAGTTCTGACATGGAGGGTTCGGTTAATCACTGCTGAGTGCTCTGAAAGCTCCGAGGCAGTCAATACTGTCTTCACTGGCAAACTACCGTCATCATGAAGAGTGGCATTTTAAGTGTAGTCAAGGGTTTAACACATCAGAGCACACCTCAGTGTACAGTATAATTATGATAACTATAACACCAACAAATGATAGTTGCAGTCTCAACACTTTTTTTTAGCTTGGTGGAAATGCCACAATGCTTCATGGAGGACAGTGAGCCTGGACCTAGGTGAGACGGATAGCACTGTATCAGGCTCGACAGAAAACTGAATGTTTTACCCTAAAATGTCTGTGTGCTGCCTAAATACCCATTGGTGAACCTGTGTATACATAGGATTCATACACTTTTGTGTTTGTGTGTGTCTTTGGACCCTGTATGTGTATGGATGATGGCTGCTGCAAGTTATTGAGCCCTTATCCAACAGGGACAGTTATGCGTATCGTGTCCTGTGTGGAGCAACTCAAGGTGGAAGTGATAGATGACTCTTGTCCGCTGGAAATTTTAATATCCTTTATCTTTATAAAGGAGACAGAGAGTGAAAGAGTAAGCAACCCTATAGAGAGTGATGGGATAGGACCAAGTATAGGTTCATACAGTTTATTATAGAGATTGACTGTTTACTAGGAGGCTCGAACTTGCTTGGAATGAAAATCTGTGGAATCTGTGAATTCTGGATAAAGCTCAAATGCGAATGGATTAATATTGTGTGAGCCCTTCATAATCCATATTATTCAAACTCCACATCTGAATGAGCACACACACACACACACACACACACACACACACACACACACACACACACACACACACACACACCAGACAACAGTTGACCAGCCTATGTTAAACAGCACAGAAGAGTGTTATTTACACTTTTTTTTAACACAATCTTTAAGGTTGTAGAAAATAAGGAGGTGTTGCAGAAGGATGAAGATGGGGAGGGATGATGTCAGTTCACCATTCTTGCTTCACTGTTTTTGTATTCATACATGAGTCTATATTTTATTTATCACTCAGTTATTGTATCAGTCATCAGGACTCTACTGCCACCCTCACCCCGAACAGCCCTAATAAAGCTTCTTTTGAGCTGAAACCACCTGATCTGTGTTGCCAGGAAGATTCATATCTCACACAGTAACACTAATTCAATTCCCTTGTCTACTGGAGGATTGGAGTGAGCTTTGTGTATTTCTGGGGGTCATTCGGGTTAAAACCAGGATTTAATGGAAAATGGCTGCAGAGACACTTATTGGTGTTGTGGGGGAGGTACAGAAGGAGAAGAATGGGGGTGGAGAGAGCAGAGTTTTCCCTTATGGCCTTATTGTCATTACATGAATGAAAGGGAGCATGGAGAACTGGTTTGAGTCTGGGTTGAACAACCACTCAGACATGGTTGGATGTCAGGAGTTTTCATTTTAATGTCACATACAGCTGATCAGTTTATTCATGTTTGACTATGAGAGTGGTTGATTAGTGGTCGCCTTATTGTTATTGCATCGCAGTCAATGATCTTTTCAGACCTGTGCTTGGACATCACCAGGAACTGGAGCAGATTGTCTTTTTCTTTTGTCTTTTCAATGGTACTTTACCTTCATGAGATGATATGGCTCTAGATGACTTTTGTGGACATGGCTACAATCTGTTGAATAAGATTTGTAGGAAATACAACTACTCAGACAGTGTCTGGTGGAAAGGTGGTGGAGAACGATGCGACTCTAATATCTAATATGTCTCTGAAATATAAGGCTACACAAAGCAGCTGGCTATTGTAGCTTAGCTAGCTACTCTGTTCCAGAGTAGTAAAATCCACCTACACTCTCCTCTAAAGTTGACTAATTAATTAATTAACACAACAATTTTTGTTTAATTGTTAATAATATTATTTCTACAAAATCCATCGTATAAAAACAGTGCAACATTTTGGTTCATTGATATGAACAATCAAATTATAAAAAACTAGGAGAACTAAATCTTTTCTTTCTTTCTTATTCCTGGAAATGTAAAACTGCTTTGCCATCTTCAAGCACTGACACAAATCAGTTGATGCTTGGAGTGAGGCAGGCACCCTGCTTTGCAACAAACTGCAAACATGGTACTGGCATATATCATGCAGCTATATATGCATATATATATATGCAGCTGACATGGAGTAGTTGTATTTCCCATATTGAAGAATACCTATTATGCTCTGAGTTTTCCCTTTTTTATAGTGTTTTCTAACTTTTTGTGTATATAATGTGTGTGTGTGGGAGAGTCTGCTTTATCATTGTGAATCTGTGATGTTTCACAGGGACATCAGCAACCTGGTCATGTTAGTGAGAAGCAGCGTAGCAACACCAACAAAGATATAAATGCTTAGCATGTCAATATTAGCCAGTATCAAAGGATAAAATAATCACAATTCAACCACTCAGTTCATTTTTCAATTACAACAACATAAACCAGCAGGAAAGTGGAGACTCCAAACAGATAAAAAATCATGAGTGAGCTATAAAAAAAGTTAGGATTTTTCTAATGTAAGTATATTTCAGACTGTGACTTGATTCACAGCAATTAACTCCACATCTCTGCCTCTTCCCTCCTTCCTGCCCGGCAGTGGTGATCCTTATTTTCCTGCTTCAGTCCACCTTGTGGAGGGGGATGGGGTCACTCATCTTGTTCGGGATCGGTCTCTGGCTCAAAGGATTAGCAGAACCTAAGTGTAATAGCCACAATCACTTTTTTACACAAGGCATTGGGCAGGAAGTGTAGTTGCCATGGTAGGTGCTGGCAAGAGCCCAGTATGCTCTGATTTGTCAACTTCAGAGGAGAGAGGAGGGCCTTAAAGATCCCTGCGCTGGAGTGTTTCAGATAGAGAGTGCCTAGAGTACAGTATAAGATGAAAGAAGATTCAGATGAATATTAGAAGAAGAAAAAAATTGTCTTATTGGAACATTGAAGCATGTAAATCTATTTTACTAGACTCTGAATGGTATGAGTATGGTATGATGATGGACTGGTCAGCTGAAGAACAACATAAGAACTGTCTCCTGGAAACATAGTGAGGTGACCAGTGAGCCAAGTTCCCGATGATAAATAAAAACAATAGTCTGTTGCTGAAAATGTGTTAGGATAAGAAGTGAAAAAGAGGTTGTCACCTACTAGCAGGGGATTCAGTCACTGGAGCTCGATTGGAAAAAGTGACAGGATTTAAACATCTGTTTTCAGTAGTAGAGTGTGTGGGTTAACCTTAAAGCCGAGAAGAAGAACTATGAAAGCTACTACTCTAAATGTTGCAGACCACTGCATGGTGTCTGGCCAGGCTGTCCGTTGTGATGACCTCAACCTCTGACTGAGAGAGAGCATTGGTTTCATCACTGTCAGCAGACCTCTGCCTAAGTTCCACCTCCCAGTTCCTGGTTCCACAGCTGACAAAAGCTCTAACATGACCTGGATGTGACTCAATGTCTTGGATTGCAATATGTCACCCTCTGATTATGACTTGGGTGTGTGCACATGATGTCATTTACACTGGGCACAATATGTGAGTGGTGTAGGGGGTTAAGGGGGTTGAAAGTGACTGACATAGACCATGTCTGATTAGCATTTTCTCCCTGCAGCTTGTTTCTGTGTGGTTTCCTGTCACACAGACAGACAGACAGACAGGTGGGTAGGCGGACGGATGAATGGACAGGCAGACGGGCAGAGAGCTTTTTAAAACCAAATTAGATTCTTTGCTCAGACCTTTATACCCTCTGTGAGAGACTCATCCATTTGATTGCCATTAACTGATGCTCAGAGAGATTTGTGCAGTGAGACAGCCAAACATTGTGGCTGTGTTTCACTGCATATAGATCTATGAGAGAACAAGAGGAGGATTTCATTAAGCTCCACAGTACGCACAGGAGTCATAAAAGGCTCCAGCTTGTTGCTATGGAGCTTTGACTCGAATACTTGATACTTATTGTGGATACAGAGCACGACCTGGCTCATATCAAGAGACACAGCAGTCAGATGGCTTGTCTTAAAGAAATATTTTTTGGCCATACATTCCAGATGGTTGGTCTTTGAGATGAAGTGCAGTGATGGGAGTTTAAATCCTCCACACAATGTTCTTGTATAAAATATGCAGTTTTATCTAAACTGAGTCTGTGTGTGTTTGGAGCTTCCTGCTGGGATGGAACAACATAAGCTCTTCTTAATTCCTTATTCTACACAATGAGGTTATTTGCTGGTTTCACTCAAAGGCAGAAATAGGAACACTGATGTTGCTGGTTGTATTTGCCTTGGATTTGATACAGTTTCAATGATATATTTACTATAGGGCTGCAACTAACCATTATTTTCATTAGAAATTAATGGGCTGATTATTTTCTCAGTAGATGGTTACTTTGGTCTATAAAACATAATGGGATAGTGATTTATGCCTGTTAGAATTTCCCACGTGACAGAATTGCATCAAATCATCACATTTGAAAAGCTGGAAATGTCAAACCGAAAGCTATTATTTGAATTAACCACAGGGGACGATGGCAAACAGCTGATGACCAGGGTGTGAGGGGTCTTTCCTGATGTTCACTTGTTCGTAGAGATGCCGCGAGTGGATGGACCTAAGCTTTGATAGAGTCACTACTACTCACTGCAAAGCCTTCCTCTCCCCTTCAGTGCATCTGGAATAGCGTATAGTGCAGTGGTATGTTAAGATGCTCATCAATCACCAGTTTATGATGCTCATCAATCACCAGTTTAAGGGAAGCTTGTTGCGTCTCGGGGTCCTCACGAAGAAGAAGTATTGCTGGGCCTTCTTGACCAAGTGTGCTGTCGCGCTGAGTAATTAGGATATTTTGACAGTGCCAGCGACTGGACTATGAAATGGTGACATTAATTACCTCAAACATATCTGCAACTTGTTAATTACCCATGACATATTTGCTCTCATCTCGTTGTATCTGTGAAAATTTAATGACATCATCCAGTTCTCCAGTTGTAATAATTTCTACATTTTAGTTTTGCATAGTTTATTAATATTATCTATTTTACTATCAACTTTTATCAGAGCTTTCAACCACATCTGATGGCCTTCCTCTGTGGATCAAACTGTTTCCTTTTTGACTTTTGTTTGTCATTATACAACACCACAGCTTTAAAGGGCTGGTCGAGGAGCTGCTGTCTGCATACTAAACATGAAGTTACAGCAAGAGGCCAGTTAGCTTAGCTTAGCATAGTGAGTGGAAACAGGATAAAACATCTGGCTTGGATTTGTCCAAAGGTAACAAATCAATCCAGCAGCACCTCCAAATCTCTACAAGTCAGACATAAGTAATTAACTTGTGTCTTTGTTGTTTGTATATGTCTGGCATGGAGCAAGCTTCCCTGTCTAAAGTGAGGTAAAAAGAAATTTACTTTAAAGGTAGAAACAGTCAGCAGTAAACGTTCTCATATCATAGCACTTGTACATTAAAACAGTTTGACATACATGTTTCTGTTAATGTTAGTTGACTTTAACAGCCTCTGCTTATACAAGATACACACACACACACACACACACACACACACACACACACACACACAGTCTCCTCCACTGTCTTCACTGAGTGCAGCAGAGACACTGTCTTTCATATGTTCTCTGAAGCTGCTTCCCTCAGATAATATACTGAGCTCCCTTGGGACTCTGCAGAGACTCCAGGCAGACAAGATGTGGTCATGTGATAAAGGAAAGTGATGTGTACAAGTGTAAACATTCAATATTTCTCACTGGCTGCTCGCTCGCTGCTTTACGCCGCGCCTTATCTTTAGCTCCCTGGCTGTGGGCTTTTCTCTTGTGAAGCCATCTGTAAAGCCTAATTCAACTGGAATAGAGATACATTGAATATTTGATGTACGGACATGCACCATGTAGACAAATCTGATCTTGTTTTGGACCACGAGGGTGAAGGTGTATTATGAATAACAGAAGAAGTTCAGCTGCTGTGCTTACTCTCCTGCTCCTTTTTTTTCAAGATGGCATTCACAGGTTGTCAAATATTAATACAGTCTGGCCTCTGAGTCTGGCCTCCATGTGACCAGTACAGCCTGGAGTGCTTTATAGGGAACAGGAAACAACTAATGAAATCCACTTCCTGTTAACGAGTTGCCCAATAAGAGAAAGAAGAAGAAGGAGAGCGTGATGATGAGTGTGAAGCATTGCTAAATGAAAATTTATCTGACAAACAATGAATTCTGTAGATGCAGGAACTAAACTCCAGCACTCCTCCTGTGCTGCTCCCATACAACTAAAACGCCCGTTATAATAGTGTTGTGACTTTTTAAAGCGGTTGCCTCGCCTGTTTAGCTGCCAATTTAACAGATCTCTTCTTCTCTGTCTTGGCCTGTTTGAGTTTCAGAGTTATTCTCTGTTTGCACTGTAGCACAGTTTCACTTGTTAGACGTTGGTTCCTCGTATTGTTGCAGCCCTATTGTCTACACCAAGACCACAACCACACAATTGGTTGTTGCCTTTGTGTTGGCTGTCATATTTTGTTGTCTCCATGGTCTGCTTGTCAGCACTACCACTATCCTTGTGCCAGTGTCTCTGTGCATTAGGCCACATCACATAATCACAATAATATGCTGTCACAGCTCTGTAACATTTCTACTGCAGACATTTGCATGAAGAGGCAAAAGGAAATTCTGCTTCTGTCTAACAGTACTCAACTCAAATACACATTTACAGATGAAGTCATCTGTTAAACCTGATCCCAGCTCTGTGGAGCACAGTGATGTGGCAAAAACATCACTTCCTGAAACATCTCTTTCATCAGCATCCTCTTTTGTTCCATCCTGTATCAGCTACAGGAAGGCTAATGGGCGTCAGTAACAGATACTGCATGTTGGCTAACTGCAGTGTGTTGACACCTTCCTCTTGCCTCCCTGCCCTCTGCCCTGCTCACTTCCTACAGACAGCTAACCAACTCATGAAACCTTACCTAATGTTGTGGCTTCATTTCACAGGTCTCTGAGTTTTGCTCAGAGGAGATTTTAGATAAATAGTTTCTGGATGAAGCCTCTTTAATTATTAATTAACCATTAGTTTAATGTTTAGGCTGTAGCAGTAAATGGCTTTGTATATGAGAGGAGGTTATTTAGCTCTGTGTGACCATTATCACTTTCAAAAAAAAAAAAAAAAACAGTAAAAAAAAGGCACAGATAGACTGAGATTACAGTGACTGGTGATGCCTGGGGTTTGTAGTAGAGCAACAGTGAACTCACACCATCAGTGTTTGTCTGAACTAGACTGTTCTGCTGCCAAAGTCAATGTTACCAGTGGTGCATTTAACACCTTCTGCATCACAACCTTTCTATTTCCTTGTACCATACATTCACACTTGGTTTTCAAGGTAAAGTGCCTAAGCCACATGAGCAGGATCAAAACAATTTAAAACATGTTTTGGTGACATCGGTTAGCATTGAGGCGGTATTTAAAACATCAAACAGCTAATTATTTTAATCATTCATCGCTCCACCTGTTCAACAAACTTTAAACATGCAGAAAAGACACATTTTCATCTGCTCCATTCACTGCCTGTGCTGCTGCTCTGAACTGCTCTGAACAAGCTGAAAATTTGACACAAACTTTCATTCACTTGAAGCTACACCCTGAAAAAACTGCTTTGTCTGTTCTTCATTCCATGTCGCTCAGTGTTTTCATGTCAGGAATATTATTAGTTTATTGACATTTTACATTTATATCCAGAGAGACATTATTGAGTTTATATACAGTGAATCTGCTGCTGTTGTTTATTCTAATCCTCTTGGAAAGTTTTATTACCATTAGAAATAATAAGAACCAATGTAATCAATAAAGAACCAGACAAGCTGAGCTCTGTTGGTGAGATCAGATAAACATAGCATTCAGTACTGAACCTGCAGTGTCTCCTGTAATCTCAGTGACAACATTTGACTGGTCAGATGGAGCCTGGACACATGGATCATGGTGACAGTGAGGTATACTAGTACAATGGCTGAGGAAGACGTAGCAACTTTATACGACAACAGAATACTCAGTAGATGTATATTTATTGTGAGTTATATCATCATTGCAATATTGAGTTGGCAGACCTACTGTGTCTGAGACTCATCAACAGTGGGAGTGGATCACAGTTATACTGCAGAGAGCAGCCCTCTGTCCTCCTGCTGTTCCTGTAAAATGGATTAAACTGTGTTTTGTGTGTTAGATGTGTTCAGCGTGTTCAGTGTAATCTCATTTAGGTCTTCTGGTCATTTCTTGAAATGATGGTATTGTGTTGCTATTATAATTTTTATTATTTAAAGATATTTTAAAGGTTTTAAAATTAAATATCAGGCCTAAGTTTCAATTAAAAATAAAATATCAGTCATTTAAATACAAACTCTCTGTTTGTCACTATTGCTCCATTTAAGCTCAACACAAAAACAAAGAGAGAGTGTTGAAGCCTCCTATTAGTTTCAGATACACGTGAATATATATACAAAGATCAAGGATTGTGGATCAAGAGCTTCTCTTTCAGTGTCTAATATGAGACCTGTGTTTTGATCACTGTGGTAGTGACATCACACTGTATCTGTAGAAAAAGATCTCTACTCTTCTTGCCCCTCTTTTCCTAATTATCCACCACTCCACTGGCCTATTTCTACAGGAAATACATCATATTAATGAACCAAGATGCTCTTGTGGTGCCTATAAACACAGATTCATCCATCTTTCAGCACTGTCCTCAGCTGCATGGCCTGATTAGACAGCCAGAAAGAGATCATGCATGTGGCACTGTCTGTATATTTCTGAGTCACTCACAGATGAACCCCTTTCTGTCTCCCTAACACAGTTCCTGTGCCTGAAGAATATCAGGACTTTCCTGGCAGCATGCAACGAGATCTTCGGCATGAAGAAGAGCGAGCTGTTTGAGGCCTTTGACCTTTTTGACGTCAGGGATTTTGGAAAGGTAAGACAGGACTGCTCAGTCACACACAAAAAGATGAGGCCTGGTTCTTGGCTACGTCCTTCCTTGCTGTGTGTAAGCTGTCCCTGGAGACTGAATTGAATTAGTCTTGTGCTCTTACACCCACTCTTGTATTTGTGTCTTAGTCATGGAACTTAGTCAAAATAATTTATATGTGAAAGAGCTCCTTTTTCTTCAACTTGGATTAAAATTATAATGGCCCACTGTCCACTGTCTGTGCTCCTTTTTGCAAATATTTATACAACCATGGTATTCTGGAGCGTCTGTCACTATAACAGCAATCTCTCTGGCCTCTGGGTCTACAGCACCATCAGTAGAGGCTCTTCCTGGCATTACAGGTGCTAATAAACATTGTCTGAGGCCACATAGCAGCTTTCCTCAGACTCCTAAACTGTAAGCTAAAGCTGAAGTCAGCAACGTGACCCAGCAGTTTAATTGCTTCCTCTCATTAGAGTGAAAATGCCTCAGCGTCCCGACTTTATGAGGGGTTAAAAGTCTGGCCTCAGGTTCATTACTTTGATAGGACTCTCAGTCTTCGCTTGTAGTGCTGTGGATGTGTAGTAGCTCTTTGACAGGCCTGCTGCTGCTCTCCTCAAGTGCCCAGGAGGTTTAATTAGAAACCGTAGCCTTGAGCAGAGAAAGGGTGCTGCAGGACTCCAGGACCCTGGAGCGTTTATGAGATGACAGGCTGCGATGTTTCACAAAGAGAACCACAGGAAGACAAGAAGAGTCATTATGATATTATATGATATTATACCACTTATAAACCATATAAAGGAATATGAATGTTTTTTAAGTAGTTTACTTTATAAATGAGCTGTTATACCACTTAACTGCACTGTTAAACCTCATCAGTTACTGAGCTTTCTTTGTTTTTTCCATCATCTAGTATCTGTACCTGACTGCTTCATCATTATTGTTAAGGATTCATTATCAAATCAAATGACCAGATTGACACTCTAAGGCCTTAGTTATATTGTTTACCTTGACATGCCATCACCAGCTGTCCTCTTTATAATCACAGTCTTTTGCTGGTTGTAATCTTATCAGTCACAAACATGTATAACTGGTAAATTATTATTATAAAATAGGGCTGCTTTTACCAGCAGCAATCATTACCTTGAACATGCCAAATAGTGAGTCTGCATCAACATGTGAAAACTGTTCATAATTGTTTATATATGAAAGTGTTACCAACCGAAGTAATAACCTCATTATAAACCATTCATAAATCCTTTATCAGGGTATTCTTATTGTAAAGTGGTACCATATGATCTATACATTGATATTTTATAATCAGATTAGAACAAAGACCTCCTATGCACAGTGTGCTGTTTAATCAGCTCAACAATAAGCAAATGAGTAATGTGATGTCCATCTTATCAGGAATGTGAAATCCACTGACAATGACATCTGTTTTCTAAAAAAAAGGAATAGTGCACTTATTTTAGTTTGGTGCTATTGGCATTTTTTGTGGTTATTATTAGAGAACAAAAATGACTTCATAGGAAGAAATGATTATTTGACTTTTGATTGATTAGGACACAATCAGCAAAATCATCTGTGTCCATAGTGCAGGTCAACTCCTGGTGTTTATGCTCTCATTACTGAAAATCTAAGTTGACTAATTAGTCAATATCCTCTGAAAAATACTCACTTAATGAAGACTTTGACTCACTAAAGATATGTTAATACTGTCTCTCCTCTGAACATTAGTGATGCAATATTAAAGAAAAAAGCCACTTACTGTGGATAAATAAAGAACATAAGAATAGAAATGGGAAATGAAAAGAAATGGTCAACAGCTCATTTTTATCCCTTCTTGAATGTTAATTTTCACTAGTGTGCTGAGCTGAATTAGAAGTGGAGAGAATTAAGTCATCCATTCATTAAGTCATCTATAATTAAAACGCTCTAGGACCGCCGGCAAGTTTCTCTCTTCACCCTCGTAGGGAAATATTTTCATGGGGGAACCAACAGGATATGCATGAACAAATCTTTGTCTTAACTGTTTGAGTTTGTATTCCACTGCTTCAGATTTGATCCCCACGTGTGTTTTAAAGAACAGGAGCGTCTATAGACAGAAGTTGCTGCTGTAGAAGCACAATTCTTAGTCACAAAGGCATATTATGGTCTCCAGCCTCCAGTTAGCTAACAGTTAGCTAACTGTTAGCTAACTGTTAGCTAACTGTTAGCTAACGCAGTGGAAAGGGTCACAAAACAGTTGGTTACTCTGAGTCCAACAACAGTGTGAAACACACAATTAAATTAGGGTTTACTAGGCTTTACTACTCAGTAGCTCTGTGGTCGCTCTCACACCATTTGAGAAAAACGATACATTTTTAGTTTGCTTGTGGACCGTTGTGGAGCACTGGTGGTCTGCGGACCACACTTTTAGAAAGGCTGGTCTAGAAAGAACCAGGTTATATGCTAAGCTGTAGCTAAGGCTGCTGGCTGTAGCATCATGTTTAGCGGACATATTTGTGGCATTGATCTGTGCATCTACCATTCAGCAAGAAAGGAAATAAGCAAATACGAGGTGCAGAATATTTCCCCTCAACAAATCTGTTTTTAGAACATTACAAACAATCAATTCTCTCAGCTCAGACTGTGACAGCTCATCAAGTGGCTGCATGTCAATACGTGTTAACTGGGTGTTAACTTTCCCTGCCCAGTTTGTCCCTCATTTCCCTCCAACACTTTCAGATCAGATGATAAACTTTTATTTCAGCCTTCAAGCAGAGACTCCTTTTCAGTTTTTCTGATGTCCAATTTCATCCTCATTTCCCCCCTGTGATTTCAGCTCACTCAGGCTGAACACTTTGATGACTCTCCTGAGTGAATCCCACATTGCCCAGAGTGAATTTAACATCTCTGGAATTAGACAGCAAGCCAGCTCTGTTAATCCTTGCTCTGCTGGCTCTGCAGAGGCTAATGGAGTGAGGAGAGGCCAAGCTGCCACTCACCTGCAGCTCAACATTTTTTTAGTTTTTCTGTATTTTAGAAATAGCTGCTGGACTACTACTGAATAAAACATCAGACAGATGTGCCTGTTTGTTTTAGGGTTTGTGTGGTGGTCTTGATGGAGTCTGTGAGGAAACAGGCCGATGTCTTGCTCTGCGCAGCTACAGTTGTGTTGTGTGAAGGTATTTTCCTGCTGCTGCTGCTTTCAGCTGAGCTCACAAGACACAGCCTGAAAATCCTTCAACCTTTAAAGCTGGGGAGAAGGAAGAGTCCTTCGAAAACATAACTAGACTCAAAAGGAATTGTGAAAGTGTGTGTGTCTGTGTGTGTGTGATATAACATTAATACATCTGACAAGCAGCTTTTGGCTTGGTTGGTGTTATTGGGTTTAAAATGTTGCACCACATACACACTGACAAATACAGCAGGTCTGTGTGTAAGCCTTTCCCCTCAGTGTGGGAACATCTGGTTTGCACATCTGTCTTGTAGACACATGGGGGGTTGCAGCCTCTGGAGGGAGAAGAGAAACTTGGCTTCACAGGCCATGCACACACACACTGAGATATACCTGGCAGAGAGAGGGGAAGGTTGAGAGAGCACCAGAGTTAATGGTGTGAAGACGATGCTGAGAGCCACAATATCTTCAGCCATTCACTGCAGGAGAGAAGTCCTAAGCACAGTCATGGTAGTGTGTGCCTATTGTTGTAAACAATGATACACAGTGCAGTGGAAAACCTGCATGTTAGTGGCATAATGCTAAAAGAAACATCACGTGGCTTCACTTTAACCTCAAACACAGACAAGTGTTTTTGTTTTCTTTGGCAAACTGTACTAGAACTAGAAACATGGCCGCCATATGTAGGCATTTCTTCAATTGTATCAAGTGAATCAGGGCAGTGGGAACAGAGCATACGGGTCAGTATGATTGAGAAGACTTCAGTTTGTTCATGTTCTTACCTGATCTCATGCTGCCATCATCATCTGAGTGAGTGACTCACTGTCTCACTCCTTTACTGCTAATTCTAGTCATTTCAGAATAGACTCAGCTGCTCTCTCTCACAGTCACATGAGGGGCAGTTGCTTCATTTGTGGAAAAAATGATAGTCACAAACTGACCTATGAGGTAATGCAGCCACCATAGAGCAGCCTGCTGTGCTTTTCTTTCAGTCAGCTGCTTGTAGTGAGCACAGGTCTGCCTGTTACAGTGTCAGCAGCCTTCACTCACTTCTCATCTCACTCAGGGTGAAACTGTGAATCTGCTAAAACAATGAAGCAAACTCAGATAATAATGCAGAATTTATTTTATTGTTTTATTTTATTTAGTAGAAAAACAACAAACAGAGAGAGACAAAGAGGAATATTTTTTTTACTACATATTAATTTTAATTTTCAATTAATCCTGCTCTGTGAATTAGTATATTTCTTGTTTTGCCATGACATATCTTTAAATGAAAACCCTGGGTGAAGACCCAACCTCAAATCTCAGAAACATACAATGAATGAGTGATGGTCTGGGCTTCATGTGGGCTGAGTGCGTCATGGTAAAGTAACCTCCGGTCATCTGCTCTGTAGACTATACAGATTTAGTGGCGCTGTAGCTTCTTTTTCATGGGCCAGACGATACCATGAATGCACGTGTGTACTATGTAAATAATTTGACAGTAAGAGACTGATGCAGTGAGCTCTTTCTGCAGCTATCTCCTTTTTTTCATTCATCCATCTGCGATGACATAACTGCATGTTTACTGTGATGATACTGTGCCACAGTGTTATGGTTTCTAAAGTCCTACCACTATGAATCTTCCCTCACTTTCAAGTGATCAGATGTCAAGGTCAAGATTTGAAAACATTTGAACAGATTAAAATGAGCCTCTGTACACAAAGACAGTGTCATCTCAGTCCTGGTGGACTCTACTGGATGATACCATCTTGGTTCTCCTGTGGATGAAGATGCTGATTATGTGTTTTTATGGTGGAGGGTAGAGGACTGGGGGAGGGGAAGTCAAAGGAAGGAGACAGAGAGAGTTTATTGATTGGTGTCTTCCTCCTCAGTTGACTGAGATAAATTTGCACCCCCCCCCCCCCCCCCACCC